>JAJHSJ010000001.1:49211186-49409287 GCA_021015155.1 Magnolia officinalis
AAGCTCAATGTTGAAGTCTCAAGAAGCTACATTATTGAAGTTCAAGAAGCTACAATGTTGAAGTCTCAAGAAGCTACATTATTGAAGTTCAAGAAGCTACAATGTTGAAGTTCAAGTCTTAAGAAACAACTCAAGAAATGACTTCAAGACTAATAAGCAACGCATGAAGTAGTTTTATGCTGATGAAGATCTCAAGTTTAAAGCTACAACAAGTTCAAGATCTCAAGCCTGATATGGTTCAAAATATCTACATTCGTTGAATGGTTGAAGTTCAATGTCCATACGACATGGTTCAGGTTTGAATGACCTTAGGTTGACCCTTTAAGTAGGTCACTTTGGATACATAAATCAAATGTTTATTTTACATAAGTTTGGTCTATTCTACGACCAGTCCTAGCTCTTGTTCGACCAGTCCTAGCATTGGTTCGACTAGTCCAAGAAATTCCACGACCAGTCCTAAGTTGTTGAAGATTTTTAGAATTTTTTGGTACACCCACGACCAGTCCTGGAGGTCCTTCGACCGGTCGTAGGTGTGGCTTCGACTCGTCCACGACCAGTCGTAGAGCTACGACTCAAAGTCCAGCAACGTAATCTATGGTCCTACGACCAGTCGTAGAGATCTACGACCAGTCGTAGGTGACCCACGACCAGTCGTAGGCTTCTCACGACCAGTCGTGGAACGACTTTCAAAGATCGCGCTCAATATTTCAAATATCTGTTAGAGCTACGACCAGTCGAAGGTTTCTAAGACCAGTCGTAGGAGCGATTTTTGCTTCTATAAATTGAACACGAAATTCAGAGTTTTCACACTTCAACTCGATTCAATTCAAGAAATTTCAAGTGATCACTCTGAGATAAGTCTGTGTTTATTTTAAGCTACATTGTGCTTATTTAATATTCCTTTTTGCTAGCTTATTTAATTTGATTTTGTTTCTATATTCCAATCTTTTTTTGAAAAGAGGAATTATCTTATTCCTTCTTCTTGGAATCAAAATCAAATATAGCTACGCCCAACTAGTTAAAATCTAAAATCAATTAGAATTTAGAACCATATGAATGTGAGTATTGGAAATTGAACTTTGACATTCAATCATCTACTCCGATTGGTTCTACCGGGCTGCTACGAAAAGGAGAAATCCAGGTATTTTACAATTCTGTAAAATTTATTTACTTTTGGTTTTGTTTGAGGTTAAGCCAGAAAAATCTCATTGTATTGGTTTTGTTTGAGGTTGAACCAGAAAAAATCTCATTGTATTGGTTATCTGAGGAGAGCCAGAAAACTCAGAAAAGAGGGGTTTTTGAATTGTGTAAGCCCAAGTGAAAAAGACACAATTGTAAAGGTTTTGGTGAACCTGTGAAAACCTATTTGATAGTGAACGCTAATATCCCCTGTGTGAGGATATTAGGAGTGGAGTAGCTTTCTGTGTGGCTGTTGAAAGACAGTTGGTGTACACACAGGCGAACCACTATAACTCTTTGTCTTGTGGATTGAATGCTTGCTTAATTTTCATATCTTTTATCATTCAATTGTGTGGAATGTACAAGTGGATGTGAATGTTGTAACTATTTACATTTCAAGCAAGTGTGGGGATTGTTGTAATAATTTAGATCTATACTTCTGCATTTAATTTCAATTCCTTGCTATTTCATTTACTTCTATTAAAATTGAGTCCTTGATCCAAAAGATGTTCTAGAAATAAGGTTGTCCTACCATAAGCCCTTGTTTATTATGGTGTAAGGTTGTCCTTAGAACTGAATTTGTATCAATCTCTCAATACTTATTTATCAAGGTGATTTAAATTTAGCATTGTGAATTGATTCATAATTGTAAGGCTATTGGTTTACTTTATTTCCGCTGATTTTATTTTAAATTTGGCATAGTCCTATTCACCCCCCCTCTAGGACATATAGCTTGGCCTTTTCAAGTGGTATCAGAGCCTAATAGCTCATTTTGTTGCTTTTTATTTGGATTTATTTCCTGAGCTAACGATCTAAGCTATATAAAAAGATGTCAAATTTTGATAGCCTTTCAGTTACTAGGCCTCCACCCTTTGATGGCTCCAACTATGCCTATTGGAAAGCCAGAATGAGGATCTTCCTCAAATCAATGGATGAAAGTGTGTGGCAAGCCACAGTGACTGAATGGAATCCTCCTATCATGGAAGTAACTGGTGTTGATGGTTCAAAATCTATGAAAATTACACCGTATTTCCAATGGACCACACTTCAGAAAAATGAGAGTAGTGCTAATGCTAAAGCACTAAATGCAATCACTTGCGCACTATCACCGGATGAGTTCAAAAGAATCATATCCTGTGATACTGCAAAGCAAGCCTGGGATATTTTAGAAATGACACACGAAGGTACATCAATTGTCAAGAAATCTAAAGTCCAACTCCTCACAACTAAATTTGAAGAAATTCATATGGAGGAAAATGAAATGTTTATGGACTTTTACACTAGATTGAATGACATTGTAAACTCAATGTGGGGTCTTGGCGATAAGATCCCAGAAAGTAAAGTGTGTGCAAAAATACTACGCTCTCTTCCTGAACGGTTCAATTCTAAGGTAACCGCAATCCAGGAACTTCGTGATACGGATAATATGAGGGTAGAAGAATTAGTTGGTTCTTTACAAACCTATGAATTAAGTTTTAAAGCTCCTAAAGGTAAATCTATTGCTTTGAAGTCATCTAAAAGTATTACTCAAGAAAATTCAGATTCAGAAAAGTCTGAAGATGATATGGCCCTTTTGGCGAAAAAGTTTTATAAGATTTTCAAAAGTAAGAAAAGAGTCGACTTTCAAAAGGCAAATGAAAAGAAACGTTCTAAACCTAAGTCTAAAACTTGGAAGTCATTGAAAGATAGTCAATGTTACAACTGTCAAGAATATGGGCATTTAGCAAACAAATGTCCTAAAAAGGACAGATCCAAAAGGAAGGGTATGTTGGCTACTTGGGATGAATCGTCTGATTCTGAAGCCTCTTCTGAATCAGAAAATTCAGAAACCGAGTCGGGCAGTGAACTTAAGGCCCTTATGACTCTAGCCAAGTTTACTTTTTCAGATCACGATGATTCAACAAGTGAAGAAAATTTGGATAGTGATCATGAAAATGATGAAGATCTTCAAGATGCTTACAATGCCTTATATAAGGAAAGTTGTAAAATTGCTGTCAAACTTAAACTTCAAAAAGAAAAGTTTTTTAAACTTAAAGAATGTTTTGAAACCCTTGTTTTAGAAAAATCCCAAATTTCAGATTGTTTTGAAAAATCAAAGTGTGATCTGGAATTCAAAACCTCCCTGATTGAAAATTTGAAATCTGAAAATGAGAAACTTAAAAATGAAGTATCTTCTCTTCTGAGTTTGAAGGACACATGGAGATATGCCCAAGGTGATCCAAAATTAGAAAAATTATTATCCGGATCAAGAAAATGTGGCGATCGATCCGGGTTGGGCTATGATAAAAACACATCTCCTAAACAGAAGAATACTCCTTCCAATTTTGTGAAAGGAGAGACTTCTAACTCAAAAGGAAAAGGTACTAGTCAAGTTTTTTCTAAAAATACAAAAACTTTTCAAAAACCCAAAAGCAGCTATATAAATTTCAAAAATCAGATTCGAAACCCACTAGCTGAAAAAATTGTTGATTTACTTAAGGAGCTATTAAAATCTAACTCAGTAGGTCACTCTTACAACTATAAACAAAAGAAGACCAATATTCTCCTAAACCCAAAACAGTTCTGAAATGGGTTCCTAAGGTTGCCTGTTTGGTTGCTCACACTGCTTTCAAAGCTACAAGCCATTCGAAATGGTACCTAGATAGTGGATGCTCCAGACATATGACAGGCGACAAGGCACTATTCACCGATCTTAAAGATATGACTGATGGGTCAGTCACATTTGGTGATGGTAGCAACTGCAAGATAATTGGCAAAGGTACGGTCCAACTCTATAACCTTCCCTTATTTAAAAATGTTTTATATGTTGAGGGTTTAAAACACAACCTGTTGAGCATATCTCAAATATGCGATAACAACCATAATGTTAAATTTTCTAATCAAGGTTGTGAAATTATAAACGAAAAGGGTTCTGTAATATTAACTGGTCGCAGAACTTCTGAAAACTGCTATATAGTAAGCAATGGTAGCTCATCTAAACAAACGTGCTACATGGTCCATACCGATGAGACAGAATTATGGCATAAACGCCTTGGACATGTACACTACCGAAATTTATACAGATTGAGCAAAAGTGAACTAATTAGAGGTCTACCTAAGATGCAAAAAGTAGACAAGATTTGTGGTGAATGCCAGTATGGTAAACAAACTAGGAGCTCTCACAAAAAGGTGAACTCCAATACCACCACAAGACCACTCGAGCTTCTCCACATGGATCTTATAGGACCAACAAGAACGGAAAGTCGAGGTGGCAAAAAGTACATCTTAGTTATTGTAGATGATTATACAAGATACACTTGGGTTTCATTCTTGAGAGACAAATCAGAAACCCTTGATGAAGTGAAAAAGATTATAAAACGGATTCAAACTGAAAAATGTTCTCAAGTCAACAAGATCCGTAGTGATCATGGATCCGAATTCGAAAATAGCGGTTTTGAGAAGTTCTGTAGCGATTAGGGAATATCGCATGAATTCTCTGCACTTAAAACTCCTCAACAAAATGGAATTGTCGAGAGGAAGAATAGAGTGCTTCAAGAAATGGGAAATGTTATGTTAAATAGCATGAAGCTCCCTAGGAATCTCTGGGCTGAAGCAGTGAATACAGCCTGCTACATTATGTCTAATAATAAAACGGCTTATGAAATGTGGTTTGAGAAAAAGCCTTCTGTCAAATACTTTCGAGTTTTGGCAGCAAATGCTATATTTTGCGTGACCGTGAAAATTTGGGAAAGTTCGACACTAAAAGTGATGAAGGGATCTTTTTAGGATATTCTTTAAACAGTCGTGCATATCGTGTTCTGAACAACAGGACCGGTGTGATTCAAGAGTCAATAAATGTTGTGATTGACGATCTTTTGAATACACCTGTCCCTAGTTCAGATAATGATGAAGTTCTTATACTTGAAAAACAAGTCACTCGTAAGACAATTAGAGGAATAAAACTCAAACTATGCTTTCACTGTCCAGAGTGTAACTACGTGCTTTACAGAGAACCGGTTGTAAAAGAAGCACTTTCGGATGAAAACTGGATTCTTGCGATGCAAGAAGAACTTAATCAGTTTGTCAGAAATGATGTCTGGTACCTTGTTCCTAGACCTAAAGATAAACATATTATTGGAACAAAATGGATTTTCAAAAACAAATCTGATGAACTTGGAAATATTATTCGAAATAAAGCAAGACTAGTTGTACAGGGGTATACACAAATTGAAGGTATTGACTATAATGAAACATTTGCCCCTGTAGCTCGTCTTGAATCAATCAGACTTTTTATCTCCATTGCTTGTTTTAGGAAGATTAAAATTTACCAAATGGATGTAAAGAGTGCCTTTCTGAATGGTGATTTACATGAAGAGGTATATGTTGAACAACCTACAGGGTTTGAAGATCCTAAATTTACTGATCATGTGTATCGTCTTAAGAAGGCTCTTTATGGTCTGAAACAAGCTCCCAGAGCATGGTACGAAAAACTGACTAAGTTTTTACTGAGTCATAATTTTCAGATGGGATGTGTTGATAAGACGCTCTTTGTTAAGAAACATAACGATGATATTCTAATGGTTCAAATATATGTTGACGATATTATTTATGGATCAACCTGTACTAACATGACTGTTGAGTTTGCAGATTTGATGAAGTCTAAATTCGAAATGAGCATGGTTGGAGAATTAAACTATTTCCTAGGGTTGCAAGTAAAACAACAACCTGATGGAATTTTTATCTCTCAAACCAAATATGCTCTGAATTTAATTAAGAAATTTGGATTTGAGAAAGGTAAAAATTTTGATACTCCTATGAGTACAACTTTGAGACTCTCAAAAGACTCTACAGGTAATGATGTGGATCCTAAATTGTATCGTAGTTTGATTGGTAGTTTGCTTTATTTGACTGCTAGTAGACCAGATATCGCTTTGAGTGTTGGTATTTGTGCTCGTTATCAATCAAATCCTAAAGAATCTCACTTAACTGCTGTTAAGCGGATTATGCGATATGTCGCAAGTTCTACTAAACTGGGTCTCTGGTATCCACATGAGACTAATGTTCAATTAGCCGGGTACGCAGATGCTGACTGGGCTGGAAACATTGATGATAGGAAATCAACCAGTGGTGGTTGTTTCTACATTGGAAATTGTCTTGTTTCTTGGTTTAGCAAGAAGCAAAGTTCTATATCGCTATCAACAGCTGAGGCTGAATACATTGCTGCTGGAAATGCATGTACTCAACTTGTTTGGATGAAACGTATGTTAAGCGATTATGGAATTACTCAGGATTCTATGATTTTATTTTGTGATAATTCCAGTGCAATAAATATCTCTAAAAATCCAGTTCAGCATTCACGTACTAAGCATATTGACATTAGATTTCATTACATTCGTGAATTAGTGGAAGAAAAATTAATATATTTGGATTACATTCCAACCGAGACTCAACTTGCGGACATTTTCACTAAACCGCTCGACAAAAGCAGGTTTAATAAATTAAAGTTTGATCTCGGTATGTGCAATTTAAATTGAATTTGCATGATTTGGTGTATCATAATGTACATAAGTTTGATGTTTTATTTGCTTAAATTTGAAAATTATTTGAAAAAATTGCAAATTTTGAGTCGGTACTCGACCAGTCGTGAGTGTACACGACCGGTCGAACACTTACACGACCGGTCGTGAAACTCGGGATTTCACTTTTTTGGGGATTTGACTCTTCTTCTTCATTTCCTTTTTACTCTCCAACGGTCCTAGCTACGACCGGTCGAACCCACCTTCATGGTACTTCAAGGTTAGTGGTTCTTTTGCAATTTTCTTGTAGATTCTTGTTATTGGTGTTTCAAATCTCATTCTTGTAGAATCTATTTGGTCGTTCATTGCAAGTTTGGGGTTTTATCTTGAAAAATCTGTTCTATCAAAACCCCATTTCTTCTATCTTGCATCTTTTTGTTTCCTTGAATCCTCCTTTGAAAATGGATGCTAGAGGTAAAAAGAAAACTACACGAGGTCCCTCTTCATCTAGATCAGCATCTATTGCACAACGTCATCTTCGCTCTCCCGAAAATGATCCTTCTAATGCTCGGGATTTGCGTATGCGCAATATTATTGTTGAGCGTCCTGTTAATGTTAATCACATTGCTTCATTTGGTATCCTTCCTCTGTTGGAATCTGTGGGATGGGATAACATCTTACATTGGGGTGGAGCTGCATACCAGTCCATTGCCCAATCCATGTTTGCATGTATCTGTGATTTTTCTCTTGAGAATTTAACTTTTAAAATTGATACTCAAGAAGGATTATTTTCAGTGGATCGACATTTGATTGCTCACATTATGGAAATACCTGTCAATGATGAGGGCATTCCAATTCATATTTACATGACAGACTCTCAGAATCTGAACGAAAAATGCTTACTAGAGATTTATGTAATTTGGATGTTCACTGGACTCATAAAGGTCATGCACTTCCCTCAAGGTACTTGTTACCCAGACACAGAGTACTTCATAGGATTTTCATCTCAAATCTTTATCCACGTTCTGGTAATAAAACCGAACTCACTGCTTTCATGGTTCGTGTTTTGCATTCTGTCATCTCTGGTGCAAAAATATGTCTACCTTCTTTAATTTGTCATTCCATTATTTTGTCTCGTCACCATCCAGGACATAGTGATATACCCTTTGGTTATTTGTTGACTATGCTGGCAAATCATATGCTCGTGGCTATGCCTGCTAGAGAAAAACCCATCCATCATCTCCCTTTTAATAATTCCAATATTAACAAGATGAATTTAGAATTGGCTGATGGCCAAGTGGATGCTGGTAGCAGTGGTGCTGAAGCAGGAAATGCAGATCAAGCTGGTGATCTTCCTGAAGACGTGAATATGGATGATTTATTTGAAGAACTTGAGTCAGACTCGGCTGATGATCCTGATTTTCAGCCTTCTGATTTTGATGAGAGATTGAATTCCCTTCAAGAGCAGGTGGCTCAAATTCGTGTTACCCAAGACACGCAATTTTCTTATTTACGCAAATATATGAGGCGGGTTGCTAGGGTTTACACAAAATTGATCCATCTAATCCTGCTCCCTCTTCTGGTTCTGACTGAATTTTGATGGGTCTGTAATAATTTTTTTGTCTGAACTTTACATGCTTACTGACTTTTTGAATTATGCACTATGCTCTCTTGAATCAACTCCTATTTTCATTATCATTGTTGCTCTTCTTCCTTTGTCATTTTGTGTCAAAAAGGGGGAGAAGTTTTGGGAGGCTTTGGCTTTATTTGAATTTAATGATTATGATGTGTACCTATTACTCAGGGGGAGTTAAGCTTCTCAGGGGTAGTTATGGGAGAATGATGCTAGTTATTACTTATCATATCTATATAACTGTGCATGCTTCTCTATTGTGAACCTGTTGTGCCTGTACTTCTCTTATTGGAAGTATAATTATTTGGGTGTTTTGTCACAAATTTGACAAAGGGGGAGATTGTAAGTGCTATGGTCTCATGCTCCTTTGGTTGTCAAATTTTGATGTGTCAAAACATCTATCTGTGTCTTGTGCTTGTATGGTGATTTATATGTATTCAAGACACTATTGAATTCAAGAACTACATGTTGAAGTCTCAAAAAGCTACATATTGAAGTTCAAGAAGCTACAATGTTGAAGTCTCAAGAAGCTACATTATTGAAGTTCAAGAAGCTACAATGTTGAAGTTCAAGTCTTAAGAAACAACTCAAGAAATGACTTCAAGACTAATAAGCAACGCATGAAGTAGTTTTTATGCTGATGAAGATCTCAAGTTTAAAGCTACAACAAGTTCAAGATCTCAAGCCTGATATGGTTCAAAATATCTACATTCGTTGAATGGTTGAAGTTCAATGTCCATACGACATGGTTCAGGTTTGAATGACCTTAGGTTGACCCTTTAAGTAGGTCACTTTGGATACATAAATCAAATGTTTATTTTACATAAGTTTGGTCTATTCTACGACCAGTCCTAGCTCTTGTTCGACCAGTCCTAGCATTGGTTCGACTAGTCCAAGAAATTCCACGACCAGTCCTAAGTTGTTGAAGATTTTTCGAAATTTTTGGTACACCACGACCAGTCCTGGAGGTCCTTCGACCGGTCGTAGGAGTGGCTTCGACTCGTCCACGACCAGTCGTAGAGCTACGACTCAAAGTCCAGCAACCTAATCTATGGTCCTACGACCAGTCGTAGAGATCTACGACCAGTCGTAGGTGACCCACGACCAGTCGTAGGCTACTCACGACCAGTCGTGGAACGACTTTCAAAGATCGCGCTCAATATTTCAAATATCTGTTAGAGCTACGACCAGTCGAAGGATTCTAAGACCAGTCGTAGGAGCGATTTTTGCTTCTATAAATTGAACACGAAATTCAGAGTTTTCACACTTCAACTCGATTCAATTCAAGAAATTTCAAGTGATCACTCTGAGATAAGTCTGTGTTTATTTTAAGCTACATTGTGCTTATTTAATATTCCTTTTTGCTAGCTTATTTAATTTGATTTTGTTTCTATATTCCAATCTTATTTGAAAAGAGGAATTATCTTATTCCTTCTTCTTGGAATCAAAATCAAATATAGCTACGCCCAACTAGTTAAAATCTAAAATCAATTAGAATTTAGAACCATATGAATGTGAGTATTGCAAATTGAACTTTGACCTTCAATCATCTGCTCCGATTGGTTCTACCGGGCTGCTACGAAAAGAAGAAATCCAGGTATTTTACAATTCTGTAAAATTTATTTACTTTTGGTTTTGTTTGAGGTTAAGCCAGAAAAATCTCATTGTATTGGTTTTGTTTGAGGTTGAACCAGAAAAAATCTCATTGTATTGGTTATCTGAGGAGAGCCAGAAAACTCAGAAAAGAGGGGTTTTTGAATTGTGTAAGCCCAAGTGAAAAAGACACAATTGTAAAGGTTTTTGGTGAACCTGTGAAAACCTATTTGATAGTGAACGCTAATATCCCCTGTGTGAGGATATTAGGAGTGGAGTAGCTTTCTGTGTGGCTGTTGAAAGACAGTTGGTGTACACACAGGCGAACCACTATAACTCTTTGTCTTGTGGATTGAATGCTTGCTTAATTTTCATATCTTTTATCATTCAATTGTGTGGAATGTACAAGTGGATGTGAATGTTGTAACTATTTACATTTCAAGCAAGTGTGGGGATTGTTGTAATAATTTAGATCTATACTTCTGCATTTAATTTCAATTCCTTGCTATTTCATTTACTTCTATTAAAATTGAGTCCTTGATCCAAAAGATGTTCTAGAAATAAGGTTGTCCTACCATAAGCCCTTGTTTATTATGGTGTAAGGTTGTCCTTAGAATTGAATTTGTATCAATCTCTCAATACTTATTTATCAAGGTGATTTAAATTTAGCATTGTGAATTGATTTATAATTGTAAGGCTATTGGTTTGCTTTATTTCCACTGATTTTATTTTAAATTTGGCATAGTCCTATTCACCCCCCCCTCTAGGACATAGCTTGGCCTTTTCAGGCTCACCGTCCACTGCCGTGGACGGTGTGGAGAGAACACATGCACCAGGTGGGTCCACCATCCCATTTGGGGACGGTGTGAATAAAACAATACATCGGGGTGGGATCCACCGTCCACTGCAGTGGATGGTGTGCTTAGAAACACATACATCACTGTGGGTCCCACGTGGGGGCCCACCATCATGTCATATGCCATCCAAATCCAATAAGGTCACGCAGGCCTAGATGAGAGTAAAAACAAATTTCATCTTGATCTAAAATTTCGTGGACCCAAAGGGGGTCAATGGCAGACGATTCAGCCCACTGTTTCCTATGATGTGGGCCACCTGAGATTTGGATGGGCTTGATTTTTAGAGGGGGTCCACGTCAAGCAGGGGCCCACCTCATGAACGGTTTAGATGTCATACACACATCATGGTGGGGCCCACGGCTGGGCCATGGGTCCTTGGCTCGTCCGCCCACAACGCAGGACGCCTGCACGTCCTCTCCCTGTCAGCAGCAGCAACAACGCTGCTTTGTTATATATATATATATATATATGTTTTGGAAATCACGTTATTTCGTGGTTTTTCGCGTGTGGGGCCCGCGTATGATGGATCCACCCCGCCCAATGGCCTCTATGGCTCAAGACAAGCCAAACGAGTCCGATATTCTATATATTTTGGCGCATCAAAATGTCAAGGTGGATTTCAATGGCAGACACACTATTTGCTATGCTATAGCTTGCCTGAGAGTCAGATTAACCTCAATTTTCGACTCAACGCCTAAAATAAGGTAAGAAAGGGGATGGACGGCTTGGATTAAAAACCTACATCAAGGTGGGGCCTACATGAACAAGCCCCTTCTAAAGCTTATGAATCAAGCTCATATTTGTGTTTTCAATTGACGTCCAGGGACGTCCCTGGACGTCTGGACATAACACATGCATTGAGGTGGGCCTTGCTTAGGTGGGCCGCCAAATGGTGAGTGGTGTGGATACAACACATACATATAGTGGGCCCCACCTACAAGTGACTTGGATCCAATACATGCTTCATGGTGGGGTCCATCCAAGTGGGCCACACGGCCATATCATCACACACAAAAATAAATAAATAAAAAGAGAGGGAGAAAGAAAGAGTGTAACGCCCTGAAAATCGGGGGTCGAGTAACAACTCAACTCCCGAGTTCTAAAACATCACTTATGCAACATGTAAGTTTATGATTAAATGTTGTCAGTGTTAGTGCATTCATCATGAGTGGGATTATACCAAAACAGTATTTCATACTCCAAATCGATTTATACAACGCAAGCGGAAGACTGAAAGACATAAATAAAACGTATATAAGTCAAAAAGCACGATCGGTCTCCAGAGTATGAATATATCACTGAGTCACCATATACATGTAATAGTCTCAAAAATCAAAATGTCAAACAGTACAATTGCAATAATAATCCCTGTAGCCCCGTCGATCCGGATGGCCTAAGCGAAGCCGCCGGAGAACTGCATGTAAGAGAACTCGTCCTGATCGTTATAGTAATCAGGCTCCGCCTCTGGGGGTACGTCGTTATCTGAAATCAAGACAGGGTCTGGTTGGTGTTTAAAACACCGTCCCGTAACGTGGGAGTGAGTGATCAACTCAGTGGAATCATAGAGCAAAGGTTAACATGTTATCAATCCAGTCAAGCAGTAATGATAAAGCAGTAAAATCAAGCATACCTAGATACTCTTATTAATGCAAGAATGATATGAACAATGATGCATGCCCTCGCCTACACTCCCTCGTGCGACACCATCTTACGGTCGCGGTATGCTTTCTTCCCTCTGTGCTCTTCAACCCGGGGCACATGCAGTGCGATGTTATGAATGTGATTATCGAGTTCTTATTAGTCCTTTTCATATAGCAGGATTGGAAAACTAAGGTACCTCCCTTATATCATTCCCAAACAAAGATCCATTCTAGGGTCGTCAGTCCTATCAAATCTCATACAATGTTGCGGTTCTAGGTCTCTGTAATGGGCTCATCGCCAAATCAGTACAGGCCTAGTGTATACTCTGATTACTATGGAAAGGCTCGTCGCCTCCACGCAAGTTCAGAGTATGCTCGAGGTCACTACAAAGGGCTCGTCACCAAATCAGTGTAGGCCGACAGCTCGAATACAGTATCCCATACCACCATAATCAGCTCACAAGTCTGGGTTGCTCATTGGTCACTACGGGGAGGCTCGTTGCCCTAGCGTAGGCCTACAGCTCGACCACGGTATCCCATACCACCATGTCTGGCTCATGAGTCTTAGCGGATCGAGGTACCAAGGTTAAACGGGATTTCACTGGTGAGTTTGGTACCTTAGGTTCAAACAGTAGCGTCCATACATGGTGAACATATATCGGGCAAATCGGGTTACTAGACAAGCTCGACTATTACGAGCGCACCTGAAGTTGATCGACATAGAGTGCGTAAACACTCCGTGTGGCCTAACCACTGCCAACAACTCTAGTACGACTCGGGTTTGTCAAACACGTCCTACGTGGCGAATAAATCTCAGCCACGAATTCAAAGCCCGTTACCGATTGCCTGGACTATACTGTAGTCCCAAACACATTCAATCCTTAACCAGTAAGCATGTGGAGTAGTCAAAGTAGAATTAACCAAGTAATTCAAACATATTAACAAACTTGTTATAAAACACAATGTAAATAGGAAATCCAAACACATACATTTCATAAGTAAACGATTAAACTAAATAACTTGCATGAAGGAAATCATACACATCTCTAAGGTAGTTGAGAATCCTATCTCAACACCCACCTAAAGCACTATCTACTAAGTACCTACTCATACAAGCATTTTCACAAACACTTAGACTACGCTTATTAACATACATAACGTATGTTGGCCAAAACTTGTATTAGGGTGAATCCTTTCACCGAGGAGTTGTTACACATACAACCAGCATATACACACAGTAGTTAATCATGGAAAACACTTTCATATTTCGTACATATACGGTATTTTCTACACATACACAGAAGACACTAAACTCCACAATTTTTATATATAACTGAATCGCAAAACGAACATCGCATTTTGCATGCAAAATAACACCCACATCATGAATCTATCATTAACCGACATTGAAAGCTTTGAAAACTATAACCTATACGTCTATAGTTCACACCTTACGCCGTAGAAGTGTAACGAATTCAGTTAGTTCACCCACGCTTCGTCTAAGGCACAACGACAACCTATTATATGAAATAGGTTAGCTATTTCACCCTTTCAACTATTAGAAACCCTAGAACAGATTAAGGTTAGGTTTTCTTACCTAAGAACGGGATCGGTATCGCCGATAGAGCGGTTTGGTAGTGATGGATAGACACGTAGAATAGTAGGGATCGAATCCCAAGAGTGACTCCAACTTCTCTCTTACTTTCTTTCTCTTTCCACTCTTCTCTCTCCTAGGGTTTTTACCAAATTCGTATGGAGTGAATGAGAGAGGGTTTAAGGTCCTTATATAGGCCTAAAACTGATGGGAATGACCCCAGGGCTAAGGTATACTTAGGTTATAGCCAAAGGGCATCTATTTCAGCTCAACGGAGCACTTCCGGAGCCCCCCCTTGAGCTAAAGGTCAGACTTAAGCACCCTGACCATGGATCTAGGTTGAGTTAAGTTTTCATTCCAATCGGGTTTCCAGATCGCATGTGGCGGACCAGTTTCAGTTCAACGGTCACCGAAACTCGATTAAGGTTACAAGTACACTACCATGTATGAGAAATTTCTCCTGATCAGAGGGTGTATTTGGGTTAGATTCTGATGGTCTGATTGCTTATATCTAGCCCACAAGCGACAAGTCTCAGATTACTTAAATTAGATTTTATTTCTAAAGAAAACCACGTTTTCTCACACTTTTCACTCCGGGCTCAAGCGAATAGCCCTGGGACACTATCTGAATTTGATTTCCGAGATGGTTGTCAAGCCCAGTAAGGCGGTCCTAAGTGTTTAGTCTCGTGGTCATCGGACTTTCGACGTGCGATCCATATCCGATACGGAGTTTCAATGTGCTCTCGAGAGCAACTGGGTAATGAGATTGATCCTAGATTATAGGGTAATGTAGCGTCAATGATTCTATAAGTTTTGGGTCTTGCAGATCGTATTTAAAGTGGATCAAGTGAATTTCGTAGCAAATCTAGTTTAACACTTGTTAATTTTGCCTAATTCCTAAAGGATTTAATCCTGAGTGATTTTGACCTAAGGTGGTACTCGGGTCTTTGTACGGAATTTTCTGAGACGTTACAAAGAGAGAAAGAGGGACATGCGTGATGGAGGGACCCCGACACTGTGGGCCCTCCGTTTCAAGCATCCAATCATACATTAAGTGGGTCCCATTGCATGTGGGCCCACCAAATCAAAGATCAACGGTGGAGATCCCTCCTCCACCAAGATATAAGGTCTAGATGACCCATTTTCAAGCTAGAAAATAAACATAATGATGGGGCCCATGGAGAATGGCCCCATCATGGAATGATCATGAAGATCAAGGTGGGCCATCGGCCACATCTTAGGGTCCAGAGTGAGATCCATACCATCAATCGGTAGGCCTCACTTGGCCTATCATCAAAATATGGAAAGATCTAACCTAATAAGCACCGACCTGTAACGCCCTGAAAATCGGGGGTCGAGCAAAGCTCAGCTCCTGAGTTCCAACGCATCACTTATGCAACACAGATAATGATGATTATGATGAGAGCATTGAAACTGAATGGGATTATACCAAAACAGCATATCAACTCCAGAGACAGTTAAATTGCAAGCAGAAGATTGTGATAGATACATAAAAGATATAGACTATGGTAAGTCTCCAGAGTGTGATAAGGTTACCAGGTTAATGAATTACAAGTACAATTTCAAATTATACCAAAGGTGTAGTGTTATCTAGTCAACATCCTTGTAATCCCGTCGATCAAGATACGTCTCACTTGAAGCCATCAGCATACAACAAATACGAACAAGCATCATTGTCATCATAAAGGTCCGGCTCCGCCTCAGGAGTAGCGTCGCCATCTGCAATCAGACAAAGTCTGGTGGGTGTTCGGAACACCGTCCCGTAACGTGGGAGTGAGTGATCAACTCAATGGAACAATAAAGCATAGGTTAACATGTTATCAATTCAGTCAAGCAGTAATGATAAAGCAGTATAATCAAACACTCATAATTACTCTTATTAATGCAAGTATGAATGTAGTCATGATGCATGCCCTCACCAACATACTCCCTCATGCGACACCATCATACGTTCGCGGCATGCTTGCATTCCTCAGTGCTCCACATCTTCCAGGCACATGCAGTGCGATGATGAGCATGATTACCGAGTTGTTATTAGTCCATTTCAAACAGCAAGATTGGGAAACTAAGGTACCTCCCTTGTATCATTCCCAAACATGATCCATTCTAGGGTCGTCAAACCTAGATAATCTCATACGATAGTGTGGTTCTAGGGTGCTGCAAAGGCTGTCAGGGCTGTTACACGCAATCGTTACACCACTCCCCATCACCTTTTTAACGGTCATCACTAAATTGATATAAGCCTAGTTCATACTCTATACACCGCGGCAAAACTCGTCGCCTCACCGTAAATTGAGAGTATGCTCGAGGTCACTACAAAGGGCTCGTCACCTATCAGTGTAGGCCGACAGCTCGAATATAGTGTCCCATACCACCATAATCGGCTCACGAGTCTGGTTGCTCAATGGACACTACGGGGAGGCACGTGGCCCCAGCATAGGCCGACGGCTCGACCACGGTGTCCCTTACCACCATGCCCGGCTCATGAGTCTTAGCGGATCGAGGTACCATGGTTAACGGGATTTCACTGGTAAGTTTGGTACCCAAGGTTCAAGAAGTAGCGTCCAAACATGTTGAACATACATTAGACATATCGGGTTACTTGACGAGCCTGACTAGCTCGAGCGCACAATCAACTGAATGACATGAAGTGCATAAGCACTTCGCGTGGCCTAACCACTGTCGCCAATGGAAGTACGACTCGGGTTCGTCAAACACATCCTACGTGGCGAAATGAATCTCAACCACGAACTCAAGTTTGGTACCGATTGTCTGGACTGTAATCATAGCCCCAATCACAATCAATCCTTATTCAGAAGCATGTGGAGTAAAGCATAATAATCAAAGTAATTCAAGCATGTTAACAAAAATGTCATAAAGCATGTTACAAAGCACAATATAAACAAGAAATACAAACACATATGTTTCATAGTAAGCGATTAAATTAAACAACCAATCATAGAGGAAATCATATACGTTCCTAAGGTAGTTGAGAATCCCATCTCAACACCCACCTAAAGCACCATCATCCAAGCACTTAGTCTCACAAGCATTTTCACAAACACTTAGAATACACTATTTCAACATACATAGCATATACTAGCAAAAACATGTATTAGGGCGAACCCTTTCGCCAAGTAAGTATTATACACATATATAATATGTTCATATATCAAATAATCATGGCAAACACATTTCCAAAATTTATACGTATACGGTACTTTCTACAAATACTTAGAATACACAAAATTCCTTATTCTTCGTATTTAATCGAAACGGAAAACAGACTGCACTTTGTACATGTGCAATTGCATGTAGATCATGAATCTATCATTATCTGACATTGAAAACGTTGAAAACCATAACCTATACACCTAAAGTCCGCACCTTTTGTCGTAGAATCGTAACGAATCCGATAGGTTTGCTAAGCTTTCGTATTCGGCAGTTTGGTAACCTATAGAATGAAATAGGTTAGGCATTTCATAACCTACAACTATCAAAACCCCAAATCAGTTTAGGGTTAGGGTTTCTTACCTAGAAATGAAGCCAGAATCGCCGGGAAAACGCTTAGATCAGGATGGTTGAGCTTGGATACGGCAGGGTAGAGCATCAGGGAGATCCTCCCACAACTCTCACACTTTCTCTCTCTCACACCTAGGGTTTTTCTCAAATTCGTATGGCTGAATGAGAGAGGGTTCTAAGGTCCTTATATAGCCTAAAATCATACCGAAATAGACCTAAGGTCAAGGTATACTTAGGTTATAACCAAAGTGAGCCTGTTCCAACTCAACGGAGCACTTCTGGCGGCCCCTTTTCTATATGCGGTCAGACTTAAGCTCACTAACACTGGATCTAGGTATGACTAAGTTTTTGTTTCAGTCGAGATTCCAGATCGTAAATGGCGGACCAGTTTCAGTTCAGCGGTCAGTGGATCTCGATCGGAGATTCCGAGTACATGGATATGTTTGGGGAAATATCCCTAATCCGAGGGTGTAATTTGGCCTGATTCTGATGGTCAGGTTGCTCAATACTGAACCGCAAGCGTCACATGCCCGATTTCATAAATCGTTATTTATTTTGGAATTATTTTCGTGTTTCTCACACTCCTCGCTCCGAACTCAAGCGAATTGCACTGGGAGACTATCTGGATTTGATTTCTGAGATGGTTACCAAGCCCAACAAGGCGGTCCTAATTCCTTAACTTCGTGTTAATCGGACTTCCAACGTGCAGTCCAGATTTGATATGGAGTTTCGAGATGCTCCCGAGAGCAGCCGGATAATGGGATTGATCCTAGATTTTAGAGTAATGCAGCGTCAACGGTTCTACAAGTTTTGAGTCTTGCAGATCGTATTTAAAGCGATTGGTGCTAATTTCACATGTACTATAGTTTAACACTGGCTAATTCTCGCCTAATTTCTAAAGGATTTAGTCCTGAGTAATTCCTGTCTGAGGTGGTACCTGGGCCTTGTGTTGTATATAAAGTGATCCAAGTTTAATACTTAACTAGTTTAAGATAGTGTCTAGGGTGAAAGTACTTAGAAAATTGAAAGAACAAGGTGGTGAAGGGTGAGATTTGTGAAGGAAATAGGTTCAAAAGCGGTTTTAGCTTTGGGATTGAGTTCTGACAAGTTAATAAGGTGTCAGGATCGACCCATTGCCTAAGAACGTCTAATTCCAGGTTGACAAAAATCCAGGATGTTACAATCTACCCCCCTTAAAACAAAATTTCGTCCCCGAAATTGCCTAAGGGTAATAAGGAAAGATTTAATTATTTCTTTGCCTAAGTTTTATTGCGTAGTGTATATACTAGCCTGGTTCATTTTAGTCTACCCCCCTTAAAACTTATTTCTTTTTCCATTTCCCATATCCTGATGGTTTTCTACAATTTATTTCTTTACCTATTTGGAGTCTTGATGACGATTCCCAACAATTTAGAGTACGATAGATGTTTTCAATGTTTGACCAACACGGAGAGACGGTTATAGTGGGCTTGATCCCGATACATCGATCATCTACCGGGCCAGGATAGAAAGCTCATCGTATCCCTTCCAAATCCTGGTGGATCCTGGTCTTCTGATCAGCCAAGTAGTGAGTCCATTGGTAGTCGCCCAGGATTGAGAATTGGGTCAAACTGCGAATGCTTCGCAGTTGTATATTTCAGTAACTCCGTAGATCGATCACTCTAAAAACTTAGGGAATGCCCATTACAGAAAGGTTCAAATGTCCTATTTCTCGGGTTGCCCTTTAGGTCTTGGTCTAAGAAAATCCTCGTCTCATTCTATGTCCGAGATAAGGTAGCTCATCCTATTTAGTGACTTGTCTTTACGTATAGTCTGGATCAACTCCATTCGATCCTGGGCCAGTGGGTCAAGGGTCCACCACGCTTTCGCTGCCCCACCCAGATCAAAGAGGTGTATTGGTTTGACCTAGCTACATCTATCGGTCTCTAGTATTCTTTAATGTAACCGGTAGTCTAGTCTTAATCTAGGAGTAGTGGAAATCCATAGGTGTAGTCCAAAGTCTATGCTTATACGCTAGATGATTTCACATTATTTCTAATACAGGAAGGGTTTTATCACTTAGGGTTAAAGTTGTCTAATTGGAATTGAGTTGTCTGTACTCGATGCTCGAGCATTTCACATATGCTCATTCCAACTAAGAGGGTCCTAAGGTTCACATTATAAATTTGTTGGATTTCCTACACGGTCAGGCCTGTCGAAATCTAGGAGCACCGCTCTAGGTCCAAAACTCTAGGGCCTATTGTCTTAAATGGGACTGCATTGCTAATCTCACTTCGGGATTGGGAATGACATGTTTGGTAGGAGGGTGGGTGGGATAAGAATTAATTTTATAGGCTTTGGAAAATGAGCCTGGTGTTGGAAAAGTGTGAGATGGGATTTCCAAATCCCAGGATAATGAATTTCAAGTGTAATTTGAAAGGAAAATAAGGGATTTACGTTTAACTGCATACATTCCAAACATAGTATCAGAAACCATGGGATACACCCAATCTAGGGACCATACCTTACACATACATTTATTGTTACTTATACAATTCAATCCACCTAACTCACCTAATGCAGTTGGCTGAACGGGCCCTAAACGTCCTCAAACATCTAAAACATTCTACCAACTACTACACCCATCAACATGAAAACAAAAACATCCAAAGACGGTAACCCATGCAAACTACAAGACAACAGTATGGATGATTAGGCTTCCAAGAAAATGGTCGTACAAGCTCGGATAGAGCCATGTAAAATGAGGATAAGGGAAAATGGGGGCTGGAGTTTTTGGTTCTCCACGGACTTGAGCCTCAACAGGGATTGTAAAGGCCCAAAAGGCAGGGTTTGAAGAAGGAAAGGGAAGAAAATGGATGGGTTAGAGAGCTTACACGAATTTGAGCTTCAAATGGGGGGTGTAGGAGCTCAAATGAGAGAAAACGGGAAGGGTAGAGGGTAGGTGTTGCTGTGAACGATGGATGTGGATGGGTTGTGGCCGAAAATGAGGGATTGGGCGATTGGGAGAGAGATTTGAGAGCGAAAACAATAATTTTTGGAGAAATGGAGAGCTTGGAGGTGTAGTTGAGAGAGAGGGGGCAAAACAGAGCAAAACAGGGGTCTCCACAAAATTTGGTGGGCACCACACGTGCATAGGGGTCGGGCCGACCCTGACCAGCACCGACCCGACCAGCCCGGCCCAACCTGACCCCGGTGACCGCGGTTCCGTCGCGGTGCTTCCTTGGTAGGGCGGTGTTCACCACCCTCCCATGGTGCCAATGGTACCCCGGGTCTGTCACGGGTCCCCCCGAATTTCATAGTGTGGCCCATGACTCCATTTGAGGCATTTTCGGGGCCAATTTGTAAATCGGAATGAGTTTATGTGACATGTGACATATGCTTTTGGGGTAGGAGGAGCTAATCTATCCAGCTAATCCATTTATTTGGTTAGATTCCAAAGTTTGAATGGTCAAAAGTCCAATTTATACATATATTTACTATTTATAGTAACTTTTTATTTAAGTATTATTCTTCATTGTTTATACGTTAGAATTTATATCTAGTATGAAAGGATTTAGAAAAAAATTAAAGAATGAATTGGTGCAAGGAGAGATTTTGAAGGAATTGAATAAAAAGGGGTTTTAGGCTTTGAGATGAAGTGTAAGGTGTTGTGGTTGACCCACAACCTAAGGGCATTCGTTTCTAGGGAATGACTCAAACCCGTTGACTGACGGCCGACCTAGGTCGTTTCACGTGACCAAAGATACGTTGTGGACTAAATTACCGTATAGTCTCACCTATCGGCGAAACGTGGGATTCGAATATGGTTTCTAGGATTTATCACCCCATTCCTAATTCAGAGTGCGTTAGAGTACGTCGTGTTACCATAACCCAGGCCCGGTTTAATCCAAATCATGCACTGATACCATCTTGTAACGCCCTGAAAATCGGGGGTCGAGCAAAGCTCAGCTCCCGAGTTCCAACGCATCACTTATGCAACACTGATAATGATGATTATGATGAGAGCATTGAAACATGAATGAGATTATACCAAAACAGCATATCATACTCCAGAGACAGTTAAATTGCAGGCAGAAGACTGTGATAGATACATAAAAGATATAGACTATGGTAAGTCTCCAAAGTGTGATAAGGTTACCAGGTTAATGAATTACAAGTACAATTTCAAATTATACCAAAGGTGTAGTGTTATCTAGTCAACATCCCTGTAATCACGTCGATCAAGACATGACTCACTTGAAGCCATCAGCATACAACATATATGAACAAGCATCATTGTCATCATAAAGGTTTGGCTCTGCCTCAGGAGTAGCGTCGCCATCTGCAATCAGACAAAGTCTGGTGGGTGTTCGGAACACCGTCCCATAACGTGGGAGTGAGTGATCAACTCAGTGGAACAATAAAGCATAGGTCAACATGTTATCAATTCAGTCAAGCAGTAATGATAAAGCAGTACAATCAAACACTCTTAACCACTCTTATTAATGCAAGTATGAATGCAGTCATGATGCATGCCCTCACCAACATACTCCCTCATGCGACACCATCTTATGTTCGCGGCATGCTTGCATTCCTCAGTGCTCCACATCTTCCAGGCACATGCAGTGCGATGATGAGCATGATTACCGAGTTGTTATTAGTCCATTTCAAGCAGCAGGATTGGGAAACTAAGGTACCTCCCTTGTATCATTCCCAAACATGATCCATTCTAGGGTCGTCAAAGCTAGATAATCTCATACGATAGTGTGGTTCTAGGGTGCTGTAAAGGCTGCCAGGGCTGTTACACGCAATCGTTACACCACTCCCCCATCACCTTTTTAACGGTTCATGATACAGGCCTAGTTCATACTCTATACACCGCGACAAAACTCGTCGCCTCACCGCAAATTGAGAGTATGCTCGAGGTCACTACAAAGGGCTTGTCACCAATCATTGTAGGCCGACAGCTCGAATATAGTGTCCCATACCACCATAATCGGCCCACGAGTCTGGTTGCTCAATGGACACTACGGTGAGGCACGTGGCCCCAGCGTAGGCCGACAGCTCGACCACGGTGTCCCATACCAGCATGCCCGGCTCATGAGTCTTAGCGGATCGGGGTACCATGGTTAACAGGATTTCACTGGTAAGTTTGGTACCCTAGGTTCAAGAAGTAGGGTCCAAACATGTTGAACATATATTATACATATCAGGTTATTTGACGAGCCTGACTAGCTCGAGCGCACAATCAACTAAACGACATGAAGTGCATATGCACTTCGCGTGGCCTAACCACTGTCGCCAACGAAAGTACGACTCGGGTTCGTCAAACACATCCTACGTGGCAAAATAAATCTCAACCACGAACTCAAGTCTGGTACCGATTGTCTGGACTATAATCATAGCCCCAATCACAATCAATCCTTATTCAGAAGCATGTGGAGTAAAGCATAATAATCAAAGTAATTCAAGCATGTTAACAAACATGTCATAAAGCATGTTACAAAGCACAATATAAACAAGAAATACAAACACATATGTTTCATAGTAAGCGATTAAATTAAACAACCAATCATAGAGGAAATCATATACGTTCCTAAGGTAGTTGAGAATCCCATCTCAACACCCACCTAAAGCACCATCATCCAAGCACTTAGTCTCACAAGCATTTTCACAAACACTTAGAATACACTATTTCAACATACATAGCGTATACTAGCAAAAACATGTATTAGGGCGAACCCTTTCGCCAAGTAAGTATTATACACATATATAATATGTTCATACAACAAATAATCATGGCAAACACATTTTCAAAATTTTTACGTATACGGTACTTTCTACAAATACCTAGAATACACAAAATTCCATATTCTTCGTATTTAATCAAAATGGAAAACAGACAGCACTTTATACATGTGCAATTGCATGTAGATCATGAATCTATCATTATCTGACATTGAAAGCATTGAAAACTATAACCTATACACCTAAAGTCCGCACCTTTTGTCGTAGAATCGTAACGAATCCGATAGGTTTGCTAAGCTTTCGTATTCGGCAGTTTGGTAACCTATAAAATGAAATATGTTAGCTATTTCATAACCTACAACTATCAAAACCCCAAATCAGTTTAGGGTTAGGGTTTCTTACCTAGAAATGACGCCATAATCGTCGGGAAAATGCTTAGATCGGGATGGTTGAGCTTGGATACGGCAGGGTAGAGCATCAAGGAGATCCTCCCACAACTCTCACACTTTCTCTCTCTCACACCTAGGGTTTTTCTCAAATTCGTATGGCTGAATGAGAGAGGGTTTTAAGGTCCTTATATAGCCTAAAATCACACCGAAATAGACCTAAGGTCAAGGTATACTTAGGTTATAACCAAAGTGAGCCTGTTCCAGCTCAACGGAGCACTTCTGGCAGCCCCTTTTCTGTGTGCGGTCGAACTTAAGATCACTAACACTGGATCTAGGTATGGCTAAGTTTTCGTTTCAGTCGGGATTCCAGATCGCAAATGCCGAACCAGTTTCAATTCAGCGGTCAGTGGATCTCGATCGGAGATTCCAAGTACGTGGATATGTTTGGGGAAATATCCCTGATCCAAGGGTGTAATCTGGCCTGATTCTGACGGTCAGGTTGCTCAATACTAAACCGCAAGCGTCACATGCCAGATTTCATAAATCCTTATTTATTTTGGAATTATTTTCGTGTTTCTCACACTCGCTCCGGACTCAAGCGAATTGCACTGGGAGAATATCTGGATTTGATTTTCGAGATGGTTGCCAAGCCCAGCAAGGCGGTCCTAATTCCTTAACTTCGTGTTAATCGGACTTCCGACGTGCGGTCCAGATCTGATATGGAGTTTCAAGATGATCCCGAGAGTAGCCAGGTAATGAGATTGATCCTAGATTTTAGGGTAATGTAGCGTCAACGGTTCTACAAGTTTTGAGTCTTGCAAATCGTATTTAAAGCGATTGGTGCTAATTTCACAGGTACTCTAGTTTAACACTGGATAATTCTCGCCTAATTTCTAAAGGATTTAGTCCTGATTAATTCCTGTCTGTGGTGGTACCTAGGCCTTTGTAGTTTGTATATAATGTGATCTAAGTTATAATACTTAACTAGTTTAAGATAGTGTCTAGGGTGAAAGTACTTAGAAAAATTGAAAGAACAAGGTGGTGAAGGGTGGGATTTGTGAAGGAAATGGGTTCAAAAGCGGTTTTAGACTTTGAGATTGAGTTCTGACAAGTTAATAAGGTGTTAGGATCGACCCATTGCCTAAGAACGTTTAATTCCAGGTTGGCAAAAATCTGGGATGTTACACCATCGTTCGATCTTCTCGGTCCATTGGAACGCCGGTCTCCTTGTGCTTCACTTTGATAGAGATGATGAGAGTTAAATGGCTAGGATTGAGGATTTTTTGGAGAGGAAGGTAGGCCACACACTCACTTTTCTCACTTAGAGAGGCTTGGACGTGCACTTCCTTGCTTGACTTGGAATTTGTGTTGAGAAAGAGAGAGATAAAGAGGGTTGTAAGTGAGAGAGAGTGATGGGTGATGGAGTGATGGATGTGAGGTGAGTGATGGGTGAGGTGAGAGATGGGTTGACTTTGGTGGTTGCTTAACTTGTGGAGAAAGAAAGCATGGGTGTGTGTACTTGACATAAGGTGATTAATTGATTGATTTGAGTGATTGATTGATGGGATATGTTGTAGAGATTCTCTTGGGATTACAAACGCGCGGTGTTTTCTCGTCGTCGGAATCGCGGCGACGGTGCGGTCGCAATGGTACCAGTCTCGGATTAAGCTGACTCAAATCTATAGGATACGACTTAGGGTCGATCGCAATGTCATAGGTTGCCGGAATTTGACGGGATGGATTGCGGAAGTTGACGGAACAGTATGAACTAAGATACAGGTCTTACACATCCACACATTGTAACAGGACCTGGTTAAAGGACAATTTATATAGGATGTAGCCATTAATAGTGAACTGTGTGGCCAGTCGTTGAATTGTGTTATGGTCCATTAGTGTGATGCTTTTTGGGTATACCCGATCTTCCATGTATTTCTTGATGTCGGTATACTAAGGTTGTCCATCAAGGGGCATTTCAACTTCCTCAATTTGTAGGCAGAGCGTCGAGTTTTCCTAAAGTTTGAATGTGACTTTTCATTAGATTGCTCCTTTTGGAATTTCTAGCATAGAATCCTACGTAGATAGAGCATCTGCAAATTGATTCTTGGTGCATGACATGTATGTAAAGGTGACTTTGTGGAATTCATCGATGAGATTTTCGAGGTAGACGTGACACAGAATTATCTTCTCATCCTTTGTTTTCCAGTCACCATTAGTTTAATTAATGATGAGCTGAGAATCATCGAAGACTCTCAACTTTTTCACTCCCAGGATGATTGCTTCTCGTAATATCGCTATACATGCTTCATACTCTTCTATGTTATTCGTACATCTAAAAGCTAGCCTTCTTGAGATAGGGACCGAGATATCATCCATAAGGTAAAGGATTGCCCTTACTCTGCTTCCTTCGGCGTTAGTTGCCCCATCGAAATACATGGTCCACTCGTCCTCCTATGGTCATTCTTCTCCCTTAAAGAATATGATGTCCTTGTCAAGAAAGGTCTTTAATGGCTGGTAATCGTAAAGAGTGTGTTGCGAGATGATCAGACAATGCTTGCCTCTTAATTATATTTTTGGGTGACATAGGTAATGTCGAACTCAGAAAGCAGCAATTGCCATTTTGCTGTTTTGCCAATTAGTTCTAGTTTTTCAAACATATACTTCAATGGATTCATACAGGCATTGAAGAGGATAGGATAAGCGATCATGTACTGACACAGGCGTTGAGTGGCCCATACGAGGGTGAGGTATTTCCTTTCGATTGGAGAATATTTGGACTCATAATCTGTTAATTGGCAGCTAAGATAGTAGATCGTTTACTCCTTTCTTCTTGTGTCGTCATGCTCCCCAAGGGTGCACTCAATGGCTTCTGCAGCTACTGAGATGTAGAGTAGCAGTGGTCGTCATGGTACTGGCGAGACTAGTACTGGTAGATCCAATAAGTACTCCTTAATTCTATCGAGGGCTTTCTAACAATCCTCATTCCATTATTTTGGCGTATTTTTGTAGAGCAGCTTGAATATGGGCATGAGTTGGGCTATGAAGTGACTGATGTATTGGATTCTGCACAAGAAGCCTCAATTTTCTTTCTCGATCTTGGGGGTGGCATTTTGATTATTGCTTTGACTTTCGACTCATCGACTTGGATATCATCTTCGTTGGCAATACACCCGAGTAACTTGCCCCCAATTGCCTCGAATACACACTTCTATGAGTTGAGGTGGAGTTTGAATTTGTCCAAATGGTCAAATATCTTTTTGAGATCTCTAAAATGTCCCTCGATGCTTCAAGAGTTGATGATCATGTCATCTACATAGAGTTTGAGTTCTTGGTTCATCATTTCGTGGAATAGTGTCATCATGGCTCGCTAGTATGTTGCTCTTGCATTCTTCAACCCGAACTACATAACTTAGAAGCATAAGGTTCCCCACGGTGTAATAAATAATGTCATTTTATGGTCTTCCATGACTATCTTGATTTGATTGTAGCCGGAGAATCCATCATGAAAAAGATCTTTTTCCCTACCGTGTTGTCGACCAGAGTATTAATGTAGGGTAGTGGAAAGTCGTCCTTCAGACTGGCCATGTTAAGGTTGCGGAAATTGATGCACACCCAGACCTTGCCATCCTTCTTGGGCATAGGGACGATGTTGGCAAGCCATTGCGGGCAGTTGGATACTATTAGAAAGCTCGCATTGTATTGCTTGATCACTTCTTCCCATATCTTAAGGATCCATTCTGATCACATTCTTCTTGACTTTTTCTTGATTGGCTTAATTTCAAGCTTCGTAAGAAGATGATGTACAATTAGGTCTTTGTCGAGCCGTAGCATTTTTTCGTAGGAGAAGGCAAAATTTAACAACCGTGGTTTCAAGAACTCGATCATCCTCTACTTATCGTAAGGGAATAGGTTCTTTCCAACTCGTACTTCCTGAGGAGTCTCAGAGGTTTCAAGATTGACCATCTCAAAGTTAACGGGTGCAATGTTGGCTTTGGGATCGAACTTATTGAGGAGGTCCTCCAGTTTGGGAGTTGAATCACCATTTCCCTCATCTTTGACCTCTTTCAAACTCATGAGTTCAAAGTCTAGTTTTGTGTTAAAATCATATACGTCAAATTCAAACTCATGTTGTTCATTAGACAAGTCTGGCACATTATTACTTGATTTTTGAAAAGGTTTTTGAAGATTTTCTGATTTATTGGCTTTTTGAAAATTCTTGAATGTTTTTCGCTTCTCTTTATTTTTTTGTTATTTTTGGATTTTGTGAGTTTTCTAATTTTTTGGAATTTTGAATTTATCGAACACCGAGTAAGATGACATTTTAAACTAGGGGCTGCCCTGATTCGGCATAAGGCGCTGATGTCTATTTACAGGGGCATTTTTTTAGGCTGACACTTTTAGACGTTTGGTCGGCTGATTTAACCGTCATGGGGATCGTGAACCAATTGGTGCCTTGCACTCACTCCCCTCAAGAGGCATGGCCTAAGAAGGGATTGGGTGTATCTGCTCCGTCATGATCAACCATCACGATGATGCAGGGATTAGGCTTTGACTTTGTAAGACCCGATACCCCAGAAATCTGGTTTGTACACTGGATAGCAGTTGGTCGTAGGTCCATTGGCCCCGAGAATATTTTGACTTGATCATAATATTGTTCTATTATCGAGCCGCAAGCTGTATGTCAACCCGATGTCTGAATGTTAAGATACGGACTTAAAATTAAACAATCTGAGAAATGACCATTATGTCCTTATTTTAGGTGGGGCTCCACCAACATCGAGTTTTCAAATTTGTTAGGTCGGAGAGCCTAACCGTTGTGGTCGTAGTCAAGTTACGGAGTTACTGGCGAAAACGGCATGTCAATAGGACACCCGGATTGTAAGTTACGCATCGATATGTACATGTATATTTTGAGAAAATATACTCAAATGACCTTGATGTTTTTCAAATCATTGGAATACGTTAGTTTAAATCACTTAAATAACCTTTTTTTATTACTATCATAAGTTTAAATTTCTCAAAATTAACACAATACATCCCATAACCCTCCTTTTTAGCCAAAAGCCACTTTAAACCTATTTACAAACCTATAAATAGAAAAATCCTCTTTCAAACATTTCATTTTCTAGCACTCTAGTTGGGGAGAAGAAGAAGAAGAGGAAAAGGAGAGAAGAAGAAGAAGAAGAAAGAGGTTGAGATCCAATCCTCTGCTCATTATAGGTGAGTGCATAGATTAGGAGCACTTATATGTGTACGTTGAGGTTTCCTTCAAAACCCTATCGCTGGAATTCTGTTGTTTAGGTTAGGTTTTCGCTGGATTTTCTGTTTTCTGGTTGGTTTTCGCTGGATTTTCAGTTAGGGTTAGCAGATTGCTGAAATAACTGTTTTAAGGTTAAAGAATTGCTGGATTTCAGTTTTAAGGTTACAAAATTGCTGGATTTTCTGTTTAAGGGTTAGGGTTCGCTTGGATTTTCAGTTAGGGTTAGCGGATTGCTGAAATATCTGTTTTAAGGTTAAAGAATTGCTGGATTTCAGTTTTAAGGTTACAGAATTGCTGGATTTTCTGTTTAAGGGTTAGGGTTTCGTTGGATTTTTAGTTAGGGTTAGAAGATTGCTGCTTGTTTTTGTTTTAAGGTGAAATCAGTGCTGGATTTTCTGTTTGAGGGTTCGGTTATTACTGGAATTGCTGTTTAAGGGTTAGGGTTTCGCTGGATTTTCAGTTAGGGTTAGACGATTGCTGAAATTGCTATTTTAAGGTGAAATTAGTGCTTAATTTTCTGTTTGAGGATTCGGGTATTGCTGGCATTAGGTATTGCTGGAATTAGTTTTGTTTAAAGGTTTTTCTCTTTGTTCCTTACAATATCCGCCCGCTACCTATTTGATAAATTGTCTCAAAGAAATATCCTTCATCCTTTTAATGTCGTTACTTCTTGAGAAAGAGCATGCTTGTAGCATGAAGTTTTATAGCAGAAGAAATCCCGGATTGGAGTTATATTGGCTAAGTCATGTGCATATCATGCATGATTCCTAGTGTTGTATCATTGTATGCTTGAGAGTGAATGATTCATCTCCTGATATGGTGATCATAGTGGATTGTGGTGCGACACACGATGTGTCTATGATGAGTATGTAAACCGTCTAGATACATGATGTGTTACATGAGATCCTTATGAGGAACTTAAATGTGGAACTTAAATGTATGAGGAGACCACATGAAGGAGGTCGTCCTATGCTTGCCTTGAAAACCATGACATATTGTGCTTGTATGTAGGCTTATACATATGAACATACTTTGTTATAACTTGAGTTGGACACCACACTGGAAATGTGTAATTCGACAGGACATGATTAGAGGGTCCGTAGGTGAAAGTCCCTAAACCCCGATTGGTACCATTGGGAGCGACCAATGCTTAGACCGGGTGGAAGAACAGAGTGCTGAAATGCTGAAATACCAAAGTAGGCAGCGACTCCCATCGACGTGTGTCGATTGGTTGAGAGGTTTGACTTGACCTGCTTATGGGCAAGCAAAGATAGGTTGTGTGTGACGAGCTCGTAAATTGTCCGCTATCGTTTTGCCAGGCTACTTATGATTTCTCGCTGTTAGGCAGATAGTGAGGTTCAACACAAGTGGGTTAGACTAGTTCGGCCCGTGAACTATGTAGTCCCACCTCTGTAGTTAACCACGGTGGAATAGTCTATACAAGTGGGTAGAAGTCCCACCTCTGTTTTAGACTTTAGTGATCCAATTGAGAAATATGGAAGGTTGTGGAACTGTTGAAAGAGTGTGTATGTTACAAGTGGGTAGAAGTCCCACCCCTGTATATCCAAATAAAAAATATATAAAAAAATGATTTGGAAGCCTGTGCATTTGTGTGCATAAATAGCATGACATGAAACATGCATTTTCACGGCACACACGCACTCACTGGGCATAGTAGCTCAAGCTTTCCTTTCTATTTATTTCAGGTGAGAGTAGGGAGCTACAGGAGTAGAGGCTACAGACGTCCTTTTTGTGTTGTACATATCAGTGTGTATATTGTTTTTGTAATACCCTGCATATGTACATTAGGTATAGTAAATATAACGTGGTTTATGTTTTGGTTTTGCCCTGAGGTGCTCAATTGTACATAGTAATATATATTACATATGATGAAATTTTGAGAAATACAACGTGTTTGTTGGTTTTGCTTTCAGAAATCCTCCTTGTGGAGCCCCGCTTATGGGACTTAGTATGTGCTACTTGAAAGTCCCAAGAATCGGAGTTCTACGGAGGCTGTCAAGCAAAATCTGGTGTATAGTAATCGTGGATTACCAACACTAGATTTAGGGTCTTGACTGAAAATGGTATCAGAGCATGATATGGGAAATCTATACATAAATCATATAATGTATTTACTATATGTTGTTGTGTTAGAGTTGTTAAGTTCATGCTTTGCGAAGTAGAGGAGTTGTATGGTTATTTATTATGGTGTATATTGTATAGGTTTACTTGTTCTTTTTAGGCTAATCCGGTGTCTTGTCTATAGGATGCCGCCTAGAAAGAAACCTGTTCAGACTCCTCCAGTGCAATCCAAGTCTAAGTCAAAATCTACGTCAAAATCTGTTCCAGATCTAGTCATACCTATTCCTACAACACAACTTCAACAACTGTTGCAGACTATGTCAACTATAATGGCTAATCAACAGCAGCGAGCTAGTTCTACTCCTGAGACATCAGCGCAGGAGCGGGCCAGTGCTCTTTTTATGGAGTTTAGACGTCTCAATCCACCTTGTTTTTCTGGCAAGCCAGATCTTATGGCAACCGAGTTATGGAAGTCAGAAATAGAGAAACTTTTTCAAGTTATGGGTTGTACTTCCAAGCAATGTGTTAAATTAGCGACTTATTAATTGCAAGGAGAGGCAGAACAATGGTGGAAGTCAGTTGTTCGTTCAGATCCAAAATTTGTGTGGACATGGGAAGCGTTTAAAGACCAATTCGATCGTAAGTTTTTCCCCGTAGCTGTTCGTCATCAGAAAGCACATGAATTTGATTCTTTAGTTCAGGGTGAGATGTCTGTTGCTGACTATGAGGCTCATTTTATAGAATTATCTCGTTTTGCTCCACATTTAGTAGCCGATAATGATTCGAAGGCGAGGAAATTTGAGGATGGTTTACGTCCTAGTTTGCGATCTCGAGTGAGAGGGTTTGAATTGTTAACTCTTGAGGGAGTAGTAGCGAAGGCACTGATTTTTGAGTCTGATTGGAACCAACAACAAAGTATGCATCCATCTACTTCTAATAAGCAAAGGAAGAGGAGATTTATGTCAGAGAGTGGTAGTTTTCAGCCCTTTTTATCCCCAAAGAGGCCTACAGTGAGATATGATAATGCAGCTAGACCTGATGTAAGACCCCTAGTATCACCATCTGTTCCTCAACGACAGGTTTTAGCTAGACTTGATATCAGCTCCCTAGTATTACCGTCTGTTCCTCAGCGACAATTTTTCGGAGCTTGTTATAATTGTGGTGGTATAGGGCACTGTAAAAAGGATTGTCCCAATCCACAGAAACAGCAGTCAGGTCCACCACCTAGACATCAGCAGCCCCAGCAGCAAAGGCTACCATATAGGACACAGTATAGGCCTCAACAGCAACCGTCTCAACAGCAATCACAGTGGCAGCAAAGTAAACAACCCTTACCTCTGCAGACGCAACCTCGTGTTTATGCAATCCAGAAGAGAGATGCTTAGACTATGGGAGGAGTCATAGAAGGTATCTTTGTAGTATTATCCCTTTTTGCACGTGTCCTTTTTTATTCTGGCGCATCACATTCATTTATAGCAGATAGTTTTTGTCAGTCATTGGAATTGCCAAGAACATCGATGACCAAGGGATTAGAGCTCTTGACTCCTTTAGGGAAAAGAATGGTGTTGAGTTCAATATGTCAGGACTGTCCTGTTTACATAGCAGAGTATGCCCTTCCAATTGATTGTTATGTGTTGGAGTTGTTAGAGTATGATGCGATTTTGGGAATGGACTAGTTATCCAAGTACCATGCAGTGTTGGACTGTACCGCTAAGACAATCACCTTTTTTATACCTGACCATCCTCGATTTCAGTTTGTGGCTGATCCTAAAGATAAGTTTATAGAGACTTTGATGTCCTGCATTCATAACGAGTCTAAAGGTGTATGTGTTGAACAATTGTTGGTAGTACGTGATTTTTCAGATGTTTTTCAGGAAATTTCAGGTTTGCCACTTGTTAGACGTACAAAATTTTGAATAGATCTTATCCTTGGCACTGCCCCTATATCCAGAGCCCCTTATCGTATGACACTGTTAGAGTTGCGTGAGTTACAAAGACAGATAGATGAATTACGTCGTTTGGAGTTTATTCGCCCGAGTACTTCACCTTGGGGAGCGCCTGTGGTTTTTGTAAAGAAGAAGGATGGTTCTTTACGGTTGTGTGTTGATTATCGCGGACTTAATAAGGTTACGATTAGAAACAAGTATCCGCTCCTAAGAATAGATGATTTATTCGATCAGTTGAGTGGTGCGCAGTATTTCTCGAAGATAGATTTACGATCTGGGTATCATCAGATTCGGGTTCGGGAGGAAGATATCCTGAAGACAGCTTTTGTGATTCGTTATGGACAATTTGAATTTCAGGTCATGTCATTTGGTCTGACTAATGCACCTACAGTATTTATGCAGTTGATGAATGAAGTATTCCGTCCTTATTTGGACTAGTTTATTGTTGTTTTTATTGATGATATTTTGATATATTCAAAGACAAGGGAAGATCATGAGTGTCACTTGGAGATGACGTTGCAAACCCTTCGTGCTCACCAACTATATGTTAAACTGGAAAAATGTGAGTTTTGGTAGGAAAAAGTAAAATTTTTGGGGCACACAGTGTCGAAGAATGGAGTTTCAGTTGATCCAACTAAGGTTGAAGCAGTTTTGCAATGGAAACAGCCAAAGAATGCATCTGAGATTCGGAGTTTCTTAGGTCTAGCAGGGTATTACAGACGTTTTGTTAAAGGATTCTCTCGTATAGCTGCCCCACTGACTCGATTGACTTGAAATGATGTAATATTTGTTTGGAGTGGAGCCTGTGAGCGGGCATTCGCAGAACTAAAAACTCGTCTTACGACGACACCGGTTCTCACTCTTCCATCTGGGAATGAGGGATTCGTTGTTTATACAGATGCCTCGCTTATAGGTTTAGGGTGTATCCTAATGCAACAGAGCAAGGTAATAGCATATGCATCTCGCCAGCTTAGGCCTTATGAGCAGAATTATCCCACACACGAGCGGTAGTTTTTGCCGTCAAAGTATGGAGGCATTACTTGTATGGGGTTAGATTTGAACTTTTTTCTGATCATAAGAGCCTGAATACCTCTTTTCCCAAGTCGAATTGAATATGAGGTAGAGACGTTGGATGGAATTGATGAAAGACTATGATTTTGATCTTCAGTACTACCCAGGAAAAACTAATGTGGTGGCGGATGCTTTAAGTCGTCAGCCACAGGCCCAAGTGGCACAATTGATGATGCGAGAGTGGAAAATGGTAGAAGATATAGCTGAATTTGATTTTGAGATGACTCTACAGTCCTTAGTTGTACACTTAGCAAACTTGACGATTCAGCCCTCTTTGATATCCCAAGTAATAGAAGCCCAACAGTTTGATCAATGAGCATTATTTTGTAAAGATGCGATAATAGGGAAAAGTCAACCGGAGTGGCAGATAGGGTTGGATGGTGGACTTCAGTTTCAGGGTAGATTATATGTTCCAGATATCTCAGAATTGAAGAAGACCCTTATGGATGAGGCACATCGCACTCAATTTACTATCCACCAAGGATCTACGAAGATGTATAAGGACATGAAATGGCAATTTTGGTGGACTGGAATGAAATGTGAAGTTGCTAGGCATGTGTCAGAGTGTGATGTATGCAAACGAGTAAAGGCAGAGCATCAAAAGCCGCAGGGGAATTGCAACCTTTGGGAGATACCAGTATGGAAGTGGGAACATGTAACTATGGATTTCATTGTGGGTTTACCAAGAACCTTACGTCGACATGATGCTATATGGGTTATTGTAGACCGTTTGACAAAGACAGCCCACTTTCTTCCTATTTGTATTTCTTGGTCTACAAATCGACTCACAACTTTATTTATAATTGAAATTGTTAGATTACATGGTGTACCTGTGTCGATTGTATCTGACCGAGACCCGAGGTTTACATCAAAGTTTTGGAAGAGTTTTCGAAAAGCAATGGGGACGGCTTTAAAATTTAGCACAACATATCCTCCACAAACAGATGGGCAGTACGAAAGAGTTAACCAGATTCTCGAGGACATGCTCAGATCACGTGCCTTAGATTTATCTGGTAGTTGGGACAACCACTTGCCGTTAGCAGAATTTGCATATAATAATAGTTTTCAGGCTACTATTGGCATGACACCCTATGAAGCGTTATATGGCAGACCTTGTAGGTCCCCAAGTTGTTGGACTGAGATTGGTGAGCGATGTCTTTTAGGTCCTGATGTTGTCCGGCAAACATCTGAAAAGATTGATCTTATTTGTAACAGCCCGGATTTTTCCCAACCTGGAATTAGACGTCCTTAGGCGATGGGTCAATCCTAACACAGGTTTAACTTCTCAAACACTCAATTAAAGCCTCAAATCCCTTTCCAAACCATTTTCTTCACAAATCCCACCCTTCACCACCTTGATCTTTCAATTTTTCTAAGTACTTTCACCCTAGACACTATCTTAAACTAGCTAAGTAGTATAACTTGGATCACTTTATATACAAACTACAAAGGACTAAGTACCACCTCAGACAGAAATCTTATAGGACTAAATCCTTTAGAAATGAGACAAAGTAACTAAGTGCAAAACTAGATTAGCTACGAAATCCGCTAGAATCGCTTTACATACGATCTGCAAGACCCAAAACTTGTAGAATCATTGACGCTGGGTTACCCTAAAATGTCGGATCAAACTCATTACCCGACTGCTCTCGGGAGCACGTTGAAACTCCGTATCAGATCTGGACTGCACATCGGGAGTCTGAATAATACGAGGTTAAGGAATTAGGACCGCCTCGCTGGGCTTGACAACCATCTCGGATATCAAACCCAGACAGTGTCCCACGGCTGTTCGCTTGAGTCCGGAGCGAGAGAGTGTAAAAACACTTATTTTCTTTACAAAATAAATATCTTGAATAGTAATCTGGCACGTGTTGCTTGCGGATCAGTTTTAGGCAACTAGACCGTCAGAATCAGACCAAATTACACCCTCGGATCAGGAGAAATTTCATACACATTTACATGTACTCGGAATCTCCGATCGAGATCCCCTGACCGTTGAACTGAAACTGGTCTGCCACGCGTGATCTGGAATTCCGACCGAAACAAAAAGTTAACTCCACTTAGATCAGGTGTCGGTGAGCTTAAGTCCGACCTTTGGCTAAAGGAGGCCCGTCAGAAGTCCTCCGTTGAACTAGAAAAGTCCCGCTTTGGTTATAACCTAAGTATACCTTGACTTGAAGTCTAATTTGGAGACTTTTTAGGCTATATAAGGACCTTTGAATTCTCTCTCTCACAGCCATACGAATTTGAGATTTGAGAGAGAAAAGAGAGAGAAGAGAGAGGGGAAAGTGTGTGAGTTATGGGAGGTTCTCCCTGTCATGCTTCCCTGCCGTTATGCAAGCACAACCACTCCGTTCTAATCACTTTCCCGGCGATTCCAGCTCCATTTCTAGGTAAGAAACCCTAACCCTAAATTGATTTGGGGTTTTGATAGTTGTAGGTTATGAAATAGCTAACCTATTCCGTTCTATAGGTCGCCAAACTGCCAAATACAAAGGCTTAGCAAACCTAGCTGATTTGTTACGATTCTACGATAAAAGGTGCGGACTTTAGGTGTATAGGTTATGGTTTTCAACGCTTTCAATGTCAGATAATGATAGATTCATAATCTGCATGCAATTGCACATGTACAAAGTGCTTTCTGTTTTCTGTTTCGATTAAAGATGTAGATTATGGAATTTTACATATTCTAGGTATTCGTAGAAAATACCGTATACGCATAAATTTTGGAAATGTGTTTGACATGATTATTTGTTGTATGAATATATGATATATGGAAAAATACTTATTGGCGAAGGGATTCGTCCAAATACATATTTTACTAATATACACTATGTATGTAGAAATACTGTATTGTAGAAAGTACCGTATACATATATATTTTAGAGATGTGGTTGCCATGATTATTTGTTGTATAAATATATTATATATGCATAAAATACTTGCTTCGCGAAAGGACTCGCCCTAATACATGTTTGCTAACATACACTAAGTATGTTGAAAATAGTGTATGTTAAGTGTTTGTGAAAATGCTTGTGTGAGTAAGTGTTTGGATGTTGATGCCTTAGAAGGGTGTTGAGATGGGATTCTCAACGACCTTAGAGACATGTATGATTTCCTCCATGAGCTCGTTTACTTTAATCACTTACTTATGAAATATATGTGTTTGTATTCGTATTTATGTAGTGCTTTATAACATGCTTTATAATATGCTTTATGATATGCTTGTTAACATGCTCAAATGATTGTATGATTTTATTTATGTAAGGCGTATGTTTGAATTCATGTTTATGTTGTATGATCCGTCATGGGTGATGGGAGAGTGGAGCAACGAGTGCGTGCAACAACCCTGGCAGCCCTAAACGGATAATACCTGATCTTGATTGTCTGATTTGAATCTTGATTCATTACTGCTTTAACTATCTGCAATTGAATGCGATTGGGGCTATGATTATAGTCCAGGCAATCAGTAACGAAACTGAATGCGTGGCTGAGATTCATTTGCCATGTGAGATGTGTTCGATGAACCCGAGTCGTACTTCGATTGACAATAGTGCTCAGCCACACGAGGTGCTTATGCACTTCGTGTCGTTCAACTTGTTGTGCGCTCGAGTTAGCCGAGCTCGTCAAGTAACCCGATCTGTCATATGTATGTTCACCATGTTTGGACGCTACTGCTTGAACCTAGGGTACCAAACTTACCAGTGAAATCCCTTTTAACCATGGTACCTCGATCTGCTAAGACTCATGAGCCGGGCATGGTGGTATGGGACATAGTGGTCGATCTGTCGGCCTACGCTGGGGCCACGTGCCTCCCCGTAGTGACCAGTGAGCAACCAGACTCGTGAGCCGATTATGGTGGTATGAGACACTATATTCATGCTGTCGGCCTACATTGATAAGGTGATGGGGGAGTGGTGCAACGAATGCGAACAACTGCCCTTGCAGCCCTTTGTAGTGACCTCGAGCATACTTTGAATTGCGGTGAGGCGATGAGTTTTGCCGCAGTGTACAGAGTATGAACTAGGCCTGTTTCTGTATAGTGATGAATCGTTAAAGAGGTGATGGGGGAGTGGTGTAACCTTTGTGCGTAACAGCCCTGGTAGCCTCTGCAGTGACCTAGAAAACACACCATCGTCTGAGATTAACTAGGACTGACGACCCTAGAATGGATCATGTTTGGGAATGATACAAGGGAGGTACCTTAGTTTCCTAATCCTGCTGTTTGAAATGGACTAATAATTACTCGGTAATCATGCTTATCATCGCACTGCATGTGCCTGGTAGATGTGGAGCACTGAGGGATGAGCGCATTCGCGAACGTAAGATGGTGTCGCATGAGGGTGGTTTGGCAAGGGCATATATCATGTCATTTCATACTTGCATTAAATAAGAGTAGTTAGAATTGTTTGATTGTACTACTTTATCATTACTGCTTGACTGAATTGATAACATATTAACCTATGCTTTACTGTTCCACTGAGTTGATCACTCACTCCCATGTTACGGGACGGTGTTGTACACACCAACCAGATTTGTTGAGTTTCAGGTAATGGCGATGCTTATGAAGTAGAGCCGGACAATTGCGATGTGGAGGAGGAGTTCTCCTATATGTAGTTCTCTGTGAGGCTTATGAAGACCTGGTATTGTATTGACAGGGCTATGGTACTTGGGATAGAAGCCATTACGCTTACACTTGGTATATTTTGGAACTATACTTGTAATTATTTAACCTGGTAATGTTATTACACTCTGGAGACTCACCACAGTTTTTATATATTTTATATATCTATCACAGTTTCCGCTTGCAATTTAACTGTCTCTAGAGTATGATATGCTGTTTTGGCTTAATCTCACTCATGTTCAATGCACTAATATCGACAACATTTAATCATCATTATCTATGTTGCATAAGTGATGTTCTGGAACTCGAGAGTTGAGTTACTACTCGACCCTCGATTTTTCGGGATGTTACAGTTGGTATCAGAGAATGATTTGGATTAAACCGGACCTGGGTTATGGTCACATGACGCACTCTGACGCACTCTGACTTAGGAGGGAGCGACGGAACGTAGAAACTGATGTCGGATTTTCTAATTTCCCCGAACGGCAAAACCGACCGCTGAGATTGGGCCCGTACACGCCCATGATCACGCGAACCGATCCCGAATCACTTCTAGGCCGTCAGTCGATGGGTTTGAGTCGTTCCCTAGAAATGAATGTTCTTAGGTTGTGGGTCAACCACAACACCAAAGCCTAAAACCCCTTTTTACCAAAATTCTTCAAAATCTCTTCTTGCACCACTTCATTCTTTAATTTTTTTAAAAAAAATCCTTTCATACTAGACATAAATCCTAACGTATAAATGATGAAGAATAATACTTAAACAAAAATTTACTATAAATAGTAAATATATGTACAAATTGGACTTTTGACCATTCAAATTGTTGAATCTGACCAAATAAATGAGTTAGTTGGATGAATTAGCTCCTCCTACCTGAAAATCATATGCTACACGTCAAATAAAATCATTCCAGTTTGCATTTTGGCCCCGATACGGCTCAAAATGGAGTCGGGGGCCAAACGAAGCACTTTCGGAGGGAACCAGGGTGGGCCCCATACTTTTTTGGGGCCTAGGGGATTGGAGGAACATGTTCATGTGGCCTCCCTTTGAAAAATACAAAAATTTTCGGCGAGGCCCTCTCCAAGTCGGCGAGGCCTCGCCAATTTTTTGCTGCTGGCCGCCGCCTGCCGTCCGGGCCAATCGTGTTTGGGTGCTAGGGGAACCCCCTGGTATATGGGACGTCGACTAAAACCCCCCCAAACTAGTACCTCCTTAACAAATTCCACCTCCAAGCTCTTTCTTTCTTGCAAAAGTGCTGTTTTCTCTCCCAAACCTCCACTCCAATCGCTCAATCCGTCATTTTCGGTCATCACCTATCCATATCCACCGTTCACAGTAGTACCTACGCCCTCCCCTCTTCATTTTCTCTCATTTGGACTCCTACACCCCTCATTTGAAGCTCAAAATCGGGCAAGCCCTCTAACCCATCCATTTTCTTCATTTTCATTTCTTTACTCCTTGTCAGTTGGGCCTCTACAACCCCTGATGAGAACCAAATCTGTGGAGAACCAAAACTCCAGCCCCTTTTCTCCCTTTAGTGCCCGTTCGGTCAAACTGCATTAGGTGAGTTAGGTGGATAGAATTGTATAAGTAATAATAAATGTATGTGTAGGTATGGTCCCTAGATTGGGTGTATCCCATGTTTTCCGACACCATGTTTAGAATGTACGCAATTAAAAGTAAAATTCGAAATTTCCTTTCAAATAACACTTAGAAATTCATTATCCTGGGATTTGGAACTCCCATCTCGCGCTTTCCCACACGAGGCTCGATTTCCAAAGCCTATACCAATAATTTTAGTCCCCACCCACCCTCCTACCAAACATGTCATTCCCAATCCTGAAGTAGGATTAGCAATACAGTCCCATTTAATACAACTTAAGACCACTGGCCAAATAGACCCTTGGAGTTTTGGACTTAGAGCGGTGCTCCTAGATTTTGACAGACATGACCGTGTAGGAAATCCTACAAATATATAATGTGAACCTTAGGACCCTCTTAGTTGGTATGAGCATATGTGAAATGCTCGAGTGCAAGTATAGACAACTCAATTCCAATTAGGCAACTTTGACCCTAAGTGATAAAATCCTTTCTTGTATTAGAAATGAACTGAAATCATCTAGTGTATAAACTTAGACTTTGGATTATAACTATTGGTTGGTTATACTAAGGAATGTAGATAAATTAGTTAGTTGACTTGATTAGGTTGGAGCGAGACCCCGTTCCTTCATTAAATCCCCTTAGTACTCATAGGCTTCTTTAACAACTCTTAGGAGGCTTGTTTGATTAGTAACTAGTCACGCTCAGAGGAAACTTCTATATCCCTTGGATTTATGATAGGTCAAATCAATACGACCCTTAGAATTGCCTTCTCAAGGACTTAGTACAATCGGGAACACGGAGTAGAGAAACTATCTATAAGTGAGGTATTCGCGGTTTGAATCGAATTCTCAATCCTGGTTGTGACTAATGAACTCTATGCTCTGATCAAGCAGAAAGTCGGGATCAACTAGGATTAAGAACTGATACGACGATTTTCTGTCCTAGCTAGGTAGAAGGTCCATGTATCTGGCTCAGACCTACTGCACAACTTTCTTCCGTGTTGGTCGAACCACTTGTAACCAAAAGTTTATAACTTCGCCTTTGAAAAGTATTAGGAGTATATAGCCGATAGAGACTTTGTCTTTTAGGCCCAAGGAATTACCCAAATGGGCAACAGATAGTTAGGAATTAGGTCCCAATTACATGCCATGTCGGCATACATATTGTGCATATGGACTTAGAAAGATAACCTGCCTGTTAAGCCAGACATGATTAAATAGGATAAGTCTGGACCGTGACAAAATTCCTTGGTGGAATTAGGCATCTTGCCACAAACTCGCACCTGACACTGAATCAACCACAATACCCATCATCTTTAGCTCCCTTCTATGACCATAGGTATCAATGCCATAGTACACATCGTCGATGAAAGGCAAACCAATGTATTTCCCACTTCATGTCAAGAATAGGTCCTAAATTACACCTTGTTCCGACATACGGATCAGGACATAGATCTTGAGCCTTGAGGGTGAAAATAAAATTTTAAGGGGGGTAGAACATTATGAGCCCAATCTAGATAGGTCGGCTAATACACTTTTGATCTGGGTGGCGCAGCGAAAGCGTGGTGGACCTTACCCCACTGGCCCAGGATCGAAACGGTGCTCGTTAAATACGAACATTATAGAAGTCCTAGCAAGTTCTACTATGAGAAACCGTTTTAGGATAATCTAGTAAGATTTGATTCACCCTTTCCTTGGACATAGATAATATCGAAGACTCTCTTAGACTAAGACCTAAAGGGCAACCTTAGAAATAGGCAATTTGAGCCTTTCAATGATGGACATTCCCTACGTTTCTAGAGTGATCGGACTACGGAATTACTGAAATATACAACTGCGAAACATTCGCGGCTTGACCCAATTCTCAATCCTGGGCGACTACCACTGGACTCACTGCTTGAACGAGCAGAAGACCAGGATCCACCAGGATTCGGAAGGGATACGATGAGCTTCCTACCCTGGCCCGGTAGATGATCGATGTATCGGGATCAAGCCCACTATAGCCGTCTCTCCGTGTTGGTCAAACAATGAAAACAACTATCTTACTCTAAATTGTTGGGAATTGTCGTTGAGACTCCAAATAGGTAAAGAAATAAATCATAGCGAACCATCAGGGTATGAGAAATGGATAAAGGAATAAGTTTTAAGGGGGGTAGACTAAAATGAACTAGGCTAGTATATATCCTACCACACGTAAAAACTTGGAATCAATAAGTCTTAGGCAAAAGAAATAATTAAATCTGTCTTTATTACCCTTAGCCAATTTCAGGGACAAAATTTTGTCTTAAGGGGGGTAGATTGTAACAGCCCGGATTTTTCCCAACCTGGAATTAGACGTCCTTAGGCGATGGGTCAATCCTAACACAGGTTTAACTTCTCAAACACTCAATTAAAGCCTCAAATCCCTTTCCAAACCATTTTCTTCACAAATCCCACCCTTCACCACCTTGATCTTTCAATTTTTCTAAGCACACTTTCACCCTAGACACTATCTTAAACTAGCTAAGTAGTATAACTTGGATCACTTTATATACAAACTACAAAGGACTAAGTACCACCTCAGACAGAAATCTTATAGGACTAAATCCTTAGAAATGAGACAAAGTAACTAAGTGCAAAACTAGATTAGCTACGAAATCCGCTAGAATCATTTTAAATACGATCTGCAAGACCCAAAACTTGTAGAATCATTGAGGCTAGGTTACCCTAAAATCTCGGATCAAACTCATTACCCGACTGCTCTCGGGAGCACGTTGAAACTCCGTATCAGATCTGGACCACACGTCGGGAGTCCGAATAATACGAGGTTAAGGAATTAGGATCGCCTCGCTGGGCTTTACAACCATCTCGGAAATCAAACCCAGACAGTGTCCCACGGCTGTTCGCTTGAGTCCGGAGCGAGAGAGTGTGAAAACACTTATTTTCTTTACAAAATAAATATCTTGAATAGTAATCTGACACGTGTTGCTTGCGGATCAGTTTTAGGCAACTAGGCCGTCAGAATCAGACCAAATTACACCCTCGGATCAGGAGAAATTTCATACACATTTACATGTACTCGGAATCTCCGATCGAGATCCGATGACCGTTGAACTGAAATTGGTCCGCCACGCGTGATCTGGAATCCCGACCGAAACGAAAACTTAACTCCGCCTAGATCCGGTGTCGGTGAGCTTAAGTCCGACCTTTGGCTCAAGGAGGCCCACCAGAAGTCCTACGTTGAGCTGAAAAAGTCCCGTTTTGGTTATAACCTAAGTATACCTTGACTTGAAGTCTAATTTGGAGACTTTTTAGGCTATATAAGGACCTTTGAACTCTCTCTCTCACAGCCATACGAATTTGAGATTTGAGAGAGAGAAAAGAGAGAGAAAAGAGAGAGAAAGTGTGGGAGTTGTGGGAGGTTCTCCTAGTCATGCTTCCCTGCCGTTATGCAAGCACAACCACTCCGTTCTAATCGCTTTCCCGGCGATTCCAGGTCCGTTTCTAGGTAAGAAACCCTAACCCTAAACTGATTTGGGGTTTTGATAGTTGTAGGTTATGAAATAGCTAACCTATTCCGTTCTATAGGTCGCCAAACTGCCATATACGAAGGCTTAGCGAACCTAATTGATTTGTTACGATTCTACGATAAAAGGTGCAGACTTTAGGTGTATAGGTTATGGTTTTCAATGCTTTCAATGTCAGATAATGATAGATTCATGTAGAAATGATATATTCGTGATCTGCATGCAATTGCACATGTACAAAGTGCTTTCTGTTTTCTGTTTCGATTAAAGATGTAGATTATGGAATTTTACATATTCTAGGTATTCGTAGAAAATACCGTATACGCATAAATTTTGGAAATGTGTTTGACATGATTATTTGTTGTATGAATATACGATATATGGATAAAATACTTATTTGGGGAAGGGATTCGCCCAAATACATGTTTTACTAATATACACTATGTATGTAGAAATACTGTATTGTAGAAAGTACCGTATACATATATATTTTAGAGATGTGGTTGCCATGATTATTTGTTGTATAAATATATTATATATGCATAAAATACTTGCTTCGCGAAAGGACTCGCCCTAATACATGTTTGCTAGCATACACTAAGTATGTTGAAAATAGTGTATGTTAAGTGTTTGTGAAAATGCATGTGTGAGTAAGTGTTTGGATGTTATGCCTTAGAAGGGTGTTGAGATGGGATTCTCAACTACCTTAGAGACATGTATCCATGAGGTCGTTTACTTTAATCACTTATGAAATATGTGTTTGTATTCGTATTTATGTAGTGCTTTATAACATGCTTTATAATATGCTTTATGATATGCTTGTTAACATGCTCAAATGATTGTATGATTTTATTTATGTAAGGCGTATGTTTAAATTCATGTTTATGTTGTATGATCCGTCATGGGTGATGGGGGAGTGGAACAACGAGTGAGTGCAACAACCCTGACAGCCCTAAATGGATAATACCAGACCTTGATTGTATGATTTGAATCTTGATTCATTACTGCTTTAACTATCTGCAATTGAATGCGATTGGGGCTATGATTATAGTCCAGGCAATCGGCAACGAAACTGAATGCGTGGCTGAGATTCATTTGCCATGTGAGATGTGTTCGACGAACCCGAGTCGTACTTCGGTTGACAATTGTGGTCGGCCACGCGAGGTGCTTATGCACTTCATATCGTTCAACTTGTTGTGCGCTTGAACCTAGGGTACCAAACTTACCAGTGAAATCTCTTTTAACCATGGTACCTCGATCCGCTAAGACTCATGAGCCGGGCATGGTGGTATGGGACACAGTGGTCGAGCTGTCGGCCTACGCTGTGGCCACGTGCCTCCCCGTAGTGACCAGTGAGCAACCAGACTCGTGAGCCGATTATGGTGGTATGGGACACTATATTCGTGCTGTCGGCCTACATTGATAAGGTGATGGGAGTGGTGCAACGAATGCGAGCAACAGCCCTGACAGCCCTTTGTAGTGACCTCGAACATACTCTGAATTGCGGTGAGGCGATGAGTTTTGCCGCAGTGTATAGAGTATGAACTAGGCCTGTTTCTATATAGTGATGAATCGTTAAAGAGGTGATGGGGGAGTGGTGTAACCTTTGTGCGTAACAGCCCTGACAGCCTCTGTAGTGACCTAGAAAACACACCCTCATCTAAGATTAACTAGGATTGACGACCCTAGAATGGATCATGTTTGGGAATGATACAAGGGAGGTACCTTAGTTTCCCAATCCTACTGTTTGAAATGGACTAATAATTACTCGGTAATCATGCTCATCATCGCACTACATGTGCCTGGTAGATGTGGAGCACCGAGGGATGAACGCATTCGCGAACGTAAGATGGTGTCGCATGAGGGTGGTTTGGCAAGGGCATACATCATGTCATTTCATACTTGCATTAAATAAGAGTAGTTAGAATTGTTTGATTGTACTGCTTTATCATTACTGCTTGACTGAATTGATAATATGTTAACCTATACTTTACTGTTCCACTGAGTTGATCACTCACTCCCACGTTACGGGACGGTGTTGTACACACCAACCAGATTTGTTGAGTTTCAGGTAATGGCGATGCTTATGAAGCAGAGCCAGACTATTGTGATGTGGGGGAGGAGTTCTCCTACATGTAGTTCTCTGTCAGGTTTATGAAGACCTGGTATTGTATTGACGGGGCTATGGTACTTGGGATAGAAGCCATTACGCTTACACTTGGTATATTTTGGAACTATACTTGTAATTATTTAACTTGGTAATGTTATCATACTCTGGAGACTCACCACAGTTTTTATATATTTTATATATCTATCACAATCTTTCGCTTACAATTTAACTGTCTTTGGAGTATGATATGTTGTTTTGGCTTAATCTCACTCATGTTCAATGCACTAATATCGACAACATTTTTTCATCATTATCTATGTTGCATAAGTGATGTTCTGGAACTCGAGAGTTGAGTTACTACTCGACCCTTGATTTTTCGGGATGTTACATTATTCGACAACGTATGCTTACAGCTCAAATCCGACAGAAGAGTTTTGCAGATCGCCGGCGTAGACCCTTAGAGTTTATCGAGGGAGACTGAGTATATCTCTGAGTTTCACCAGTAAAAGGTGTAGTACGATTTGGTGTTAAGGGAAAGTTAGCCCCGAGGTTTATAGGGCCCTTTGATATTGTTGAACGAGTTGGCACTGTAGCTTATCGCCTTGTTTTACCACCCCAATTATCTGGAGTTCATAATGTTTTTCACGTCTCGATGCTCCGTAAATGTGATCCGAAGATAATAGTACCTGTTATTGACTGGCAATCCTTTGCAGTTCGGAAGATGCATCCTACATCGAGCAACCAATTTGTATCGTGGATAGAAAAGAACAAGTTCTTCGTACTAAAGTTATTCCCTTAGTTAATGTCCAATGGGGTTATCATTTTGTAGAAGAAGCAACTTAGGAACGGGAAGCAGAGATACGACGTCGTTACCCTCATCTATTTGATTCCTAGGTACATATAACTCTGATATGGTTATTGTTATATTGTACTGTTATGATATGATTTGAAATAAATTTTGAAGATGAAATTATTTTAAGGAGGAAGAGTTGTAAGAACCGATACCCCGAAAATCTGGTTTGTACACTGGATAGCCGTTGGTTGTAGGTCCATTGGCCCTGAGAATATTTCGACTTGATCATAATGTTGTTCTATTATTGAGCCGCAAGCCGTATGTCAACCCGATGTCCGAATGTTAAGATACAGACAGAAAATTAAACAATCTAAGAAATGACCATTATGTCCTTATTTTAGGTAGGGATCTACCAACATCGAGTTTTCAAATCCGTTAAGTCAGAGAGCCTAACCGTTGTGGTCGTAGTCAAGTTAAGAGTTACTGGCGAAAACGGCATGTCAATAAGACACCCGAATTGTAAGTTACGCATCGATATGTACATGTATATTTTGAGAAAATATACTCAAATGACCTTGATGTTTTTCAAATCATTGGAATACGTTAGTTTAAATAACTTAAATAACCTTTTTTTTATTACTACCATAAGTTTAAATTTCTCAAAATTAACACAATACATCCCATAACCCTCCTATTTAGCCAAAAGCCACTTTAAACCCATTAACAAACCCATAAATAGAAAACCCCTCTTTCAAACATTTCATTTTTCAGCACTCTAGTTGGGGAGAAGAAGAAGAAGAGGAAAAGGAGAAGAAGAAGAAGAAGAAGAAGAAGAAAAGAAGAAGAGGTTGAGATCCAATCCTCTGCTCATTACAGGTGAGTGCATAGATTAAGAGCACTTATATGTGTACGTTGAGGTTTCCTTCAAAACCCTATCGCTGGATTGTTTGTTTTAAGGTTAGGTTTTAGCTGGATTTTCTGTTTTCTGGTTCGGTTTTCGCTGGATTTTCAGTTAGGGTTAGCAGATTGCTGAAATATCTGTTTTAAGGTTAAAGAATTGCTGGATTTCAGTTTTAAGGTTACAGAATTACTGGATTTTCTGTTTAAGGGTTAGGGTTTCGTTGGATTTTCAGTTAGGGTTAGCAGATTGCTGAAATATTTGTTTTAAGGTTAAAGAATTGCTGGATTTCAGTTTTAAGGTTACAAAATTGCTGAATTTTCTATTTAAGGGTAAGGGTTTCGTTGGATTTTCAGTTAGGGTTAGAAGATTGCTGAACTTGTAGTTTTAAGGTGAAATCAGTGCTGGATTTTCTGTTTGAGGGTTCGGTTATTGCTGGAATTGCTGTTTAAGGGTTAGGGTTTCGCTGGATTTTCAGTTAGGGTTAGACGATTGCTGAAATTGCTGTTTTAAGGTGAAATCAGTGCTGGATTTTCTGTTTGAGGATTCGGGTATTGCTGACATTAGGTATTGCTGGAATTAGTTTTGTTTAAAGGTTTTTCTCTTTATTCCTTACAATATCCGCCCGCTACCTGTTAGATAAATTGTCTCAAAGATATATCCTTCATCCTTTTAATGTTGTTACTTCTTGAGAAAGAGCATGCTTGTAGCATTAAGTTTTATAGCAGAAGAAATCCCGGATTGGAGTTAGATTGGGTAAGTCATGTGCATATCATATGCATGATTCCTAGTTGTTGTATCATTGTATGCTTGAGAGTGAATGATTCATCTCCTGATTTGGTGATCATAGTGGATTGTGGTGCGACACACGATGTGTCTATGATGAGTATGTAAACCGTCTAGATACATGATGTATTACATGAGATCCTTATGAGGAACTTAAATGTGGAACTTAAATGTATGAGGAGACCACATGAGGGAGGTCGTCCTATGCTTACCTTGAAAACCATGACATATTGTGCTTATATGTGGGCTTATGCATATGAACATACTTTGTTATAAGTTGAGTTGGACACCACACCGGAAATGTGTAATTTGACAGGACATGATTAGAGGGTCCATAGGTGAAAGTCCCTAAACCCCGATTGATACCATTGGGAGCGACCAATGCTTAGACCGGGTGGAAGAACAGAGCGCTGAAATGCTGAAATACCAAAGTAGGTAGCGACTCCCACCGACGTGTTTCGATTGGTTGAGAGGTTTGACTTGACCTGCTTATGGGCAAGCAAAGATAGGTTGTGTGTGACGAACTCGTAAATTGTCCGCTATCGTTTTTCCAGACGACTTATGATTTCTCGTTGTTAGGTAGATAGTGAGGTTCAACACAAGTGGGTTAGACTAGTTCGGCCTGTGAACTATGTAGTCCCACCTCTGTAGTTAACCACGGTGGAAAAGTCTATACAAGTGGATAGAAGTCTCACCTCTGTTTTAGACTTTGGTAATCCAATTGGGAAATATGGAAGGTTGTGGAACTGTTGAAAGAGTGTGTATGTTACAAGTGGGTAGAAGTCCCACCCCTGTATATCCAAATAAAAAATATAAAAAAATTTATTTGGAAGCCTGTGCATTTGTGTGCATAAATGCGCATGACATGAACATGCATTTTCACGGCACACCCACTCACTGGGCATAGTAGCTCAAGCTTTCCTTTCTATTTATTTCAGGTTAGAGTAGGGAGCTGCAGGAGTAGAGGCTACAGACGTCCTTTTTGTGTTGTACATATCAGTGTGTATATGTTTTTTTTTGTAATACCCTACATATGTACGTCAGGTATAATAAATATGACGTGGTTTATGTTTTGGTTTTGCCCTGAGGTGCTCAGTTGTACACAGTAATATATATTGCATATGATGAAATTTTGAGAAATGCAATGTGTTTGTTGATTTTGCTTTCAGAAATCCTCCTTGTGGAGCCCCGCTTATGGGACTTAGTATGTGCTACTTGAAAGTCCCAAGAATCGGAGTTCTATGGAGGCTGTTAACCAAAATCTGGTATATAGTAATCGTGGATTACCAACACTAGATTTAGGGTCGTGACAGACTTAGTGTCAAACAAGGTGGATTCCTCTTCTTTTCCAAGGTCAAGGCATTCATCAGGCTCTTGCAACTCTGGCGGGACCGTAATGGAGGTCCATTTAAGTTGGGGCAAATCTTGACCCCTGCCCCTTGCCCACCTGTTCCTTGGGCAACTCCATGGAGGTGAGACAGTGGTTATAGTTCGGCGAGATGGGATCCGACTTTCCATCTCGGTGAATGAATCCGGTGCTAATGAGCTTGACTGGTGAGAGGAAAAGAGGGCATCTATCTCCTCGCCTTCCCATCTCCTTTTTGGATCTGGCTCCTCTGGCTTATCTTCTAAGAGAGAATCGTATCCCAGTCTAGTGTTGCCTATGTTTTTTGGTACATGAATTACGTTGGAGGTATCTTAGTGTTCAAGTCGATAGTTTAAAATTCGATGCTCGACTGGAGTGAAGATATAGTTTGATATGAGGGCACATGCTGCTGGTACATGATTCACTGCCTCAAAATGAAAACTCTGGTATGGGTTGTCTTTCTCTAGGTGCCATGTGTTAATGATTGGGATGTTAAGCTCTCCTGGATAGATTTCTTTGGTTGGAAAGAGTTGTTTAGGGTCAGCCACAATGGAGAGGACTTTGTCCCCCAGACGTACTTAACTCTCTAGTGGAGACTTGAAGGAATGATCCCGACCTTGTGTAGTTAGGGCCGACAATTGGACAATCCCGAGTGTAGGAATGGGAAGTAATATATTCTCGGTGAAATCGAGGTTGATCCATAGGGAATGTGAGAACACAACTAGAACTAGTTTACAGTAAGATTAAGATCTAAGAAATTCCAGCGAATGAGATAAGGTAAAAAAAATAATTAAGAAAGCACTAAGGATCTAAGGATTCATTCTAACGATCACAATTCTCAATTCATTGATTAATCTTCTATAACTCAATTAGAATTGAATTTCAATTTGTTCTAATAGGAAGATTAAATAGTTAAACCAATCTCAAACATCCAACAATATATATGATTTTAATTGCACAATTCTCTCATGAAGCACTCAGTAATCGATCATAGAAAATTCAAAGCATCTATTGTGCCCAGAGTCTATAATAGATTAATGAATTTTACAGATCGATTTCTTTTCTAATCAGTTAAGCAATTGTACTTTAAAGCATCCAATGTACCCAAAGTTCACAACCGATTAAAAAATAAACAACTCAAGGGAGGGATTTAAAGTAAATTCAAATGTAATTCAATCAAATATTCATCATGATACATAAAGTATGAATCAATAAACTAGAACATTGAAATAACTAGAAGCTTCACCCCTTAAACTTAGCTAAGAGATTAGCCAGATAGCCATATATAGCTAACTCTAGAAAAATAAAAAACTACTAGAACCAAAGAATAAGTCAAAGTAGAAGGGTGTTGTCAGCGCTCCTCCAAGCTTTTTCTCTCTCTAAACCCTAGAGTGATTAATTGGAATTCCCTCTAAATAATTACATTTCTGCACTTTCGCACCGACCTTCAAAAATCACGAACTTACGCAGTCATTGCGATCATCGATCGATGTGTCGATGGATCGATCAATGGTCTCCAATAACTTCCAATGACCAGAATTCAAAAATCCATTAATTGTCTATCGACTAAGCCCTGGACTTCGATCAATTGAACATGCCAAAATTTGTCCAGCGAGTTCAAGCATAAATTCAAATTAATTTCGATCTCTTCACTCGAACAATCCAGATCTCTTGAGGAATTGTCGATCGATCGGACTAGGATAGTCGATCGATCGAACTCTCATGTGTATTCTAGTTTGTAGTGCACATGAACTTCAATCATTTTCACAGCCTCGACACATAATTTCCTTGGTTCATTGGAACTTTGAATCTTAAATTCTAGCTCCAATTCTTCAATTCTTCCCTTGAATTCTTTTTAGCTTTAAATCCATGTTTTAGGCATAAAATTGACTTAGACTCTTAAATCTTCCTATAAATTGAAAATTAATCTAATTTTGCAACTTTAACATGAAATTACATGGGAAAAGTAATGTATAATAAGGGATAAATATGCAATATATATGTCTTATCACTAACCGAGGAAGATATTGAATGATGGAGGGATGTCCAATATCTAAAAAGTGATGGTAGATGTGTTTGGACCGATTTACAGTTTGATGTCAATCTCTCCATGGGCTTGTCTTTGGGAATTGCCAAATGCTCTGACATTCATGTTTCTTGGCTTGAGCATGGAGAGTTCAATCTAAGATACTTGGTAATCCGAAGTGGCCATACGTTTGAGCTCGAACCATTGTCAATAAGTATGAGTGGGATACTATAATCTTTGTGATAGACAGTTATGTTTAACTGTTGGCGATGGTCATGGATTTTTTGTGGTAGCTTGTCATCTGAAAACATAATGACTCGCAGGGCAAGGAGTTGCCCTATCATGTCAACGACCATTTCAAGTGGTGCTTTAGGAGAGATATGTGAGTCATTCAGAGTCTTTATGAACATTTCTCAATAGGTTTGAGATGTGCATAGAAGTTCCCAAACTGAGATTTGGACGGGAATAGTTTTGAGTTATGTCATGATAACACCTAAATATTATTGCATATTTATCCTCCCGATTGCACTAGTTTTAGCTTCATTCAACAGTTAAATTGATCTAATAACATATGTTTTCTACATGCGAGGTAATTTGGAAGATAAAGTTGATACATACTTAAAAGAATGATTTAAAGCTCAAAAAAATATCAAGCTTGAAGGTGATGAAGAATATGAGATTTGGAGGATAATATTGAATCTTTCAAGTGCTAAAGATCTAAGAAAACCAAGTACATAGGAGAGAGAAAAGACTAAAAAATCACCCTATTCAATATAAAAAATAACAGATTGTTTGGTCCCACCCAAGGTTGGTTTTTGTCCGACCGAAAGTGTAAAAAATAATCCAGCAAGAAACTGTGATTTTTAGACTTAATTCGACTCGATAATTAGGTCCAACCGAAGATGCATTCGATACCACCAAAGGAGAGTTCAGTGCGACGTGAGGGAGACAAAGACTTTAGACATAATTTAAGGAATTTCGGCTACAACCAAAAGACCCAATCAATGTGACTGAAGTGATGTTTAGTGCGACTGAAGGCTATCATTAGTGTGATTGAAGCGTAACAAAAGTACAAAATTTTAAAGTCGGTCCGAAGTCAGTTCAGATTTTTCCTATTTCAAGTGATGTTTTAGGTTATTCTAGATTCGAATTAGGGCTTGAAAGAGAGACCAAGGGGTGGTGGAGCTTCTACGGGGCCATCCTTCTTCTTCAATCATTCAGTTCTAGTTTATCGTTTTACTTTTTCTTTTGTTTTTATTACACTACACCAAATTCCTTATTTAGGAATGGTTAGGGCATCACAAAAAATTAGGAATGGTTAAAAGCCATCGCAAATTTTAGAACATAAAATTAGGAACAGTTGAAAATCATCGCAAATTTTAGAAAATAACAATTTCGGATTAGTTTTGAACCCTTATTTAGAAAGGACAGGTAAAAGCCATGCAACCACTAGCAAAATCATTTTTTTTTTCGATTAGAACCTATATATATTTTTTAAATATTTGAAACCCAAAGAATGTTGTAGTACAAATAAAAATGAATATTAAACAAATATTGTACGACTTTACAATAAAAGGTATATAATATTTACAACAATAAGTTGAAAATTGTTCGACTACATTAAAAAAAAATCCTCTATGTAGTCCACTCCTATCTTGGCCAATACAGCTATATTTAGCCTCTTTTTGTCCACACATCATTTCAACCAAGTAGCGTTAGTACCCATTTGCAACGGTCGTTGCCAAATTCTTCATCCGCAAGTTTAAGAGAACAAACATGTGAAGAAGTAAGTCAAACAAGAAAAATGAATGGTTGCCTGAGTATGTTATTTATTAAATGTATACTATACTTTAACAAAGTTAATTACTGCGTGATAGAAATATCTATGAAATAGATTTAGGAGAATGGATTGTATTGTAAAGAGAATATCAACCTCAATGGAGTTGCTAACATAATTCAGTATAGTAGGTAACACTCTTTTCCCAATATAAACATCTATGGTGACTGTCAGGCCCTCAAATCTCACTTCTAAATTCGGAACTTACAAGCCCACTTTGTTTAAGAAAGAATTTAGGATCGTGAAAAAGAAAAAGAAAAAAAGAGAGAACCAGAAATTTGAAGCAAATAAGAAAATAATAAGAGTAATTGACTATTTTCTCACTAATCGTAGTGAGAATCACATATTCAAGCCTAATGGTTTTAAGAAATCACCTATGAAATCACTACTAAGAAAATTATAATGTTTTTACTTCATAACATAAAGTATGTCCAAAGTTTCGTCTTAACATTGGGATATAACAAAAAAAAAATGCATTGGATATTTTCTTATTGAATTTGAACAATTGACTATTTTCCATTTTAACATTTGCCTCTCTAAGGTCATGGGTAAACAATATGTTTAAGGGTGTGTTTGGTTGCACCAACTTTCATGAAAATTTGCACCAAATTAGATTGACTAATACTGAAATATCATGAAATTTCTTGATATTTGGTGCAACCAAATGCACTCCGACTTAAGAGGCCAAATCATGGATCCTAGATAGAAAATCAAATGCCCATTCCCACTTTCACAAGAAGGGTCAGAGGCTTACGCTTAGATAGTGTAAACAAATATACAAGTGATTGCTAGTCCTTAAGACGTACTTTGAAGGTGAAAATCAGCCCTTTTAAGATTTCTATAGCTATTGATTGGTTTCCTTTGTAAAATTCATCTCATAGGAATGCGACTTCTTGTCTTTTGCACTGATCAAACAAGGGAAAATGGAGGATTGCCCTGCTCACAGTCATGTCCTCCATTACCTTCAAAATCCACCTTGATACTTTCCGGCTCAACAATAGCAGTTACGAAACCAATAGAAACACCTAGATGCTGATATTTCGCATTAATGAAAATTTAAAATGGGGAAAGAAAAGGGCTTTTAATGTAAGATAAAATGTACCTTGTTTTCCAATATGGGACCCTGCTCTATGTGTAACTTTAGAAAAGAAAAATAAGTTCTCTTCTTTACAAACACACTAGATAGATCCACTTGATCTTTGGCGTAGCCAGTAGATCTTGCAACATCAAGAAAAGATATATTTTCATCATCTATCATTCCTTTGAGAGTTTAAGAAAGTGGCTCACTCCCAGCTGTCAAGTGGCTGCACATTTGGGGTAGCATACAAACCTCAATGCTTAAGATAACCATATAGATATTACCTATAAAAAAGGTAAGCTCATAGACACCTAGTAATTCATGCTCCCTTTGCAAGACATGAGCTGTAGGACATCACCATCATTAGTAAAAATAGTTCGTGCTTAATGTTGAGAGCATCATTATCAGTGCTCGAAGATAAAGTTAACAAAAATAGTGAACCACTACTTATTGTATATTGTGAACAATCCAAGACTCAATTTCAACCCAGGGCTGAAATCATTATAGTTCACCCAAACGACAATTATTTCAGGGGTGGCTTGGTTCATTCTTTTAAAAAACATAGTCAATTTCTGAAAGTTTTTACTTTGGTTTAAGTCATAGAACAAATAAAGCCACCAGCAAGATAATTGTATCACCTTAATTTTAAAAAAAGCATTTGTGAAAAGAATCTAGGTCAGGCTCATTAGAAACCATCGAACATCAGGCTCAAACTATATGGATATCGACAAATAAAAGGTAGAAAGTCCACAAAAAAAGTTTTCTGGAATTTCTGAGACATATAGGAACTTAACTGATACAATTTCCATAATTCCTTTTCAAGAAAAGAAACCTAAATGAATACAATTTAACTAAGTACTCTTTCATTAACTAATCAATAGAATGGATCTAACATCAAGTTCCTAGTATGATTAGTGATTCCCTATTCATGCTTTCATAGAAGTTAACTTTCCTTTCATAATGTTAGCCAATGTCATTACTTTAAAGTGGACAGATCAACACAAGAACTGATTCCGAACCTATCTCATTTTTTCTTATTTTCCATTTTTTAAATTTTATATCGACGGCTTTCACACTATTTTCAAACTTTTTTTTCTTTTTCATAAAATTTTCTAGCTGGTTCTTTTCTTCTTTTTCATTATTTTTAAGGTACAAAAGGATCTCCAGAATTGGTTCCTAGCACTTTTAGTAGTGATCATGCTAAAGTCAGAAGTTCAAGTACTCTTCACTGAAATTTGAGTGAAGTGTGAATTGTGAGGTAGACTCAGTTGATGTTCAAACTTTCCTATTAATCAATTCATAAAAAAGAATTTATCCAATGTTTTCCTCAGTTAATCAAGTTCTAAATTTCAAAAATTACATTCTCTATCTTATTATAATACTCAAAACATACTTGACTACATAGATTTTCACTTTCCAAAAGTTTTTTGAAATTGAAAATTTGAAAAATTTCAAAGATTTTTGCTCAATAACTAGGAAAAACCCCGATTAGTCTACCTAATCTCACCCCCAACCTAAAATCTACATTGCCCAAAATATAAAAGATATGAATAATCAAATAATCATGAGACAACGAAAATAAAAGAGGAGTGATAAGAAAGATAGTACCTAAAGAAGAGAATTTGAAACAATCGAAGTCTTCATTATTCTAAAAGAGTTAGCATGAGACCTACAACAAAATAAACTATCCCAATCCTAAATCCTAAGAAAGCAATAAATTTATAATTCTAACTATTACTTATGCCAAGGCTTTGGTTCTTCCTTTGGCAAGTATCTCAACAGATTTCCCAGCAAGCTTTTTAACAAGATCATCCAGAAACTTACTTTGGGGTTGAGTTTGGATGCCATGAACCATTATAGTCTAGAGAAATCTGTGCACCTCATTAAGAATTTTCTTCTTATGTTCAAGAGGCATCCCAAGAATGAATGATTCACCTATGGTAGCAAAAATTTCAATATTAGTATACCAAGGTGAATTAGAGACTACAAACAATGGAATAACAGAAAAGTTTTTAACCGACGTAGTCTCCATAGAATCTAAAGTATCAAACTTCAGTTCAGAATATACCTCTCCCACCTATAATGGTAAGAATTCAGTATTAGTGGAATGAGTGTTATCAACTTCTCGACCAATATCGGGCACCGGGACACAATCTCGCAAGGCACTCACTATATCTCTAATCATAGGATCGTTTGAATCCAAAAATTGTGCTAGACAGACTTCTAGAGATTCTAGAGTTTTGATTGAAAGAGGCTCTTCATCTTCAAATGTTTCAGTCAAGTTCACCTCATGAATCATGTCCTCATCCTCTTGTGGTTCGTGCAAAGAAAACATGTTCAATTTTACAGTCATATTCCCAAAAGATATTTTCATGATCCCATTCCGGCAATTAATTATGGCATTGGTAGTGGCCAAGAATGGTCGGCCTAATATGACAGGGATTTGAGTCTTCACATATGTAGCTGGGTTTGTATCGAAAACAATGAAGTTTACTGGGTAGTATAACCTATCAACTTGGATAAACACATCTTCTACCACACCTCTCAATATCTTGGTCGAGTGGTCAACTAATTGTAACGTTGTCCTAGTGGGTTTTAATTCACCAAGACCTAATTGCTCGTATACCAAGTAGGGTATCAGATTGACACTTGCTCCAAGGTCCAAAAGCGCTTTGTCAACCTGGATGTTACCTATGACACGTGCGATTGTAGGACTTACAGGATCCTTTTATTTTGGGGAAGTGTTTTGGTTTATAATAACACTCACCTGTTCAGTAAAAAAATGCCTTCCCATGTACATTCAGCTTGTGCTTCACCGTACATAGATCTTTCAGGAATTTGGCATAAGATGGGAACTATTTAATCATATCCAACATGGGGATGTTGATCTTGGCTTATTGGAAAACCTCTAAGATATCCTGATTTTCATTTGGCCACTTGGTTGTATTGAGACGTTGGGGAAATGGTGCTAGGGGCCTATATTCTATGTTATGTGGAGTATTGTTAGATTCACCAACATCTTTTGAGTTTTTGGACTCTTTAGGTTTCACATCCTTCTTAGGAATCTCCTTGTCAATTTATTTTCCACTTCTCAAAGTGGTGATGGATTTAACATGTTCCACATGCAGAGTTAAAGAATTGAGATCACTTATCTCAACTTGTCCCTTATGGTTGGGTTGAGGTTGGGTTGAAAAAGTCCCTTTTTGTAACATCCCGGATTTTTGCCAACCTGGGATTAGACGTCCTTAGGCAATGGGTCGATCCTATGACCTTATCAACTTGTCAAAACTCAATCCCACAGTCTAAAATCGCTCCTTAACCCATTTCCTTCACAAATCCCACCCTTCACCACCTTGTTCCTTAAATTTTCTAAGTACTTTCACCATAGACACTATCTTAAACTAGCTAAGTAGTATAACTTGGCTCACTTTATATACAAACTACAAAGGAATAAGTACCACCTCAGACATAAATCTTACAGGACTAAATCCTTTAGAAATTTGGCGAGATTTAGCTAGTGTTAAACTAGAGTGCCTGTGAAATTAGCACTAATCACTTTAAATACGATCTGCAAGACCCAAAACTTGTATAATCATTGACGCTAGGTTACCCTAAAATCTAGGATCAATCTCATTACCTGGCTGCTCTCGAGAGCATCTCGAAACTCCGTATCGGATCTGGACCGCACGTCGGAAGTGCGATTAACACGAAGTTAAGGAACTAGGACCGCCTCGCTGGGCTTGACAACCATCTCGGAAATCAAATCCAGATAGTGTCCCAGCGCTATTCGCTTGAGCTCGGAGTGAGTGAAGAGTGTGAGAAATGTGAAATTAATTCAAAATAAAATATCTTGAATAGTAATCTGGCACCACTCGCTTGCGGATCAGTTTTAAGCAACTAGACCATCAGAATCAGACCAAATTATACCCTCGAATTAGGAGAAATTTCATACACATTTACGTGTACTCGGAATCTCTGATCGAGATCCGCTGACCGTTGAACTGAAACTGGTCCGCCACGCGTGATCTGGAATCCCGACCGAAACAAAAACTTAATAGAACGTAGATCCAGCGTTAATGAGCTTAAGTCCGACCTTTGGCTCAAGGAGGCCGCCAGAAACCCTCTTTTGAGCTGAAACAATGCCGATTTGATTATAATGTAAGTATACCTTGAACATAAGTCTATTTAGTTAGTTTTTAGGCTATATAAGGACCTTAACCCCTCTCTCATGGCAGCCATACGAATTTGAGGTTTGAGAGAGAGAAAAGAGAGGAAAGAGAGAGAAAGTGTGGGAGATGGGGGAGAATCTCCCTACCACTCTTCCTTGCCGCTGTACGAGCTCCACCGCCTGATTCTCATCGCTTTCCTGGTGTTTCCGGCGTCATTTCTAGGTAAGAAGCCCTAATCCTAATCTGATTTGGGGCTGGGTGGTTGTATGTTATGAAAAGCTAACCTATTTCGTTCTATAGGTTACCAAATGCCGAATACGGAAGCTTAGAAAACCTATCGACTCCGTTACGATTCTACGACAAAAGGTGCGGACTTTAGGTGTATAGGTTATGGTTTTCAACGCTTTCAATGTCAGATAATGATAGATTCATGATCTGCATGCAATTGCACATGTACAAAGTGCTGTCTGTTTTTCGTTTCGATTAAAGATGAAAAATATGGAATTCTACATACTCTAGGTATTTGTAGAGAAAGTACGGTATACGTATATTTTTTGGAAATGTGTTTGACATGTTTATTTGTTATATGGATATACGATATATGGATAAAATACTTATTTGGCAAAAGGATTCGCCTAAATACATGTTTTACTTATATACACTATGTATGTTGAAATTGCGTATTCTAGAAAATACTGTATACGTATAAATTTTGGAGATGTATTTATCATGATTATTTGTTGTAGTAATATATTATACATAGATAAAATACTCGCTTGGCTAAAGGATAACCCTAATACATGTTTTGCTAACATACACCATGTATGTTGTAATAGTGTATTCTAAGTGTTTGTGAAAATGACTGAATGAGTATAGAATTCTCAGTCGTGCTCGCCATGACTAATTGTCATGGATTCATGATTGTTGTATTGGCGATACCCCTTTGACGAAAGGATTTGCCCTAAATCACGCCACGACCAATATACACTATATATGCTAAAATGTGTGGCCCAAGTGTTGTGGAAATGGCTGAATGAATATGGAACTTGGATTCCTGCTTGCCATGACTATCCGTCGTGGGTGTACGCGTGTTATGATTGGGGCAACTCCCTAGTGAAAGGATTTGGCCTAATGCCTATGTGATCGACATATGTCATGTATGTTGATGTATGTTTGTTTAAGTGTTTCTTGAAATGTCTGAATGAGTAGTAGTTAGCAAATTGTAATGTATAAGGTGTTGAGATATGATTCTCAACCTCTTTTAACTATGTGTATGATCTCCTTGGATAGTTGTGTGATTAGGAATTGAACATGTACAAACTCATGCTTGTGTTGTGATTCATAACATGCTCAACTGCTTTATGATTTTAACTATGTAATGCATATGTTTAAATTTATATTTACGTTGTATGATCCGTCATGGGTGATGGGGGAGTGGAGCAACGAGTGCGTGCAACAGCCCTGGCAGCCCTAAACGGATAATACCAGACCTTGATTGTATGAGTTGAATCTTGATCCACTACTGCTTTATCTATCTGCACTTGATTGTGTTTGGGGCTATGATTATAGTCCAGACAATTGGTACCAGAATTGCATTCGTGGCTGTGATTCATTTGCCACGTGAGATGTGTTCGACGAACCCGAGTCGTACTTCGGTTGACGCTAGTGGTTGGCCACGCGAAGGGCTTATGCACTTCATGTCGTTCAACTTGTTGTGCGCTCGAGCTAGCCGAGCTCGTCAAGTAACCCGATCTGTCTTATGTATGTTCACCATGTTTGGACGCTACTGGTTGAACCTAGGGTACCAAACTTACCAGTGAAATCCCTTTTAATCATGGTACCTCGATCCGCTAAGACTCATGAGCCGGGCATGGTGGTATGGGACACCGTGGTCGAGCTGTTGGCTTATGCTGGGGCCACGTGCCTCCTCGTAGTGAACATTGAGCAACCAAACTCGTGAGCCGAATACGGTGGTATGGGACACTGTATTCGAGCTGTCGACACTTACGGTGAGAGCTGAGTACGGTGAGACCTGTACTCGTGCTAACGGGCGACGAGTCCTCTATAGTGTCTTCGAGTACTCCAAGGTCTGTGATTGGCGACGAGCCCTTCACAGCAACTAGAGTATGAGTTGAGCCGAGTACGGTGAGACCTGTATTCGAGCTGATGGCCAGCGATTGAGTCGAGTACGGTGAGACCTGTACTCGAGCTGACGGTCAGCAATTGAGCTGCATACGGTGAGATCTGTATCCGTGCTGACGGGTGACGATCCCTTTGTGATGCCTTCGCTATGCCTCTCAAACCATATATCGTATGAGATTAACTAGGACTGACGACCCTAGAATGGATCATGTTTGGGAATGATACAAGGGAGGTACCTTAGTTTCCCAATACTGCTGTTTGAAATAAACTAATAATTACTCGGTAATCATGCTCATCATCGCACTGCATGTGCCTGGTAGATGTGGAGCACTGAGGGATGGACGCATTCGCGAACGTAAGATGATGTCGCATGAGGTGGTTTGGTAGGGCATACATCATGTCATTTCATACTTGCATTAAATAAGAGTAGTTAGAATTGTTTGATTGTACTGCTTTATCATTACTGCTTGACTGAGTTGATAACATGTTAACCTATGCTTTACTGTTCCACTGAGTTGATCACTCACTCCCACGTTACGGGACGGTGTTGTACACACCAACCAGATTTGTTGAATTTCAGGTGATGGCGATGGTTGTAAAGCAGAGCCGGACTACTTCTATGATGATAGGAGGAGTTCTCCTATCTGTATCTCTCTGGCAGGTCAATGAAGACCTGATACTGTTTTTACAGGGCTATGGTACTTGGGATAGGAGACATTACACTTCCTCACATTTGGTATATTTTAGAACCGTACTTGTAATTATTTAACCTGGCAATGATATCACACTCTAGAGACTCATCATAGTTTATATATTTTATCTATCTATCATAGTCTTCCGCTTACAATTTAACTGTCTTTGGAGTATGATATGCTGTTTGGGCTTAATCTCACTCATGTTCAATGCACGAATACAGTCAACATTCAATCATCATTCATTTTGTTGCATAAGTGATGTTCTGGAACTCGGGAGTTGAGTTTATGCTCGACCCCCCGATTTTCAGGTCGTTACAAGATGGTATCAGAGCATGATTTGGATTAAACCGGACCTGGGTTATGATCACACGACGCACTCTGACGCACTTTGACTTAGGAGGGAGCGACGAAATGTAGAAACAGTCTTAGGCATCCCTGTTCCGTCCAACGGCTAGTTCACTAAAAACGAACGCCGAAATCAAGTCCGTATTCAACCATGGTCGCACGGGCGACCTTACAACATTCCTAGGTCGTCTATTAAAGAGTCTAGATTACCCCAACCATTGAAAATAGATAGAATACGGGAAAGGTGATGAGGATAACTACTACGAATCCTCGGAGCTTCTCTGGACTCCTCACAGAGACTTCTCAGATCCACGAGAAAGAAAGCAGAAAATAGAAATAATTTCTAATAAATTCAAAATTGATTAATGAATGACTAAAAATGAGTTCACTACCCTTAAATAGGGATACCAAGTAATGAGAATGAAATCAGAAACAAACTACACTAAAACTCTTAGAATTTGCGACTTACTATAAGGTCGTGATGTCTACTAGTGCGCAAGGTTTTCGGCCAAAAATAATAAGTGTCCTATTTGGCTTCACCAAACCGTTCTCCTAATTATTCTAAGTCCTTTGCATGATGGGCGTAACTTCTAAAGCTCGACCGATGAAGGGTAATTAAACTAAAACTACTATTTTTAGCAAAACGAAATTAAAACGGGGAAATGACCGTCGATCGGAGGGTTTTCTCGCAATTCCGCGCTGCACAACCCAGCATAGCGGGGTTGGTTGGCTTCGTTAGCTTGTTCTACCCCAAATTCATATATTTCACGTCAGATAACTCGTTCCGGATTGCAAGTTACGTCCGATTATCCCGAAACTACCCGAAATGGAGCGAATCGGGATCGGGGGGCCAAACGGAGCACTTCAGGAGGGATCCAAGGTGGGATCCAGTGATTTTTGGGGCCCAGGGGACTGGAGGATCACAACCGTAGGGCCCCATTTCAAAAATTTTTGGCGAGGCCCTCGCCAGGTCGGCGAGGCCTCGCAGATTTTTTTTATGGCCCGGGTCCACGGCTCGGGCCGATCGGGTTTGGGGGCTGTGGGACCCCCCTGATGTATGTCCCATCCATCGAAACCCTCCCGAAACCCTACTTCCTTCACAAACCACCCCTCCAAGCCATTTTTCCCTCTTGCATTGCTGCCCTCTCTCGCAAATCCCCTTTCCAATTGTCCTCCCTGTTGATTTCGACCACAACCTACCCATTCCCATCGTCTACAACAGTCTTCTCCTCCATTTCCTCTCTGTTTCTCTCATTTGGACGCCTACACACCCCTTGAATCTCTAAAATCATGCAAGCTCCCTAAGCCATCCTACTTTTCCATTTTCCTTCTCCATTCGCTGTCTTTGGGGCCTTTACAACATCTGTTGAGGCTCACATCTGTGGAGAACCAAACCTCCAGCCCTTTCTCTCTCTCCATCACTTTCCATTCACTTTTCCATGGCTCTATCCAAGCTTAGTTCGGCCACCTTCGCGGATGTTTATGCTTTATGATTGATGGGTGTAGTAGTTTGTACGATGTTCTAGATGTGTGAGGACGTTTAGGGCCCGTTCAGCCAACCGCATTAAGTAAGATTAGGTGAATGGAATTATAAAAGTAATAATACATGTGTGTGTAAGGTATGGCCTCTAGATTGGTTGTATCCCATGTTTTCCGACACCATGTTTAGGATGTACGTAATTAAAAGTAAATGAATTTTCCTTTCCAAGTACACTTAGAAATTCCGATTCCTGGGATTTGGAAATCCCATCTCACACTTTCCGACACAAGGCTCATTTTCCAAAGCCTATACCATTAATTTTTAATCCCCTCCCACCCTCCTACCAAACATGTCATTCCCAATCCTGAAGTAGGATTATCAATACAGTCCCATTTAATACAACGTAAGACCACTGGCCAAATAGACCCTTGGAGTTTTGGACTTAGAGCGGTGCTCCTAGATTTCGACAGACATGACCGTGTAGGAAATCCAACAAATATATAATGTTAACCTTAGGACCCTCTTAGTTGGTATGAGCATATGTGAAATGCTCGAGCGTCAAGTATAAACAACTCAATTCCAATTAGGCAACTTTGACCCTAAGTGATAAAATCCTTTCTTGTATTAGAAATGAACTGAAATCATCTAGTGTATAAACTTAGTCTTTGGATTATAACTTGGTTGGTTATACTAAGGAATGTAGATAAATTAGTTAGTTGACTTGATTAGGTTGGAGCGAGATCCCGTTCCTTCATTAAATCCCCTTAGTACACATAGGCTTCTTTAACAACTCTTAGGAGGCTTGTTTGATTAGTAACTAGTCACGCTCATGGGAAACTTCTATATCCCTTAGATTTAATGATAGGTCAAATCAATACGACCCTTAAAATTGCCTCCTCAAGGACTTAGTACTATCGGGGACACGGAGTAGAGAAACTATCTATAAGTGAGGTATTCGCGGTTTGAATCGACTTCTCAATCCTGGTTGTGACTAATGAACTCTATGCTCTGATCAAGCAGAAGGTCGGGATCAACTAGGATTAAGGATTGATACGACGATTTTCTGTCCTAGCTAGGCAGGATGTCCATGTATCCGACTCAGACCCACTACACAACATTTCTTCCGTGTTGGCCGAACCAGTATTAGGAGTATATATCCGATAGGGACTTTGTCTTTTAGGCCCAAGGAATTACCCAAATGGGCAACAAATAGTTAGGAATTAGGTCCCAAGTCGCATGCCATGTCGGCATACATATTGTGTTTATGAACGTAGAAAGATAGCATGCCTATTAAGCTAGACATGATTAAATAGGATAAGTCTGGGCTGCGATAAAACCCCTTGGTAGAATTAGGCATCTTGCCTCAAACTCACACCTGCCCCTGACATCAACCACATTACCCATCTTTTTTAGCTCCTCGATACCCATAGGTATCAATGCCATAGTACACATCGTCGATGAAAGCAGACCAATGTATTTTCCATAAAAATTTTAAGGGGGGTAGAACATGATGAGCCCACTCTAGTTAGGTCACCTAATACACCTCTTTGATCTGGGTGGCGTAGCGGAAGCGTGGTGGACCCTACCCCACTGGCCCAGGATCGAAACGGTGCTCGTTGAATACGAACATTATAGAAGCCCTAGTAAGTTCTACTATGAGAAATCGTTTTAGGATGATTTAGTAAGATTTGATTCACCCTTTCCTTGGACATAGATAATATCGAGGACTCTTAGACTAAGACCTAAAGGGCAACCTTAGAATAAATAATTTGAGCCTTTCAATGATGGACATTCCCTACTCTTAGAGAGGGATCGGACTACGGAGTTACTGAAATATACAACTGCGAAGCATTCGCGGCTTGACCCAATTCTCAATCCTGGGCAACTGCCAACGGACTCACTGCTTAGCCGAGCAGAAGACCAGGATCCATCAGGATTAGGGAGGGATACGATGGGCCTTCTACCCTGGCAAGGTAGATGATCAATGTATTGGGATCAAGCCCACTACAAACATTTCTCCGTGTTGGTCAAACATTGAAAACAGCTATCTTACTCTAAATTGCTGGGAATTGTCATCAAGACTCCAAATAGGTACAGAAATAAATTGTAGCAAACCATCAGGGTATGAGAAATGGATAGAGAAATAAGTTTTAAGGGGGGTAGACTAAAATGAACCAGCTGGTATATACCCTACCACGCGTAGAGAAACTTGGAATCAATAAGTCTTAGGCAAGTGAAATAATAGAAATCTTCCCTTATTACCCTTAGCCAATTTCGGGGATGAAATTTTGTTTTAAGAAGGGGGTAGATTGTAACATCCCGAATTTTTGCCAACCTGGGATTAGACGTCCTTAGGCAATGGGTCGATCCTAAGACCTTATCAACTTGTCAAAACTCAATCCCATAGTCTAAAATCGCTCCTTAACCCATTTCCTTCACAAATCCCACCCTTCACCACCTTGTTCCTTAAATTTTCTAAGTACTTTCACCATAGACACTATCTTAAACTAGTTAAGTAGTATAACTTGGATCACTTTATATACAAACTACAAAGGACTAAGTACCACCTCAGACATAAATCTTACAGGACTAAATCCTTTAGAAATTTGGCGAGATTTAGCTAGTGTTAAACTAGAGTGCCTGTGAAATTAGCACCAATCACTTTAAATACGATCTGCAAGATCCAAAACTTGTAGAATCATTGACGCTAGGTTACCCTAAAATCTAGGATCAATCTCATTACCTGGCTGCTCTCGAGAGCATCTCGAAACTCCGTATCGGATCTGGACCGCACGTCGGAAGTGCGATTAACACGAAGTTAAGGAACTAGGACCGCCTCGCTGGGCTTGACAACCATCTCGGAAATCAAATCCAGATAGTGTCCCAGCGCTATTCGCTTGAGCTCGGAGTGAAGAGTGTGAGAAATGTGAAATTAATTCAAAATAAAATATCTTGAATAGTAATCTGGACCACCCGCTTGCGGATCGGTTTTAAGCAACCAGACCGTCAGAATCAGACCAAATTACACCCTCGGATTAGGAGAAATTTCATACACATTTACGTGTACTCAGAATCTCCGATCGAGATCCGCTGACCGTTGAACTGAAACTGGTCCGCCACGCGTGATCTGGAACCCCGACCGAAACGAAAACTTAATAGAATGTAGATCCAGCGTTAGTGAGCTTAAGTCCGACCTTTGGCTCAAGGAGGACCGCCAGAAACCCTCTTTTGAGCTGAAACAATGCCGATTTGATTATAATGTAAGTATACCTTGAACATAAGTCTATTTCGGTTAGTTTTTAGGCTATATAAGGACCTTAACCCTCTCTCATGGCAGCCATACGAATTTGAGGTTGAGAGAGAGAAAAGAGAGAGAGAAAAGAGAGAGAAAGTGTGGGAGATGTGGGAGAATCTCCCTGCCACTCTTCCTTCCGCTGTACGAGCTCCACTGCCTGATTCTCATCACTTTCCGGTGTTTCCGGCGTCATTTCTAGGTAAGAAGCCCTAACCCTAATCTGATTTGGGGCTTGGGTGGTTGTAGGTTATGAAATAGCTAACCTATTTCGTTCTATAGGTTACCAAACTGCCGAATACGGAAGCTTAGAAAACCTATAGACTCCGTTACGATTCTACGACAAAAGGTGCGGACTTTAGGTGTATAGGTTATGGTTTTTAACGCTTTCAATGTCAGATAATGATAGATTCATGATCTGCATGCAATTGCACATGTACAAAGTGATGTCTGTTTTCCGTTTCGATTAAAGATGAAAAATATGGAATTCTACATACTCTAGGTATTTGTAGAAAGTACGGTATACGTATATTTTTGGAAATGTGTTTGACATGTTTATTTGTTATATGGATATACGATATATGGATAAAATACTTATTTGGCAAAAGGATTTGCCTAAATACATGTTTTACTTATATACACTATGTATGTTGAAATTGCGTATTCTAGAAAAATTTTATACGTATAAATTTTGGAGATGTATTTATCATGATTATTTGTTGTAATAATATATTATACATGGATAAAATACTCGCTTGGCTAAAGGATAGCCCTAATACATGTTTTGCTAACATACACCATGTATGTTGTAATAGTGTATTCTAAGTGTTTGTGAAAATGACTGAATGAGTATAGAATTCTCAGTCGTGCTCGCCATGACTAATAGTCATGTATTCATGATTGTTGTATTGGCGATACCCCTTTGACGAAAGGATTTGCCATAAATCACGCCACGGCCAATATACACTATATATGCTAAAATGTGTGGCCCAAGTGTTTGTGGAAATGGCTGAATGAATATGGAACTTGGATTCCTGCTTGCCATGACTATCCGTCGTGGGTGTACGCGTGTTATTATTGGGGCAACTCCCTAGTGAAAGGATTTGGCCTAATGCCTATGTGATCGACATATGTTATGTACGTTGATGTATGTTTGTTTAAGTGTTTCTTGAAATGTCTGAATGAGTAGTAGTTAGCAAATTGTAATGTATAAGGGTGTTGAGATATGATTCTCATCCTCTTTTAACTATGTGTATGATATCCTTGGATAGTTGTGTGATTAGGAATTGAACATGTACAAACTCATGCTTGTGTTGTGATTCATAACATGCTCAACTGCTTTATGATTTTAACTATGTAATGCATATGTTTAATTTATATTTACGTTGTATGATCCGTCATGGGTGATGGGGGAGTGGAGCAACGAGTGCGTGCAACAGCCCTGACAACCCTAAACGGATAATACCAGACCTTGATTGTATGAGTTGAATCTTGATCCACTACTGCTTTATCTATCTGCACTTGATTGTGTTTGGGGCTATGATTATAGTCCAGACAATTGGTACCAGAATTGCATTCGTGGCTGTGATTCATTTGCCATGTGTGAGATGTGTTCGACGAACCCGAGTCGTACTTCGGTTGACGGTAGTGGTTGGCCACGCGAAGTGCTTATGCACTTCATGTCGTTCAACTTGTTGTGCGCTCGAGCTAGCCGAGCTCGTCAAGTAACCCGATTTGTCTTATGTATGTTCACCATGTTTGGACGTTACTGCTTGAACCTAGGGTACCAAACTTACCAGTGAAATCCCTTTTAACCATGGTACCTCGATCTGCTAAGACTCATGAGCCGGGCATGGTGGTATGGGACACCGTGGTCGAGCTGTCGGCCTATGCTGGGGCCATGTGCCTCCCCGTAGTGACCATTGAGCAACCAAACTCGTGAGGCGAATACGGTGGTATGAGACACTGTATTCGAGCTGTCGACACTTACGGTGAGAGCCGAGTACGGTGAGACCTATACTCGTGCTGACGGGCGATGAGTCCTCTGTAGTGTCTTCGAGTACTCCAAGGTCTGTGATTGGCGACGAGCCCTCCACAGCAACTAGAGTATGAGTTGAGCCGAGTACGGTGAGACCTGTATTCGAGCTGACGGCCAGCGATTGAGTCGAGTACGGTGAGACCTGTACTCGAACTGACGGTCAGCAATTGAGCCGCATACGGTGAGATCTGTATCCGTGCTGACGGGTGACGAGCCCTTTGTGATGCCTTCGCTATGCCTCTCAAACCATAATATCGTATGAGATTAACTAGGACTGACGACCCTAGAATGGATCATGTTTGGGAATGATACAAGGGAGGTACCTTAGTTTTCCAATACTGCTGTTTGAAATGAACTAATAATTACTCGGTAATCATGCTCATCATCGCACTGCATGTGCCTGGTAGATGTGGAGCACTGAGGGATGGACGCATTCGCGAACGTAAGATGATGTCGCATGAGGGTGGTTTGGCAAGGGCATACATCATGTCATTTCATACTTGCATTAAATAAGATAGTTAGAATTGTTTGATTGTACTGCTTGACTGAGTTGATAACATGTTAACCTATGCTTTACTGTTCCACTGAGTTGATCACTCACTCCCACGTTACGGGACAGTGTTGTACACACCAACCAGATTTGTTGAGTTTCAGGTGATGGAGATGCTTGTGAAGCAGAGCCGGACTACTTCTATGATGATAGGAGGAGTTCTCCTATCTGTATCTCTCTGGCAGGTCAATGAAGACCTGATACTATTTTTACAGGGCTATGGTACTTGGGATAAGAGACATTACACTTCCTCACATTTGGTATATTTTAGAACCGTACTTGTAATTATTTAACCTGGTAATGATATCACACTCTGGAGACTCATCATAGTTTATATATTTTATCTATCTATCATAGTCTTCCGCTTACAATTTAACTGTCTCTGGAGTATGATATGCTGTTTGGGCTTAATCTCACTCATGTTCATTGCATGAATACAGTCAACATTCAATCATCATTCATTTTGTTGCATAAGTGATGTTCTGGAACTCGGGAGTTGAGTTTATACTCGACCCCCCGATTTTCAGGGCGTTACACTTTTTCCCTAACATTTAGTCATGTATCAATTCTTGCAACTGACGTTCTAAGTTCATTCATGGCCTGCAGATGCCCTTACAAGAATGCATTCAACGTATCATCAAGAGTTCTTGTGGATGGAGGTCCATTAGGTGGCCCTTGAGGATTATCAGTAGCATTCATAGTTGCCACGTTCCTCCAATTGAAATTTGGATGATTCCGCCAATCGAGAGTATACGTGTTGGAATTCGGTGCACTGAAGAAGCGTTGGTAAGTGTTTGTAGCATTTGCTTGAGCATACAATACTTCTTAGAATGCAAGGATTGTAGGAAAATCTTTTGTTAGGTGTACATCGTTGTCCCAAATACCACATACGATCTCAACAGCTGCTTTGGGTCGGATCCCTTCCTTCCTTGATTTCAAGGCCTCAATCTTCCTTGCGAGATCTTCCAACCTTACATTGATATCTTCATCATCTTTAAGAATATGTACTCCTCACTCTCTTGGCACTATCTTGGAATTACTAGCTTGGTTAGATGTATCCCATGATTGGGTGTTTTTGGCTTGCATGTCGAATTAATCTCATGCATTTTCTGGTTCCTTGCTCATAAATTCGCCATTGCACATCATCTCTACAAATTGGCTCATACTTGGATTCAGTCCTTCATAGAAAAAGTTAATTGTTCACCAAATTTTGTAGCCATGGTGTGGGCACGCGAGAAGTAATTCCTTGAACTATTCCCAATACTCGAAAAAAGTTTCATCCCTTTTTTGAGAGAAATTCATTATGTCTCGTTTAAGAGTGTTGGTTTTATGAGTCGGGAAGAATTTTTGAAGGAATTCTTGGTTCATCTCAGCCCAAGTGCCAATGGATCTTGGCCTTAAGGAGTGAAGCCATGATTTGGCCTTCTCCTTTAATGAGAATGGGAATAATTGTAGTCGGATAGTGTCAACAGTAACATTGTTAAAGTGTAAGGTTGCAATTATCTCTTCAAATTCTTTTAAGTGTAAATATGGACTTTCTGAATCAAGCCCATGGAATTTATGAAGTAATTGGATCGTTTTAGGTTTAAAGTCCACATTTCCTGTATTTGATTAGGAAAATCATGCAGTAAGGTGTACTTGTTCTCACCGGTTGTAAATAATCTCATAAAGTTCGAACTGGTAGAACTTGGTGCACCTCGTTCTTATCATGCACTATCCTAAATGGTACTGTATGATGCACAAGATTCTCATCAAAATTTTGTTAATCTTCAGCCATAGTTGCATATGATGGTTCAAGAGTATTTAGGTATTTTCTAACTCGTTAATGGATTTTAAAGCCGTCAACTAAACCCCCTTCACTCAGAAGTCTCAGTGTATGATCCCTTACCCACTTGGGCATGAACCACACAAAACCCAAATTTTAATTCTAAATCCTACAACAATTATGAAAGCAAGTAGAGAAGGTAAGGAAGGATGTTACCAGAAGAGAGGAGCTAGAGTGGGGGATCCGATAAAACAGAAAACAATGTTAGTGATGTTAGAAACAAAACAGAAAAAAATTAAGACAAAAAACATAAATCTTGAAATGCAGAAAATTCTAAAAATTCTAGTTCAGGAAAATTAAGAAAACTAAAAAAATATAACCTAAAACAGAAATCAAACCTAAAAGCCCTAAACATAATCATGTTCAACGCCACTCCCCGACAACGGTGCCAAAAACTTATTCACAACCCCAAGTGTAGGGCTGCACTGTAGTAATAATTCAGTGAGACCGAGATCGAATCCACTAGGAATGGGGAACACGGTTTAAAACCAATTTAAGTCTAATTATTTTGTTTGGGTTTTTTCATCCAACGATGTGAAAGGAAAAATAAATAATAATGATAAAACACTAAGGATCCAGGAATCCACTTGTAGTAATCTCAACATCAATTTATTGCTTCAATATAAAATAACACAACTGGAATCGAAGTCCTAATCTATCCAGTCGGATGATAGAGTAGTTAAACCATTCTCAAATATTAAGATGAATATGATATCAATGGAATGGTTCTTCCATTAAGCACTCGGACATCAATCACAGGGAATCAAAAACATCCAATGCACCCCTAGGCATCATTAGATCAATCAATTATACATATTGATTCCTTCTCTAGATTGAAGCTAAAAATTTGTTAAATTGGGGCATTCATTATACCCGAAGTGTACAACGAATCCAGAAATAAACAACTCAAAGACTTTTAAAATAAATTTAAACTAAACCAATCTATTATCACCATTCAAAGTAATAACATTGATTTCAACAAACTAAACACTGAAATTAACTACAAGCTTCATCCCTTAGCCTTACTTAAGAGATTAGCTAATCATAAACTTGGTTAAACTAATAACTCTCAAAGGAAAACATAAAAACTAATTAGAACGAAAGGAATTGAAGAGGAGAGAGGACTCCTTGAAGCTCAACAACACCTTACTCCACTCCTTCTACCTTAATTCCTCCTAGAAGAACTCAGAGAACTCCTTTATATAGGCTTTGTTTGGATTGACATCAAAACCGACTTCAATTTACGTAGTTATCTCAGCTTCGATGGGAATTCGATGGCATTGAAGTTCCATCGTCAAGTTCGATTCAAATTTGGAAATTGTTAACAATCGTCTGCATAAGTCCTTTGATCAGATTGCCCAACCTTCGATGGCATCAAACTGGCTTCAATGTCATTAAACATGTGCTTGATGGGATCGAGAAACATTTAAAATTGTCCAACGAGTTCTCCCCAAAATTCATGATAATCTCGATGTCATCGAACTATCTTCTATGGGATCGAAGGGGTCTTCGATGGGATCGAGAATTGCACCCAATTGTCTAGTAAATAAACTTGATTTTCTCTGATTTTCAATGGGATCAAGCCTCCTTCGATGGCATCAAACACTTACTTCGACAGCATCGAAGTTGTGTTCGATGGCATCGAACTGTTAAGTTCAATAGTTCCAGTTTTTTACACTTTGCAATTCAAATTTCTTCCTTCTTCGCATAGTTTTCTTTGATCTTGGACTCTTAAAATCTTCAATCTTGACCTCCAAGTATCCAATCCTTTCTTAGGTAATTCTTGACCATCAAATCCATGCTTTTAGCATCCTTTTCACCTTAAGCTCTCAAAATCATCTCGCAAGACAAAACATGTAGAAATAGATCAATTAAGCATTATCATGTTCATAAAATCAAGGTATAACTAGGGGAAAATATGTAATATTTCATACTCAACAGCGTGTCCCGTCAATGTCCAATACCGTTCGCAGTGGCTTTTAAAAACTTATAATGCACTGTCCGAGAGCAACAAAACATGTCTTGAACCTGCTCGTCCACTAGTTAAGAAGCACGATAGTCACTGTTAATACAAAAATCTGGTTTCTCAAATTGTTCCCCGACGGCTAGCTTCGAGCCCTGTAATCCTGCATGAGAGAAGGACAAAGGAGACCCTGGCTAGAGCAGGGGACCCTCCGATGCAAAAGTCAGGCTAGGAATCTAGGTTTAAGTAGTGTAACTGGGTGTTAGGGTGCGAGATGTTGCGTCCCCGTTTTTGTTATTTTGTCCTCTATTTATACCTTTGGATCGAAGTTGATGTGCCCGTCAATCTCAGCATGATCTCTTCCATCAAGAGGGAGCTGCGCGTGCGCTGATGTCGGCCGTTATCCTAAGATCGTGCACTGAACAACTCTCCAGCATGCCTTATTGGGGTTAATCCCTTAGCATGATCTCGGCCATGTATGCATCTGAGCTGATCTTAGCCCACAACCCTCCGAGCCCATGAGCGAGTTAATCTTGGTCGGATCTCAGATGACTCATATCGGTACGGAGTACTATATCTCCGACTTTAGCCTACAAGTCAGATGTGTAATGCCATATTCTCATCTGAGCCGGGCTTCACTTACGATCCTCCGAGCTACTGGAAGGAGTAGATGGGTTGGATGTGTAATAGCTTCTTCCGAATTTCAGGCCGGTGTCAAAGCTCTAGTGCATGATCCAGGGTTGTAGTTCTTCGGATGAGAGTTCCAGTTGTTGGTGTGGCCCATCTTCCTCTCTTCAAAAGCCCTAGTTTTGGAATCGTGGTTCGGAGGCGCGGCTGGTTCAGATGTAGTGCTATTAGTCCGAGGCTCTACTCATCGATTTCTCTAAGTCGGCCATTGTCGGGTTCGACTTAGATCTTCCTATAACAGAAACCCCCTACTCTCTGAGTCTGAGCATAAATATCTGGGACAATGAACTGCTGCCCTACTCATGATGACGAATCAACTAAGTTGAAACGAATTGTCATGATGATTGCGCTTCGAGATCTGCACGCTGTATGACGGTTGCAGCTTTTCGGGTACTAGCCGCTGGATGGCGAATGCGTGGAGACGGTTGAGGATTCAATTTGGCCAAATGGGCAGGATGTCATCACGTGGACATTGAGAGGTGAAGAGCCATCTACGTAATAAATGCTGCTCAGTGTTGGCAGAGTTCGGTTCGGAGAGCGTCGGTTTAGACGAATAACCTATTTTCATGTGTGCAATCAGGTTAGGAACCGAGCCGTTTCAGCTTCGGAGACAGTTGTCCGTCATGATTGCATCTGGCTGGCAGCAGCTATATAAGCCCTTACCTATTCTCATTTAGGTTCTCCTGCCTTTTCATTCACATCTCTTGTGCTTCATTTCTTTCGAGAGCTTACGCAGCGAGAAGCCTTTCAGAGAGCTGTTCTCTGTGAGTTTTTTCTTCCCAAACTCCTTTTCCATTTCTTGTTAAAGCATTATGTTGAACGATTCAGATGAAGTCCAAGAGATCCGAGCAACGAATGAGGACTCCGAGCCTGAAACCATAGACTCGGAGCGAGGGGACTCCGAGGGTCCTTTGAAGCAATACCGCTCCACTCTCCGGTTAAGAAGATTGCAGGCCCAAAATCCAAAAGCCATGGCACGGGAACAAAGAGGAAACTCCGGGATCCGACGGGAAGGGCCAATGCCAGGCCTTCGGGAGGCTCGAATTGTACCAGATGGCTCAACTCTGCGCCGAGTACCAGATCCCTGACTCGGTGCATATTAGAGCTCCTTCTCCCCTTGACGCTCCATGTGACCCTGCCGATGGGGACGTCACTATATTCGTCTGTGCCCTTCGATGCGGGCTTCACTTTCCTATCCATACGTTTGTGCACCTAATGACCGCACGTTTGAAGCTAGCTCTGGGTCAGTTGGCTCCGAATGCCTGGTGGATTCTGGTCTCTTCTTACATTCTCTAGCACCAGGTAAAAAACCAACACCTGACACCGGACGAGTTCCTGGCAATGTACCAGGCTAAACACGACAGATTCGAGCCGTTCTGGTATAATTTCTCAGCCAAGCCCCAGTGTACCCCGGGCCTAATAACCAGACTCCCTACCTCCGACAAAGACTGGAAAGAAAAGTGGTTTTGGGCCTCGGGGGAGTGGGAGGCGCCTGCTTCTGAACTCGGTAACCTACGAGTCCGAGTCCCCACCAAAATTTTTAATCCAGGTCAAGTTCGCTTTGATTTATAGTGCTTCCTACTTCCGGCTCATTCTCCATTCTGACCTATTCTTTGTTTGCAGTTTACCTGAAAGGGCTCTCCGACATCCCCCCTTCCTCCAAGCTCAAATCGCTAGGGCTCGGGTACTCAAGGAAGAACAGCGTGTTTGACACGATATTATCAGTCCGGATAGCCTCCTTAACTCCGGATTGTATAGATTCAAGCCCCTCCCCATTGCTCTGGGTGAGTATTCTGACTTCTTATACAGTTATCTTCTCTATAGGCGTGTTTCTGAGTTGATTTGTTTTTAGTCAGGTATGGCTGAGACTTCGGGGTTGAAGAGGAAGAGGTCGTCGGTGTCGTGCCCTCCTCTAAGCGTGATGATGGCTTCTGAGAAGAAGACTACATCCCCTACGGCCGAACAATCCCTGTCTCAGCCCCCGAGGCTCCTCTGGCTGCTCCGACCCATCCACCTGGGATCGAGAGGGAGGTGGTCGGAGAGACAGTTGGAGCAACTCTCTCTCAGGAAGGGGACGCCTTAGACGAGCTCATCAACATCAACGTCAAGCTCACTACTGCTGAGGTAGATTTTTTGGCCGGTAGGACGAATGTCCTAGCCGTAAAAAGTGTTGTCCCCGAGGCCGAGCGTCGAGCCTCAGCTGTCAGCGGTGTGGGGAGGGCTCTTGATCTGATTCCTCCCTCAGGATCGGAGGTGCTTCCACCAGGCTACCATATGTCATTGCTAAACGACTGGGCGGCTAAGCACGCGACCGAGGCGTCGATTGCCAACACTCTCACCCGTCTCCCTGAGTCATTCGTAAATGACTTTGTTTCAGTCTGCTACACGGTAAGCTTTCAACATTATTTGTCAGCTCTGATTGTCATTTCTATTCTCTAACCCTTTGCTTTTTCAGGCGTTGTCGATGTTTGTCCAGATCCGAGAAAGGCTGAGGGCGATGACTCAGATCGAGGAGGAGAAGGCCGAGCTTGAAGGGCTTTTGAAGGCCTTGGTCGCAGAACAGGAGAAGTTGAAAGGCCTGGTGGGAGAAGGCCAGCTAAGGGAGCTTATGTTCCAAGGCGAGGTCAACTAGCTCCAATCTCGCTTGGACGTTGCCGAGTTCGAGATGGTGCGCGTGGAGGAGGACAACGTATGCCTCTCAGCTAAGGTCAGGGTGACGAGGCTTGAAGCTGCCGATGAGCTGGCCAAGTAGCGGGTCGAACTTGAAGCCTTGGCTGCATCACAGGCTGCTGCGGCTGTCGAAGAGTTCAAGTCGTTGTCAGAGAGATCCGCCGAACTGGATAGGGTCTATTACTATGCCTACAACGCATGTCTAGCCGACGTTAGAGGTCTTGATCCCGACATTGATCTCGACTCCCTAGCGACGGATGATGCCGAGGAAGCTCCAGCAGCTGAAGCCGAAGAGGCTCCTACCATCGCCGAGGCAGAGCAGGCCCTTAATGCTCAACCCCCTAGCTAGCTGGTCCCTCTTCTTGGAGAGAATAATATGTTTTTTTTTTTTGTCAAGACAATGGATGTCCCATAACTTTTTAACTTTTAATCCTTACTTTTTGAATGATAATTGGATGCTTGTGGTAGATTACTTTTGTTAAACTTGTCGGATTGTCGAATGACGAGCCAACCTCTTCTTTAAGGGATTGGTTCGTCGAACGATTTCATTTCTGCACGTGAGAAATGGTCCTTCGTAGCATACTCAGATGGTGAGGCGATCATTTAGTAGATAATCTAAAGTAGAAAATAGACGATCTTTTATTAAGAGCTGAAATAACAAGTAGATCCAAGCCATACATGGCTTTCCCCTTCAGGGGTAGTAGATCTTCAAGTGCTCGGCATTCCAGGGGTGGGGTAACGGACGTCCCTCCAAGTCTTCCAGGCGGTATGATCCTAGCTTAGCCGAGTCGGCTACTCGATAGGGTCCCTCCTAGTTCGGACCCAAGGACCCTACCCCGGGTTCTGTAGTGTTCTGGAATACGCGACGAATGACTAGATCTCCTTGTTGGGACCGCATCGTCCTGAGTCTAGAGTTGTAGAAACGAGCGACTTGCTGATGCCGAGATGCGATTCAGAGTTTGGCGATGTCTCGCATCTCTTCAAGTAAATCAAAGTTAGCCGCGATCTGCTCGACGTTTTGCTCTTCCTGATAGTTACTTACTCGCGCAGTGGGGAGCCCTATCTCGACTGGGAAGACTGCCTCCGAGCCATAGGACAAGAGAAGGGGGTTTCCCATGTGAATGACTAAGCCGTGGTCCGGTAGGCCCAGAGGACAAATGGAAGCTCGTCAGCCCAGTTGCCCTTAGCTTTCTCCATCTTTGTCTTGAGATGATACTCGATAACTTTGTTCACTACTTTGGGTTGTCTGTTGGACTGCAGATGACGAGGCGATGAGTATGCGTTGGAAATGCCGAGCCCCCGACACATGCCTCTGAACCTATCGTTGTCGAACTGCTTCCCATTATCGGATACGATAGTGCGCGGGATTCTGAACTGACATATGATGTTTTTTTCAGACAAAGTCCATCACCTTCTGTTCGGTAATCTTCACCACGGGCTCGGCTTCGGCCCATTTGGTGAAGTAGTCTACAGCCACAATTGCAAATTTGGTCTGCCCCTTTATGTGAGGCAGAGGCCCAATGATGTCAATCCCCCACTAAGTGAATGACCATGGTCCACTTATGGGGGTCAGCTCTTTCGCTGGGTGCCTCATGACGGCAGCGAATCTCTGGCATTTATCGTACCTCTGGGCAAAGTTTTTGGAGTCTTCCCTTATCATTGGCTAGAAATACCCTTGGCAGAGTACTTTCTGAGCCAAGGCGCGACCCCCAGAATTATTTCCGCAGATTCCTTCATGGATTTCTCAGATCACGTACTCCGCTTCATCCGGTCAGAGACATCGGAGGTGGGGTTGGGAGTATTCTTTCTTGTACAACATGTCGTTCAGGATCACATATTGCGCTGCCCTGACCTTCAGACGCCGAGCCTCCAACCCGTCTTGAGGGACCTCGCCTATGGTGAGGTATTTGACGATAGGATCCATCCAACTTGTAGTCGTCTGCACGGGGTTGATCATTTCTTGCTCGACTCGGTCTATACTCGGATTATCAAGAAACTCTACTGGAACGATCCTTGGGATCTTCCCCTCAGTTGCTGAGGCAAGCTTTGCAAGGGCGTCGGCCCAAGAGTTCTTAGCCCTCGGTATTTGACTGATGACGCAGTCCTTGAATTTCTCTGACAACTTTCGAACTTCGGCTAAGTAAGCTATCATCCTTGCTTCCTTAGCCTCGTACTCGGCAGATACTTGGTTCACAACAAGCTGGGAATCACATCGCACATCAAGGAACTAGACTCCCAGACTAGTAGCTAATCTGAGTCCGGCCAATAGGGCTTCGTACTCTCCCTCATTGTTAAATGCCTTGAAACCGAGCCTGATCGCGTAATGAATGGTGGTCATGTCGAGCACGGCCAGAACTATTATTACTCCTCGTTTTGAATTATATGACCCATCTACGAATAGGGTCCATCTATCACCTGCCTTTGCCTCGATGCTCTTAAGAAGAGGAAGGGTCGGGGGAATAACAGATGCTACTTCCAAATTTGATGATGCCTTTGGACTGGTGTCTCCGATCCCGCAACTCGGAGCAGTGAATTCTATAAATACTATTCTATCTAGCTCCTATGATTGTCAAATTTTGTAGTGCTAAAACCTCTTAGAATCTGTATCTTGTGTAGCTCATCTTCATATTCAAGATCAATCAATTCAAGTACAAGTTCAAGATGTTCCAATTCAAGATTCAAGCAGCACAAGTATAAGAACAAGAGATTCTTGTACAAGTTCAAGTACTAGATCAAGTTTTCAAGCTTCAACTATATCAAGACAGTGTGCATTACTTTATGAATTCAAGCTTAAGTAATCTTCTCAAAGCTCATATACCCAAGTTGAAACACAAGTCACAAGTACTTCAAGTTCAAGCTTCAAAGTACTTCAAGATGTCAAGCTTCATGTGCTTCAAGATTAACTATCAATTGAAGTGAATGATGTTTCAATGTTCAAATCTCACATATAAGGTATGAATGACGTTAGATTGACCATAGGTTAGGTCATATGGATTGCATACTTAATTTGGATCATTATATAATTTTATAGGCCTTTTCTCGACTAGTCCTAGTACTGGATCGATCAGTCCAAGAATTTCCTCGACCAGTCAAAGATTTGTTACTAATTTTCAAGATTTTTTGTTGGACCCTCGACCAGTCCTGGAGGCTACTCGACCAGTCGAGTGAACAGTGCTCGACCAGTTGAGCAGGCTCAACTCAAAGTCCAGCAACCATTTTAGGTCCCACTTGATCAATTGAGTGCAGGGCTCGACCAGTCGATCAGACCACTCAACCAGTCGGGGAACGGTCTTATCTTATCGCGCCCAAAATTTTGAATTCTTGTTGGTCCTTCGACCAGTCGAACAGACAACTGGGCCAGTCGAGTGAACAGTAATTTTGCTTATAACTTGAGGACGATTTTCAAAGTTTTTCATTCAATTCTAAGATAATCAAGACACCACTTTGAGAGATAAGTTTGTGATATTCTTAAGCTATATTGTGTTCATTTAATATTCTTTTTAATTTAGCTTTTTGCATTTGATTTTGAATTCTCTATTCCAATCTTAATTGAAGAAGGGATTTAAGTTTTCCCCTTTCTTGAGATCAAAATCAAATCAAGTTAGCCCAAGGTGATTTCATATAAAAATCATTTAGAACTTATAACCCTTTCATAAGTGAGTGTGGACATTGAACATCTACACCGAATTGGTTCTACCGGGCTTCATTAAAGGAGAATATCCAGATATGTATATTTACATTTTTGTAAATATCTTTTTGGTTTTTGAGGTTGTGTCAGAAAAATCTCTCTTTCTTTTTTGGTTTGTCTGAGGTGATTCAGAAAATCTCAGAGTGTGGGGTTTTTGAATTGTGTAAGCCCACTAGAAAGACACAATTTTGAAGGTTTTAGGTGAACCTTGAAAAACCTATTTTATAGTGAAAGCCAATATCCACTGTGTGAGGATATCGGGAGTAGACTAGTTGTGTGGCTGTTTTTTAACAGTTGGTGTACACAAAGCGAACCACTATAATTGCAGGACTTCTGAATGGTTGAATGTGCCTAAGTGTGTGAATGTTGTAATTTATTTTTCCAGCATTTGTGATGAATGATTGTAATTTACTTTCAATACATGTGGTGAATGTTGTAATAGCAGTAGAATTTTATTTCTGTTTTATTCATTATTCCTCTGTATCGGTTTGAGATTTTGATACACAGACCGTTCTAGGAATCAGGTTGTCCTACCATAAGCCATTGGTTTTTGGTGTGAGGTTATCCTTAGAACAACATCTGTATCAACCTCTTAATACTTATGTATTTGAGGTTGCTATTCATTTTTGCTATTTGAATTATTAAGTGCTATCATTGTTGATTTCATTCTTATTCTGCATTAAAATTTTTAATTTGGCATAATCCTATTCACCCCCCCCCCCCCCTCTAGGACTCTTAGCTCGGCCTTTTCAAGTGGTATCAGAGCCTAATAACTTGATTTAATTTTTGGATTAATTTCCTGAGCTAATCGATTTAAGCTTTTTAAGATGTTAAATTTTGATAGCTTTTTAGTAACTAGGCCTCCACCTTTTGATGACTCCAATTATGCCCATTGGAAAGCTAGAATGAGGATTTTTTTAAAAAAAATCCATGGATGAGAGCATGTGGCAAGCCACAGTGACCAATTGGACCCCTCCTACCACTGAAGTGACTGGTACTGATGGATCTAAAACTGTAAAAGTTACACCTTACTTTTCTTGGACCGCTCTTTAGAAAAGTGAGAGTAGTGTCAATGCAAAGGCTTTAAATGCAATTACTTGCGCACTATCACCGGATGAATTCAAGAGAATTATATCTTGTGATACTGCAAAACAAGCCTGGGATATCTTGAAAATGACACACGAGGGTACAACAATTGTTAAGAAATCTAAAGTTCAAATCGACACAACCAAATTTGAGGAAATACATATAGAAGAAAGTGAAATGTTCATGGACTTCTATACAATATTAAATGACATTGTCAACTTTATGTGGGGTCTTGGTGATAGGATCCCAGAAAATAAAGTCTATGCAAAGATACTGCACTCATTACCTGAACGGTTCAATTCAAAAGTGACTGCGATCCAGGAACTTCGTGATATGTACAATATGAGGGTAGAAGAACTGGTTGGTTCTTTACAAACCTACGAGTTAAACTTTAAAGCTCTTAAAGGTAAATCCATCGCCCTTAAATCGTCTAAAATTATTTCTCAAGAAAATAGTAATAATTCTGATTTAGAAACTTCTGAAGATGATATGGCTCTTTTAGCTAAAAAGTTTTATAAGATTTTCAAAAGTAAAAAGAGGGTTAATTTGCAAAAACCTATTGAAAAGAAAAGATCTAGATCTAAAACTTGGAAATCTTTAAAAGATAGCCAATGTTACAACTGCCATGAATATGGGCATTTAGTAAACAAATGTCCTAAGAAGGACAAGTCTAAAAATAAAAGTATGTTGGCTACATAGGATGAATCTTCCTGCTCTGAAGTCTCTTCTGAGTCAGAAGATTTTGAAATCGAGTCGGCTAATAATGTTAAAGCCCTAATGACTCTAGCCAAGTTCACTTTTTCAGATAATGATGATTCAACTAGTGAAGAAAATCTGAATAGTGACCATGAAAATGAAGAAGATCTTCAAGATGCTTATGATGCCCTATACAAGGAAAGTTGCAAAATTGTTGTAAAGCTAAAGCTTCAGAAAGAAAAGTTTTCAAAACTAAAAGATAATTTTGATAATCTAGTCTTAGAAAAATCACACATTTCAGATTACTTTGAAAAAACTAAGTGCGACTTAGATTTCAAAACCTCCCAAGTTGAAAACTTAAAATCTGAAAATGAAAAGCTAAAACTAGAAGTCTCTTCGCTTTTGAGTTTGAAAGACACATAGAGGTATGCCTAAGGTGATCCTAAATTAGAAAAACTTTTATCCGAATTCAGAAAATGTGGCGGTCGATCTGGATTGGGCTATAATAAAAGTATTCCTCCCAAATATAAGAATACTCCACCTAAATTTGTTAAAGGAGAGTCTTCTAACTCAAAAGGGAAAAGTCTGAATCAATATAATTCTATAAATGCTAAGACTTTTTAGACCTTAAAACCTAAAAGCAACTATATCAACTATAAAAATCAGAATCGTAATCCTTTAGCTGAGAAAATTATTGATTTACTTAAGGAGCTTTTAAAATCTAACTCAGTGGGTCGGACTTATAATAATTATAAACATAAGGAGACCATCTATACTCCTAAACCCAAAACTGTAATGAAATGGGTCCCTAAGGTTGCTTGTTTGGTTGTCCACACCACTTTCAAAGCTTCAAGCCATTTAGAGTGGTACCTAGACAGTGGTTTCTCCAGACATATGATAGGTGACAAAGGTTTGTTCACCAATCTTAAAGACATGACTGATGGTTCAGTCACATTTGGTGATGGTAACAATTGCAGAATTATTTGCCAAGGTATGGTTCAGCTCTTTAACCTCCCTCTATTTGAGAATGTTTTATATGTAGAAGGGTTAAAACATAATTTATTAAGCATCTCTCAAATATGCAATAATAATCATAGTGTAAAATTTACTAACCAAGGGTGCAAAATTTTAAATAAAAATGGTTTTGTAATATTAACTGGTCGCAGAACTTCTGAAAAATGCTACATTGTTTGTGATTCAAGCTCATCTAATCTATCGTGTTACATGGTCCAAACCGATGAGACTGAATTATGGCATAAGCGCCTAGGACATGTACACTACCGCAACTTGTATAGATTGAACAAATGAGAATTGATAAGAGGTCTACCCAAAATACAGAAAGTGGATAAAATATGTGGCGAGTGCCAGATTGGTAAATAAACCAGGAGTGCTCACAAAAAGGTGAACTCCAAAGCCACATCTAAACCACTCGAACTTCTCCACATGGATCTCATTGGACCACCTAGAACGGAGAGTCGAGGTGGCAAGAAGTATATTCTAGTGATTGTTGATGACTTTACCAGGTATACTTGGGTAGTCTTCTTAAGAGAGAAATCAGAAACTCTCGATGAAGTAAAAAGGGTACTTAAACGTATCCAAATGGAAAAAGAATCACAAGTCTCTAAGATCCGTAGTGATCATGGTTCTGAATTTGAAAATAGAGGTTTTGAGAATTTTACAGTGATTAGGGAATATCACATGGATATTCTTCGCCCAAAACACCACAAAAAAAATGATGAGGTAGTGGAAAGGAAAAATAGAGTGCTTCAAGAAATGACAAATGTAATGCTAAATAGAATGAAGTTTCCTAAAAAAATTTGGGCTGAAGCAGTAAATACTTCTTGTTATATAATTAGCCGCGTTTATACTAAAAAATCAAATAGTAAAATGGCTTATTAAATGTGGTTTGATAAGAAGCATACTGTCAAATACTTTCGAGTTTTCGGCAACAAGTGCTACACCTTACGTGACCGAGAAACTCTAGGTAAATTTGACACCAAAAGTGATGAAGGGATATTTTTAAAGTATGCTCTGAATAGTCGAGCATATCGGGTTCTTAACAAGAGGACTGGTGTAATTCAAGAGTCCATTAATGTGGTTATAGATGATCACTTGAATACACCTGTCTCAAGTTCAGAAAATGATGAAGTTCTTTTAATTGATAAACTAGACTCTTCATCAAGTCAAAATAAAACTAAATTGAGGACAGTTAAAGACCATTCATATAATTAAATCCTTGTAAACCCTCTCACTGGTGTGCGCACTCGTAAACAACTTGAAGATATGTGTAACTACGTGTGCTTTACATCTCAGATAGAATCGACTAATGTAAAACAAGCTCTTACTGATGAAAACTAGATTGTAATAATGTAAGAAGAGCTCAATCAGTTTGTAAGAAATGATGTTTGGTACTTCATTCCAATACCAAAAGATAAACACACTATCGGAACAAAATAGATTTTCAAAAATAAGTCTGATGAACTTGGTAATATTATTAGAAATAAGGCTAGGCTGGTTGTACAGGGGTACACTCAAATAGAAGGCATTGATTATGATGAGACCTTTGCCCCAGTAGCTCGTCTTGAATTAATCAGACTATTTATATCCATTGTGTGCTTTAGAAAATTCAAAATATACCAAATGGATATAAAGAGTGCGTTCTTAAATGACGATTTGCATGAAGAAGTGTATGTTGAACAACCAACGGGCTTTGAAGATGCTAAGCATGCTAATCATGTCTATCGCCTGAAAAAGCACTCTATGGTTTGAAACAAGCTCCCAGTGCATGGTACAAAAAGTTGACTAAGTTTCTACTAAGTCATAACTTTATAATAGAAAGTGTTGATAAGACATTGTTTGTAAGGAAACATAATGATCACATACTAATAGTGCAAATCTATGTTAATGACATTATATATGGATCTACCTGTGCTAACATGACTGTTGAGTTTGCAGATCTTATGAAGTCTAAATTTGAAGTGAGCATGGTTGGAGAACTAAGCTATTTTCTAGGGTTGCAAGTTAAACAACTCCCTGATGGTTTCTTTATCTCTCAAACCAAATATGCTATGAACTTAGTTAAAAAGTTCGGATTTGAGAGTGGGAAATTTTTTGATACTCCAATGAGTACTACTCTAAAACTCTAAGGATTCAACAGGTAAGAGTGTAGACCTAAGTTGTATCACAGTATGATAGGTAATTTACTTTATTTAACTGCGAGCCGACTTGATATTCCTTTTAGCGTAGGAATTTGTGCTAGATATCAGTCTGACCCTAAAGAGTCACATCTGATTACTATTAAGTGAATTTTGCGATATGTCGCTAGTTCAGCTAATCTTGGTCTCTGGTATCCACATATACTAATGTGCAATTAGCTGGTTACATGGATGCTGATTGGGCTGGTAACATTGATGATCGTAAATCAACCAGCGGTGGTTGTTTCTATGTCAGAAATTGTTTAGTTTCTTGGTTAAGTAAGATACAAAGTTCCGTATCGCTCTCCATAGCTGAGGCTAAATATATTGCTGATGGTAATGCATGAACTCAGCTTGTGCGGATGAAAAGAATACTAAGCGATTACAGAATTGCGCAAGAATCCATGGTTTTATATTGTGATAATTCAAGCGCAATTAATATCTCTAAAAATCCAATTCAGCATTCACGAACTAGGCATATTGACATTAGATATCATTATATTCGTGAACTAGTGGAAGACAAGATAATTTCATTGGAATATATTCCGACCGAGAATCAACTTGCAGACCTATTTACAAAACCGCTCGACAAAAACAAGTTCGCAAAATTGAAATTTGATCTTGGTATGTGCAATATGAACTGATGATTTGTGCCTTTCTGTATCATAATGTATATATTTATTATTTTAAAATTTTAAAATTCAAATTAATGAAAAATTACAAATTTTCAGTGCTGCACGACTAGTCGAGTACACACTCGACCAGTTATAGTTCGACCGGTCGAGTATGTACACGACCAGTCGTGAAACTCGGGTTTTGCTTTTTATTTAGGGAAAAACACATTTTTTCTTCACTTTGTTCTTCTTCTCCAACAAGCCCTACCACGACCAGTCAAACCCATCTTCGATTCCTCTTTGGTTAGTGCATTATTTTGAATTTCCTTGTAGATTTGAGTTTTTTGATCTTCCATTTCCTTGTTTGTGGTGTTTATTTCAAGGTTTATGGTTGTTTGGTGGGTTTTCTAGCTATAAACCCTTTTTGCTTGAAACCCTTCTTGCCTCTTTTGTAATCTTTGTATTCCTTGTTTTCTTTGTTGCAATGGAAGGTCGAAATAGAAAGAAAGGATCTCATGGTCCCTCTTCTTCTCATTCGGCTCCTATCACGGTGTGCCATCTTCGGTCACCCGAGGACGATCCCGAGTATGTGCCGGATATTCGTTTACGTAACGTGATAGTAGAACAGACTGTTAATATTGATCATTAGCACCTTTTGGTATCCTTCCTCTTCTTCAATCTGTAGGATGGGATAACATTTTACATTGGGGTGGTCCTACATTTCGCTCTATTGCGCAAGCCATGTATACTTGTATTACTGACTTCTCTACTGAAAATCTTACATTTACAATTTCTACTAGAGAAGGTCCAATTGATGTGGACCGTCACCTCATTTCTAGATTAATGGACCTTCCAGTTAATGATGAAGGTGTTCCCATTAGTTTTCTTGTAGTAAAACCTTCTGAATTTGAGAAGCGAATGCTCACTAGAGTTTTATGTAATATGGATGCGAAATGGAGTACTGGGAATGTGCTCGCTTCCAAGTTTATGTTACCCAGATACAGGGTTCTTCATAGGATTTTCATTTCAAATGTCTACCCTAGATCTGGTAACAAAACCGAGCTTATTACATTAATGGTTCGTATTCTTCATTCTATAATTTCTAGAGTCTCTGTGTGTCTTCCTTCTCTTATTTGTTATATCATGAATTAGTTCCGTCTCCACCCAGGTCACAGTGATATACTTTTGCTTATCTTATGACTGTATTAGCCACCCATAGTCTAGTGGTTAAGCTTGTTGGAGAAGCTCCCATTCACCATCTACCCTTCAACAACTCTAACATTAACAAGATGAATTTGAAGTTGGCCCTAGGCCAAGTTGATGAGGGTGTTAGTGGAGCTGCTGAAGCAAATGAAGAGGAGAGTTCTTTGCATCCAGATGATGCCAATATGGATGATCTCTTTGATGAACTTGAATCTGATTTTGCTGTTGATCCTGATTATCAGTCATCTAATTTTGATACGTGTTTGCGCTCACTTGAGGAGAAGGTTGAAGGTATGCATGTGTCCCATGAAATGCAATTTAAATATATGCGCAAATATCTTAGGTGCATTAACAAGGAACTTCATCAAATTGATCCTTCCATCCCCGCTCCTTCTGGTTCGGATTAGTTTTGAATATCTGATATGTAATAACTTTTAATACTTGAATTTCTTCTTGTGCTTGGACATGTTTTTTTATGGTTATCTTGTCACTATGTTATCTTAACCTTACCTCTCTCATTGCTCTTGTGTTTCCATCATCATTTATAGGTTCTTTCCTTTGTCATATTGTGACAAAAAGGGGGAGAATTAATCCTGACATGCCTATTTCATTATGATAAATGTGAAGAATGTGGTTAGGTGATAGGTATGTAGCAATTTTTTCTTGAATTCTCCTCTTGGATTCTAAGCAGTAAGGTATTAAGGGGGAGTATTGATTTGCAGTCTTTCACTGGTGAATGATTCTTTATTGATCTAACTGGTAAATGATTCTCTATTGTGCATGTATGATATTTTTATTTATTTTGTTTTGACACGAATTTGACAAAGGGGGAGATTGTAAATGCTATTCTATCTAGCTCCTATGATTGTCAAATTTTATAGTGCCAAAACCTCTTGGAATCTGTATCTTGTGTAGCTTATCTTCATTTCAAGATCAAGCAATTCAAGTACAAGTTCAAGATGTTCCAATTCAAGATTCAAGCAGCGCAAGTATAAGAACAAGAGATTCTTGTACAAGTTCAAGTACAAGATCAAGTTTTCAAGCTTCAACTATATCAAGATAGTGTGCATTACTTTAAGAATTCAAGCTCAAGTAATCTTCTCAAAGCTCATATACTCAAGTTGAAACACAAGTCACAAGTACTTCAAGTTCAAGCTTCAAAGTACTTCAAGATGTCAAGCTTCATGTACGTCAAGATCAACTATCAACCGAAGCGAATGATGTTTCAATGTTCAAATCTCACATATTAGGTATGAATGACCCTAAATTGACCATAGGTTAGGTCATATGGATTGCATACTTAATTTCGGTCATTATATAATTTTATATGCTTTTTCTCGACTAGTCTTAGCCTATGTTCGACTAGTCCTAGTACTGACTCGACCAGTCCAAGACTTTCCTCGACCAGTCCAAGGTTTGTTAATTTTTGAGATTTTTTGTTCGACCTTAGACCAATTTTGGAGACTACTCGACCAGTCGAGCAGGCTCGACTCAAAGTCTAACAACCATTTTAGGTACCACTCGACCAGTCGAGTGCAGGGCTCGACCAGTCGAGCAGGCCACTTGACCAGTCAAGCAAGCCACTCGACCAGTCATGGAACGGTGTTATCTTATCGCGCCAAAGTTTTGAATTCTTGTTGATCCTTCGACCAGTCGAACTGATCACTGGGCCAGTCGAGCGAACAGTAATTTTACCTATAAATTGAGGACGATTTTTAGAGTTTTTCATTCAATTCCAAGATAATCAAGACACCACTCTGAGAGATAGGTTTGTGATATTCTTAAGCTATATTGTGTTCATTTAATATTCTTTTTAATTTAGCTTTTTGCATTTGATTTTGAATTCTTTATTCCAATCTTAATTGAAGAAGGGATTTAAGTTTTCCGCTTTCTTGAGATCAAAATCAGATCAAGCTAGCCCAACGTGATTTAATCTAAAAATTATTTAGAACTTAGAACACTTTCATAAGTGAGTGTGGACATTGAACATTTACACCGAATTGGTTCTACAGGGCTTCATCAAAGGAGAATATCCAGATATGTATATTTACATTTTTGTAAATATCTTTTTGGTTTTTGAGGTTGTGCCAGAAAAATCTCTTTCTTTTTTGGTTTGTCTGAAGTGATTTAGAAAATCTCAGAGTGTGGGGTTTTTGAATTGTGTAAGCCCACTAGAAAGACACAATTGTGAAGGTTTTAGGTGAACCTTGAAAAACCTATTTTATAGTGAAAGCCAATATCCACTGTGTGAGGATATTGGGAGTGGAGTAGTTGTGTAGATATTTTTTTAACAGTTGGTGTACACACAAGCGAAGCATTATAATTGCTGGAGTTGTGAATGGTTGAATGTGCCTAAGTGTGTGAATGTTGTAATTTATTTTTCCAGCATTTGTGGTGAATGATTGTAATTTACTTTCAGTACATGTGATGAATGTTGTAATAATAGTAGAATTTTATTTTTGTTTTATTATTTATTCCTCTGTATCGGTTTGAGATTTTGATATATAGACCATTCTAGGAATCAGGTTGTCCTACCATAAGCCATTGGTTTTTGGTGTAAGATTGTCCTTAGAACAACATCTGTATCAACTTCTCAAAACTTATGCATTTGAGGTTGCTATTCATTTCTGCTATTTGAATTATTAAGTGCTATCATTATTGATTTCTTTCGTATTCCGCATTAAAATTTTTAATTTGGCATAGTCCTATTCACCCCCCCTCTAGGACTTTTAGCTCGGCCTTTTCAAATTTACCTATGAAGTTGGCCACAGCCTGACCTTTGATTGCTGTCCTCTGTTGATATTGAATATCGAACTCTCTGAGTTCCACCACCCACTTGGTCAGATGTCCGGACACTTCCGGCTTCTGAAGCACCTGTCGGAGAGGTGAATCTATGATGACGATGATGGAATGTGCTTGGAAGTATGGGCGCAGCCTCCGAGTGGAGACGACCAGACTCAAGGCTAGTTTCTCCTTACTTAGGTATCTGTTCTCGGCTGGAACCATAACCTTGCTAGTGTAGTAAATAGGGAGTTATTTTCCCTCAACTTCTCGGATAAGTGCCGAACTAACAGCTGAGGCGGAAACTGCCAAGTAGAAAAATAAGGGCTCCCCCTCTTCGGGTTTGGACAACAACGGTGGTGACCCCAGGTATTGTTTTAACCGCTGAAAGGCCTGCTTGTTGTCACAGGCCCATTCTGCCTTCTTGTGGCCCTTCACCTATTGGAAGAAGGGGAGACACTTATCGGTGGCTTTGGTATGAAGCGACTTAGTGCGGCGACTCTTCTAGTGAGGCACTGGATCTCCTTCATCGTCCGAGGCAAGCTCATGTCGAGCAGAGCTCAAATCTTATCAGGATTTGCCTTAATACCCCTTCCACTAACCTAAAAACTGAGAAATTTACCTGATCCCACACCAAAGGTACACTTGGCTAGGTTCATCTTCATACGATACTCTCGCAGGATCGAGAAGGTCTCTCCGAGGTCCGCCGTGAAGCCCGTATCCTACACCGTACCATTCCATAGGCTTTTGCGGTATCCCAGTCGAATTTCGGCAACCCTCGACCTGTACCCGATGTTTGCGCGTGATCCTAAGTCGAGTCTTACAAACCGGAGTCAGCTCGACTCGAAACTTGTACCCTAGCGACCGCGCCGTCACTGTGGTTCCAACGCCACGTCTCGCGCGCCGATGCGATACCCAGGCCAGGAGATGTGGGCCCGCGTTCATTCTGAAGAAATGCCCCGTGTTGCAAATTTTGAGAGAATCTCTACGACCTGTCACATCAATCAAGTCAAGTACATCCTCCATACCCCAATGCCACCTCACCCTATCCCAAGTACACGCACCCTTTCCCTCTCTCACCCAAAGTCAACAACACCCATACTCATCCCATTCCTTTCTTACCAACAAGTCAACAAGCACCATACCCTCCATTTACTACATCACCTCTCTCTCTCTCTCTCTCTCTTTCAAACTAATTCTTAACCAACCCATGAGAGCAAAACGTCCAAGCTCTCCATGAGAGAAGCCAAGTGTGGCCCACTCCCTACCCCTAGATCTCTCATCTTCACCCTTCAATCTCCATCATCTTCCATCAAAGTTGAAGCCAATAAGCTAAGGAAGCCAAGGGACCAAGGAGGAGCACAAACGGTGAGTGTTTTTTAGAGTCGATTTATGTGGTTTTAATGGATTGAGGGCTCACTTGTTGTGGGACCCATCTTGATGTACGCATTGTATAGAGGGGCCCATAGTGGCGGGGTCCCTCTACCATCCGACGTCCCTCCCTCTCTCTTTTTCTCTTTCTCTCTCCTTCTTGTGATGCCATGTGGCCCACCTGATGTGTGCATCCATGCCATCCATCACGATGGAGCCCACCCTTGTGTATGTGAAAAATCCATGCCATCCAGCCCCATGTGGGACCCACCTGGCTGAACGGATTAGCTAGGTACCTCACACCAGTTATATAGCTGGTGTATTGACGCCACCAAGCTCTGTGGGGCCCACCATGATGTAATGTTACATCCAGACCGTCCAAAGGGACGGCAGTCCCTAACAACATCAATTGCCGATAACGTCAGCAAGCTTCGTGGGCCCCACTATAATGTATGTTTTGTATCCCACCTCATGCATGTTTTGATCCACATCACCCATCTGTGTGGGCCAGCGTGATGTATGTGTATATCCACACCTTCTGTCAGTCTTCCATGGACGTGGGGCCTCCTCACACTGTGGTTCGTATGAGGGTGGGGCCCACCTATATGTACATGGTTTAAATCCACACCGTCAGTCCAGAGCGTCCAGACCCTCTGGACGCTGGACTCCCTCTTTCTAATATAATATTATAATATTATATATATGTGTGTGTGATATATTTATATATATATATATATATATACATATATGTATATGGTGGGCCCCATGTGGGACTCTGTAACATCCCGAAAAAATCGAGGGTCGAGTAGTAACTCAACTCTCGAGTCTCCAGAACATCACTTATGCAACATAGATAATGATGATTAAATGTTGACTGTATTAGAGTAGTGAACATGAGTGAGATTAAGCCAAACAACATATCATACTCCAGAGATAGTTAAATTTACAAGCGGAAGACTGTGATTGATAGATAAAATATATAAACTAAGATGAGTCTCCAGAGTGTGATAACATTACCAGGTTAAATAATTACAAGTACAATCCTAAAATATACCAAATGTATAAGGTCCTCTAGTCAATATCCCAGAAAGCCCCGCCGATCAGGACACGGCTCACTGGAAGTCGTCAGAAGACAACCAATACAAGCAGGCATCGTAGTCATTGAAGAGGTCCGGCTCCACCTCAGAAGTAGCGTCATCATCTGAAATCAGACAATGTCTGGTGGGTGTTCGAAACACCATCCCGTAACATGGGAGTGAGTAGCTAACTCAGTGGAACAATAAAGCATAGGTTAACATGTTATCAATACAGTCAAGCAGTAATGATAAAGCGGTAAAATCAAACACTCCTAACTACTCTTATTAATGCAAGTATGGATGCGGGTATGATGGATGCCCTCACCACACCCTCCCTCGTGCGACACCATCTCACATTCGCGGCATGCTTTCATCCCTCAGTGCTCCACATCTTTCAGGCACATGCAATGCATGATGAGCATGATTACCGAGTTTTTAATTAGTCCATTTCAAACAACATGATTGGGAAACTAAGGTACCTCCCTTGTATCATTCCCAAACATGATCCATTCTAGGGTCGTCAGTCCTAGTTAATATCAGACGATGGTGTGTTTTCTAGGTCACTGCAAAGGCTTCCAGGGCTGTTACGCACAAAGGTTACACCACTCCTCCATCACCTCTTAAACGATTCATCACAATACAGAAACAGGCCTAGTTCATACTCTATATACCGCGGCAAACCCTAAGGCTCACTGCGATTTCAGAGTATGCTCGAGGTCACTACAAAGGGCTGCCAGGGCTGTTACGCACAAAGGTTGTACCACTCCCCCATCACCTTATCAATGTAGGCCAACAGCACGAATATAGTGTCCCATACCACCATAATCGGCTCATGAGTCTGGTTGCTCACTGGTCACTACGGGGAGGCACGTGGCCCCAGCGTAGGCCGACAGATCGACCACGGTGTCCCATACCACCATGCCCAGCTCATGAGTCTTAGCGGATTGAGGTACCATGGTTAAAGGGATTCCCATTGGTAAGTTTGGTACCCTAGGTTCAAGCATTAGCGACCAAACATGATGAACATACATAAGACACAACGGGTTACTTGACGTGCTCGGCTAGCTCGAGCGCACAACAAGTTGAACGATATGAAGCGTAGAAGCACTTCGTGTGGCCAACCACTATCGCCAACCGAAGTACGACTTGGGTTCGTTAAACACATCCTTCGTGGCGACATAAATCTTAGCCACGATCTCAAGTCTGGTACCGAATGTCTGGACTATGGACATAGTCCCAAACTCAATCAATTCCCATCCATAGCATGTGGAGTAAAGCATGATAAACAAAGTAATCTCAGCATGCTAATAGGCATGTTATAAGGCATGTTATAAAGCATGATATAAAGCATGTTGTAAAGCACTACATCAATAGGAATACAAACACATATATTGCAAGTAAGCGGTTTAAGTAAACAACCTCATGGAGGTAATCATACATGTCTATAGGGTAGTTGAGAATCCCATCTCAACACCCTCCTAAGGCATCAACATCCAAACACTTACTCACTCAGGCATTTCCACAAACATTTAACATACACTATTTCAACATACATAGTGTATGTTAACAAACATGTATTAGGGCGAGTCCATCGGCCAAGTAAGTATTTTATAGACACATAATATATTTATACAACAATTAATCATGACAAACACATCACTAAAATATACATGTATACTGTACTTCCTACAATACAGTATTTCTACATACATAGTGTATATTAGTAAAACATGTATTTAGGCGAATCCTTTCGCCATATAAGTATTTTATCCATATATCGTACATCCATACAACAAATAAACATGTCTAACACATTTCCAGAAAATATATGTATACGGTATTTTCTACGAATACCTAGAATATGTAAAATTCCATATTCTTCATCTTTAATCGAAACAGAAAACGGAAAGCACTTTGTACATGTGCTATTGCATGTAGATCATGAATCTATCATTATCTGACATTAAAAGCGTTGAAAACCGTAACCTATACACATAAAGTCCTCACCTTTTGTTGTAGAATCGTAACGAAGTCGATAGGTTTGCTAAGCTTCCGTATTCGGCAGTTTGACAACCTATAGAACGAAATAGGTTAACTATTTCATAACCTACAACCACCCAAGCCCCAAATCAGATTAGGGTTGGGGTTTCTTACCTAGAAACGGAGTTGGAATCGCCGGGAAAGTGATTAGAACGGAGCGGTGTAGCTCGTAAAGCGGCAGGGAAGAGTGGCAGGGAGGTTCTCCCACTGCTCTCACACTTTCTCTCTCTTTTCTCTCTTCTCTCTCTAGGTTTTCTCTCAAATTCGTATGGCTTCAATCAGAGAGGGTTTAAGGTCCTTATATAGCCTAAAAACTCACCGAAACAGACTCCAGGTCAAAGTATACTTAGGTTATAACCAAAGCGGGTCAGTTTCAGCTCAACGGAGGACTTCTGGCGGGCCTCCTTGAGCCAAAGGTCGGACTTAAGCTCACCGACAATGGATTTAGGTTCTATTAAGTTTTCGTTCCAGTAGGGTTCTCAGATCACGTGTGGCGGACCAGTTTCAATTCAACGGTCAGCGGATCTCGGTCGGAGATTCCGAGTACATGTAAATGTGTATAAAATTTCTACTGATAATTTGGTCTGATTTTGATGGTCTGGTTGCTTAAAACGGATCCACAAGCGAGAGGTGCCAGATTACTATTCAAGATATTTTATTTTGAATTAATTTCACATTTCTCACACTCTTCACTCCGAGTTCAAGCGAATAGCGCTGGGACACTATCTGGATTTGATTTCTGAGATGGTTGTCAAGCCCAGCGAGGCGGTCCTAGTTCCTTAACTTCGTGTTAATCGCACTTCCGACGTGCGGTCCAGATTCGATACGGAGTTTCGAGATGTTCTCGAGAGCAGCCGGGTAATGAGATTGATCCTAGATTCTAGGGTAACCTAGCGTCAATGATTCTACAAGTTTTGGGTCTTGCAGATCATATTTAAAGTGATTGGTGCTAATTTCACAGGTACTCTAGTTTAACACTAGCTAAATCCCGCCTAATTTCTAAAGGATTTAGTCCTGTAAGATTTCTGTCTGAGGTGGTACTTAGTCCTTTGTAGTTTGTATATAAAGTGATCCAAGTTATACTACTTAACTAGTTTAAGATAGTGTCTAGGGTGAAAGTACTTAGAAAAAATTAAGGAACAAGGTGGTGAAGGGTGGGATTTGTGAAAGAAATGGGTTCACAAGCGATTTTAGCCTTTGGGACTAAGTTTTGACAAGTTAATAAGGTGTTAGGATCGACCCATTGCCTAAGGACGTCTAATCCCAGGTTGGCAAAAATCTGGGCTGTTACAGACTCACCTGTTAATGGATTGGCTGGTGTGCCTCACACGAGGTACATGTGGTATCCACACCGTCCAGACCTTGGACAGTGGGACCCACCATAATATATGTTCTTTATCCACCCGCCCACCTGTGTGGAGACCACACGTAGGGGGGGCAACTATGATGTATGTGGATCTCCACACGTGGGATGTGGGACCCACCATATATGTATGTGTTTCATCTGCACTGTCCATCTGGACGGTGCCTTGTATAGCCCCACCTTGATGTAATTTTATTAGTGCTATTATATGATACCTCTTTGGTTGTCAAATTTTGTGTGTCAAAACCTTGTCTTGGGTGTGTTCTATGTTTAAGACACTATATCAACTTATGGACTCTTCAAGCGGCTTCAAGGTACATTTCGAAGATATAAAGAAGACACAGTATTCTTGATTCAAGCAAAGGTTATTCAAGTTCAAGATACAAGCAGTGTTTGAAGGTGTGAAGCTCAAAAGCAAACTCAAGATAAATGTTGGTGTCAAGTCTTTGGACGACTCGTACTTCAGGCTTCAAGTACTAAAAGATTTATCATTCGTTGAATGAAGTAGAGTTCAATGTCCATACTTCATTATTCAGGTTTGATAGACCATAGTCATTGACCTTAGGGTAGGTCATTTTGGATACATTATACAACTGTGTTTAAACATGTTTTTGATCTGCTCTTAGACTAGTCCTAGTTCTGGTTCGACCAGTCCTAGCACTGGCTCGACCTGTCTAAGAATTTCCTAGGCCAGTCTTGGACTTGTTCAATTTTATCGGATTTTCTGGTTCGTTCACGACCAGTCTTGGAGTCTGATCGACCGGTCGTGGGATGTCCTCGACTCGAACCTCGACCAGTCGTGGAGCCTCGATTCAAACTCCAGCGACTAAATTCACTGTCGCTCGACCAGTCGAGAAGGGGTCTCGACCGTTCGTGGACAACCTTCGACCAGTCGTGGACTGCCTACGACCGGTCGAACATCGGTTTTCCTGATTGCACGCAGAAATTCAAAAATCTGTTTCTCCTAAGACCAGTCGTGGGAACTCTTAGACCAGTCGAAGATGAATTTCTGTAGCTATAAATAGCACACGAATTTCAGAGTTTAATCGATCAAAAAATCTATCAAAGCAAGTATATTCTAGGCTCCACTCTGAGATAAGTCGTGTTTATTTTTAAGCTAATTTGCGCTTCATTCTAATTCGTTTTGTTAGCTTTTTGCATTTGATTTTATTCTAAATTCCAATCGTATTTGAAAAGGGGAAATCGTGTATTCCTTCTTCTTGGAATTAAAATCAAATAGAGCTAGCCCTTTGTGATTTCATTTAAAATCAATTAGAACTTAGAACCTTGATAAAGTGAGTATTGGACATTGAACTATCATTATTGAATCTCTACTCCGATCGGTTCTTCCGGGCTACTGCAAAAGGATAAGATCCAGGTATTTTACAATTCCTGTAATTTCTATTTTGGTTTTGTATGAGATTTGCCAGAAAAATCTCTATGTGTATGGTTATCTGAGGAGAGCCAGAAAACTCAGATTGTGGAGTTTTTTGAATTGTGTAAGCCCAAGTGATAAAGACACAATTGTGAAGGTTTTTGGTGAACCTGTGAAAACCAGTTTTATTAGAGAACGCTAATATCCCCTGTGTGAGGGTATTAGGAGTGGAGTAGCATTCTGTGTGGCTGTTTTAGAACAGTTGGTGAACACACAGGCGAACCACTATAACTTCTTGTCTTGTGGATTGAATGGTTATTTAATTCCTTATCTTTTATCATTCAGTTCTATTTTCCTTGTGGATGTGAATGTTGTAACAGTTTGAAATTTCAAGCAAGTGTGGGAATGTTGTAATAATTTAGTGATTTATTTCTGCAATTTATTTCCAGCAATTCCCTTTATTGATTCAAGCTTTAAATTCCAAAATGTTCCAGCAAGGTTGCCCTGCCATTTTTATGGTGTATGGCTGTCCCTAGAACAAGACATTTGTAAATTCAATTTATTCAGTGCAGTTTGTATTTATTTCTTTATTCCTCTTTGATTTGAGAAATTGATACAAAGACATTTCTAGACAAAAGGTTGTCCTACCATAAACATTTGGTTTTTGGTGAAAGGTTGTCCTTAGAACAACGTTTGTATCAACCTCTCAAATTCAGTAGTTTGAGGTTGCATTTCATTTCTGCATTGCAATTTATTTAATTAGTTCATTGGCTATCATACTTTGTTTAATTCCGCTATTATAAGTTTTTATTTGGCATTGTCCTATTCACCCCCCCTCTAGGACATATAGCTTGGCCATTTCAATTTTCCTTATATCCAACACCGTCCAGTGGGACCCACCTTGGATGCATGTATTGTACAACCACAGTGTCCATCTGTTTTGTCGGGCATGGACCCACCCCACACGTGTTGCACATGTGAGGGTGGGGCCCACCTTGATGATGTGTTGTATATCACACCATCCAATGCCTGAAAGGTAATGATTTGTTGAAAAAGGGTGGACGGTGATGTGGTACCCACCTTGATATATGTGATTTATATCCACACCGTCCAAACCATTTGGACGGTGCTGGACAGTTTGGACGGTGGTGTAGTGCCCCACATGATGTATGTATTTTAACCACGCTGTTTGCCATGTGGAATTCCACCTTGATATAAGATTTTATCCACGCCGTCTAGGGACAGGGGACCACCGTGATGTATGTTTTATCCTTGTCATCCATCAGCTTTCAGGGCCCACCTGTGATGTATATTTGAGGCCCATGTGATGGGGCCCACCTATTGTGATTTGAGGCCCATGTGATGCGGCCCATTATGATGTGTATTAGGCCCATGTGTAGGGTCCACCTATTATGTATTTGAAGCCCATGAGATTTTTCCCATGTGATATATTTGAGGCCCATGTGATGGGGCCCACCTGTTATGTATCTGAGGCCCATGTGCGGGGCCCACCAGTTGTGTATTTGAGGCCCATATGATGAGATCCATTATGATGTTTTTCGACCCATATATGATGCCCATTGTGATGTATTTTCAGCCAGTTTGGTAAGGCCCAATGAGATGTATTTCTGACTCATATGTCGTGGCCATTGTGATGTTTATGTAGCCTTTGTATGAGGCCTATTGCGATGTATGTTAGGTCTTTGTGTGAGGCCATGGGCCCACTATACGTTTGGCTATATGAGGACCACTCCTTGGGAGTAATGTTGGTTAAATGGCCACATTGATGGGCAATGATGTTTAATGTCCACATTGTGACCTTCCCTTAGGCCTTGTTCGACCGATCATTGAAGCCGATTCCGATTGTCGAGGCTGATTTCAATTATCGAGGCCGATTCTGATTATCAAGGTCGATTCCGATTGTCAAGGCCAATTCCGATTGTCAAGGCTGATTCCGATTGTCGAGGCAAATTTCGATTGTTGAGGCCGATTCCGATTGTTGAGGTCAATTCCGATTGTTGAGGCCCCGATTGTTGAGGCCGATTCTAATTGTCGAGGCCGATACTAATTGCCGAGGCCGATTCTGATTGTCAAGGCCGATTATCGATACCAATTACGAGTATATCATCCAATACTGATTATGAGTATGTGACAACATAACATCGTGATACATGCCCATACGCATCATCTGCATGTTTGTTAGGAGATGTGGTTGACCATTGTATATGTCATTTGGCAGGTTATTATGAGACTCCTTGATATGCGGAGATTGTCTCACATGAGCGCACGGTATGCGCAGAATTGATGCATGACTGGATTGTATGATTCATGCATCTTACATTGTGTATTGTGATGACTGTTCGCCCTAGCGACATCAGGGCCGTGACCTCCACTGGCATATCGTGGATGGCTAGATGGGACACCGAAAATCTGTTCTAGCATTGGGCCACCATGGATGGCCCTGAGTGAAAATTCCTAAACTCTCTTGGTATCAGAGGATGCTCCAACGTCGAGATCGAGTGGGTATATCAGTAGGCCACATCTCCCACTGTGTCGTAGTCGGTTGGAAGGGGGTGTGGCCTTACCCGTCTAAGGGAGTAGGCAATGCTAGGTTGAACTGACCAGCTTGAGGAATGGGTCTGCTATTAACGAGCTGGGCCCGATATTGACAGGTGGATAGTGAGGTCTCTTCCAGTTACCTAGTTGTTCGTTTGATGGGACGACAGGTGGTGTAGAGTGTACTAGACTCCGGTGATGATCCCAGAGATATACAGTACTGATACGTGGACTTATTGAGTAGGAGGTGCATATTCATTCATTCATTCACTATCTACTTGGGTTGGTGGTGCACAACTAATTATTGTGTACCTTCGTAGTGGCCAGGATTTCGGTTGGGGTGCACAACCAACCTGAGATCAGGAGTTTACTACATTGAGTCTATCTATCTAAATTAGGTATGAGACTAGTTTGGATAAAAGTCCTTTGTGATAGACCCCATAACCTGTGATATCACGTACTATCATTCCGACTTCACATTGCAGCTTGCTCATTTCATTCGCACTACATACCGTATATTGTATTACATCCATGGCATATGACATTTTGGGTTGCTATGCATCGCATAACCTGGATAAGGCTGATGATGTCATGGACTTACCAGCATGTTTCCGCATTACTCTAATATCGTATGATTTTTGAATCGCCAGTATTCCCGCTTACTCTAATATCTATATACTTGGCACGTGCATCACACACACACCACCCTCTAAGCTTTCTATAAGCTTATGCACGATAGATGCGTGCAGGTGGCATTAGGTCGCAGCAGCATTGAGCTTGGAGCATGCAACAGTCTTTTGGAGCTTTGATTTTTGATATATATGTATTTCCCTTTCAGCATTGTATTCAAATGTTTATATTAGTTGATATGTTATGATGATGTTGCCTTTGTGATTTAGGTAAACTTGTGGTTATGCTTATTATGAGAAATGAACATTGAAAAATCCTCCTTGTAGGATCCCAAGATCGGAATCTGGCGTATAGACGCTGGGAGCCGAGAATGGGGTACTACGGAGGCTGTCGGCACCGAATTCGGCGATCGAGAATTTTGAGAGCCCGGTTTCTGAGTTTGGGGTGTGACATCCGCGATGTGGTCGGATGCTTTGACGCTCTTTATGAGCATGTCATCGACATAGACCTCCATGGTCTGACCGATCTGTTGGGAAAACATTTGGTTGACCAGCCTCTGGTACGTTGCACTAGCATTCTTCAGGCAGAAGGGACCCGATAATAGTAGAGCCCCTTGTTGGTGACAAAGCTCGTCTTCTGTCTGTCTGGAGGGTAATCGCTATATGGTTGTGACCAGAGTATGTCCATAAAAGTGAGAAGCTCGTGCCCGGCCATGTTGTCGACCAACTGGTCGATCCGAGGTAAGGGGAAGCTATCCGTGGGGCATGCCTTGTTTAGGTCCAAGTAATCCACGCAAACCTGTCATTTTCCATTGGCTTTTTTTTACAAGGACCATATTTGCGATCCAATCCAGGTAATGGACTTCTTTGATGAAACCAGCGCCGAGGAGTTTAGAAACCTCATCGACTATTGCTGTGTACCTTTCAGGCTCGAAAGCCCTCCTTTTTTGCTTCACTGGCTTGTGTTTTGGGTCCACATTTAACTTGTGGACCATGACCTTCAGAGAGATACTCGACATCTCTTGGTGTTACCATGTGAAGACGTCTTTGTGCTGTTGTAGGAAGGTTAACATTTGGTTTTGTTGCTTGGCATTCAATGATGATCTGAGTTGAACCGTTCTACTCGGGTCGGAGTCATCGAGTGGAACGGTCAGTAGACCCTCAGTGGGGGAACCCTCCACGGAAGCATCTGCTCTGGGGTCGAGTACATTTATCGTGAGGTCCCGCTTCGCTGATCCCTTCCTAACTGCTATCGAATAGCACCTCCGAGCTTATCGTTGATCTCCTTGGACATAGCCGACTCCTCCTTCAGTAGGGAACTTCATCATCAAATGGTATGTGGACACGACTGCTCTCATGGCGTTAAGGGACAGTCGCCCAATGATGACATTGTGGGCTGATGGTACATTTACCACCAAGAAGTCCACCAGCAGCCTCACCTGGTTCTGTCCTTCTCCTTCTGTCCCTCAGAGATCACCTTATCACCTGTGAATCCGTGCAGTGATGTCTTCACAAGTCGGAGACGTGACCTGTCTATCCCCATTTTGTTGAACGCCTCTGAGAACAATATATCGGCCGAGCTCCCGGTGTCGACTAGGATGCGATAGACCTTATGGTTGGCCATCGTCATCGTGACCACCAAATCATCATCATGGGGATGCTAAATTCCCTGTGCATCATCCTCTATAAATGTAATGCTGCACGGACTTACTCGGAGTTCTTTCCTTGGCCTGTCGGCCGAGTAGACATAATGCTTAGGGTCGGTCCTCCAGGAATGGGTTTACAAGCCTGATTCGAGTCACCGCCTCCAGACGGACCACCATAGATTGTTCGGATCTCCATAGCTTCAATTGCAGCTTTGCCCAGCCAGTCATCCTTCCGGCCTTATTTCTCTTCCTTTGCATATTGACACAAGTGTTCGAATGAGGGTCTCAATTTCTTCCTTTAAGTCGACGCAATCACTAGTGTTGTGCCCATAATCACGATGGAAGTGACAATACTTGCGTTTATCCCGCTATCCAGCCTCCGTCTTTATGCAACTCGGCTAATCCAGTAGCCTCTGGTCTCCGTTATCCAGAAGGATTTGCTCCGGAGATGTGTTGAGGGGAGTGTACAAGTTGAACTTGCTCTCGACCTCCTGCTCGGCCTCTGGTCTCGAGTGGCATTGTTGTCTGACCTCCTTTTGTTTGCTTATTGTGGCACTTCATCCTTTCTCCTTTTCTCTTTAGACGAGTGCTCCGAGGTTTGGTTTCTCTTGCGCGAGCTGAAGAACTCCTCAGCGTTTGTATACTTCTGGGCGCGGTTGATGAGCTCGCCAAGAGTAGTCGACGGGTTCTTCTCTATTGAGAAGAGGAATCTCCCTTCCTTGAGTCCATTGATCATTGCAGATAGTGTCATCTTGTCGGAGTAGTCATCCACCTGCAAAGCCTCCTCGTTGAAGCGAGAGATGTAGTCTTTCAATGACTCTCCCCTCTTTTGCTTGAGGGTAAGGAAGTGGGTTGACGGTTTCTGACTCTTCTTTCCGACGATGAATTGCGTCAAGAATGATCTACTGAGCTCGACGAAGGTGCTGATCGACCTCGGATTTAGCTTTTGATACCAATTCCTGCTGGCCCCAGTGAGGGTTATCGAGAAAGCTCTACACATCATCGCCTCCGACGTTGACTGAATTTGCATCCACGAGTGGTAAGACTCCACGTGCTCTGTCGGGTCCAAGGACCCTGAGTACTGAATGACAGGGGGCATCCTGAACCTCGGAGGTATTGTCGCGCTCATAATATCACTGGTGAATGGAGGTTCAGTTTCTTCCATCATCTCTTCTACCGCAGTTAGAGCGGGGATCTGTTGATTCCGCTACAAAGTCTTAATCCGGTTTTCGGCAATAGTTTCTCAAGGAGCCTCGACCTCAGGCGTTTTGCCCCTTCTACTCCTCTCCAATTCATGGTGAAGGTCAATCGAGGCCAAGGCCGAGGTAACTAATACGTAGGTCGGGGCTCGAGTCGTTGCATTCCGTGCGGGATCAGGAGCTCTAGCGGACAAGTTTTGGGATGCTCCAGCCTGCGAACTCACAAGTGTTGGCTCTTCCGCTACTACTGGTTAACCTCTTCCCGGTTGAGAGGTGGCTACTGAATTTGCAGTAATGACCGCTTTAGTAGAAGTAGGAATAGGTCAAAGTGTGCTAAAGGGGGCTGAATAGGACTTTATACAATTTTATGACAATTTAAAATCCTATTACCATTATCTTGATCTAATATAACAATTTATCAAGATATCTTCAACTTAACTCTAATGGCTTCTAAGCCAAATAGAGGATCCAATCACAAGACTATTCAATATCTAAATAGTATATAAATTTAGTCTATGATGGATGCACTGAGCGATTGTGTGTGAGATGTGATACTTATTAGTTCTAAATAATCATGCATCATGTGATCAGAATACACAATAAAAGAATATGCAAATAACAATTTCAAACACAATCGTTTTAGAGTGGTTCGGCTATATGCCTACTCCACTCCCAGCGGACGCACTCAACCCTTGAGTGTACCGATTTCACTAATAGAGGTTTCAAATCAGATTTACCTCAAACCAGTACAACCTACACAAAGCTGACTCTAAGACCTACACAAGGTAGTTAACATGTCTCCACGAGACACAAGTTTATGCCCCACACAGGAGTAAGGGTCAACACACAACACCCACATTTTATGCCCTACACAAGATCAAAGGATCCACACAAGGAACCTAGGGTTTTAGGCCACACAGGCTAAGGATCCACATAAGGACCTTAGAGTTTATGCCCTACACAAGAGCAAAGGTCAACACACAAGCACCTAAGTTTTATGCCTTACACAAGAGCAAAGGATCCACACAAGGAACCTAACTTTTAGGCCACACAGGCTAAGGACCTACACTAAGGACCTAAGTTTATGCCCTACACATCAGCAAGGGTCAACACATAGTACCCACACGTACTCTCCCGTCAGAGGCCTCCTATTAGGACTTGAAAGGGGTGAGAAGCACCTTTGACCCAAACCTATAAAATGAATGATCAAAAGGGTCTCTGGACTCTAATGACTTACAGATAAGTAGGTGAGCCCCATTCAGCACGTTGATGAAGATCTTCTCCTTGTTGATAAAGATTCTTCAGCTCCCTTGATCCGTAACACTCGAAGATGTACTAATAAAGGTGACGGGTTGGGTCAAGGTTATCTCGGAATCTACTCTAATAAATATTACCTATTAAAACAATGGAGAGATTCCAAGGTCTTAGGCATTCAAGGGATCACAGCTCAATGATTTGGCATTAAGGTGGTAACTGGATGATCCTTAAATGTGGAAGTTCATTCCCCAATCAACTCTATTAAATATCAATGATGAGGGTGGATTGAAGGATGAACTCCCATGAGAAAGAGGGCTTAGGGTAAATGATGTGTAGTTACTCTCTCAAAGCTCTCTCTCTCTCTTTTTCTCAATACAGTAACCAAGAACAAGCTCTCCTTTAATAGACAAAAAGTTTCAACGATAATAAAGATGTCAGATTCTGACTGAGTTTAATATCATCGGCCTGCTTCGATGTCATCGAACGCATACTTTTGATGTTACCGAAGCAAGGTTCAATGATACAAACTCCACTGAAGTATATACCTGAAACTTTTTACCTGAGGATCGATGCCATCGAGCGTGCGTCGATGTCATTGGAGTTTGAATTCCGATTTCATCGACAATATGTTCGATACATCGATCACTTCCACATGATTTTCAAGAGAGCTTGCTCGACAATCTTTGATCCATTTCGATGATATCGAGCAGATATCGATTTCATCGATATTTGAATAACGATCATATCGAGACATCGTCGATTCCTCGGCCATTTTCAGAGGATTTTTCTATTGAGCTCGCTGGACTAGTTTGGTCTAAATTTGATATCATCGAAGCTCCCTCGATATCATCGAATTTTGAGTTCTGATGGAATTGAGGCTCGCTTTGAGTCATCGATAAATATGAGATTTACCTTAACCACACGCTGGACACAAACTAGCCAGAATTTGATTATATCGAGCTGTCTTGATGTGATCGAAATTTGAATTCCGATGATATCGAAGAGTCCATCGATTCATCGAGAATTTTGTCTAAGGATCAAGTTGGTTGCTGGACACAAAAGGTCCTTAATTCGATGATATCGAGTACTTTCTGAGGACATCGATAAAAGGTGTTTGATCATATCGATGTGCTATCGATATATCGAGAAAGGCTGAAAACTTAGAAATTTTCTTGTTTTACAAAATAAGTTTTCATACTAAAACACCTATGTTGTTCTACTCATTTTAATGGTTTATATACCTGGGTGTTTTGGGACATGGGATGTGAGGCTTAGTTTACCATTGATGAGTTCGGAGCACACATCCAGTTGAGGCAGACGCTTGATGATCTTCATATGGGGTCCACTGTCTTACCGACTCAACTCTCATGATAATTGACAAACCAGAGCACTTCCAATCTCCCCCCTTGTCAATTATGTGACAAAACACCTAAAGCATACCTAGAACAACATCCTAAATTGTGTGTACATGAACTTTACACAATTTTACAACGATACTATGGAGTTCACACAGAATCTTGATTCAAGTAGCTACTCCTCCTATCTTCTTGCAGCTGCTCCCCCTATCACCCGCATCACCATGCTTAAAAACATATATCCAATGTGTTCTCATGGTGGGATTTGTTCTCCTCCTTTTTGTCAGTCATTGACAAAGGTCAACATACTAATAACAGATCGAATGACTGAAGTTGACATTAAAGAAACTGGGAGGATTAAGGTAATAGGAGAGGTGTAAGTTTCCATGTGAACATATAATCAGTAAAACATTTCAAGATAGATTTGCATTGTAAAGCTGGGAATCACCACATCACACACAGTAAACCACTTCTATGGGCATTCAATAATCAATAGAGAATCAATTATCATTTGTCACATAACATGCATCCCATAGATAGTTCCTATAAAGCTCAAACAGGTCATCAATAAATAATATGAGCAAATAGGCTTGGCAGGAAGTAGGCACAAAATATTTATAGCATCATTCATGTACCAAAATATCCAAAAGACCTGCCCAGGCTTGGCAGTATTTAAAGCATTAAAAATAAACATCCATCAAAGTATTCAGCCCATCCATGGGCATATCAAAACAAAAAGTATTTTCCTCATTTAGAGGACGAACAACCCCAAAAACAAAAAAGAAAACTGACTAACAACCACCAGAAAAGGTTAATCTGTCCAATGTTAGCTGACCACCACATACACTCATAGGTACGTAGGGCATTCAAAAAGATACTCATGCTCTAAGTATAAATGCGTAATCGGTGTATGTGATGGCATAAGATCAACTGTCATTATGGTGCTGGGACCGAGTGAGATGGCACCGTGTCATCTCGACGGCATGTCATTAGATCAACGAGCTGTTGTACAGTGTGCTGCACTCCAGCCACCATTTTCTCCAAGGCTGAGAAACACTCTTCATGCTTCTCTAGTTTCTCTTCTATCCGTGCCACTCCACGCAATGTTGCCCCGACCCGATCTTGATGAAATTTGAATTGTGGAGTTGGTGCAGAGTCCGTCGGAGTCGGAACTGGCTGAGGCTCCTGTAGATCTCCTTCTGTTTGAGCCGCCCCTTCCCTCATGTCTCCTTCTCCTCGGATTTCTTCCTCGGGCTGTTCTTCTGTAAACTCATGGAACTTAAGGTCCATTTTTCGGATGTAACTTTGTTGAAGTGTTGCAGTGGATGCTCAGGATCGTCTGTCAGAGGAAGTCCAATTTTATCGCATAACACATGGATGATATGAGGGAAGGGTAGATAGGTTGCTTTGGAAGTGTGAATGACGCTAGCTAATTGATGAAGAATTAAAGTGGGCAGACATATCTTGACACCAGTTCTAATGTAGTATAAAACCATGGCCATAAATCCAGTAAGATCTGCTCGATTCGATCCTTGAGGGTAAGCGTTGGTGCAGAATATTCCATGCAAGACTCGGTATTTAGGACTCATGTATTTTTCTTTCAAAGCATTCCCTTGATACCATGGGATATCTTTGTCCTGACATTGAAATTTTATGACCTTGGAGCGGGTTGTTGGGTCCTCAAGATCAAGATCGGACAGACCGACAGGAGACAAGGTAAGATCGAAAATATTGGCAATGGTCTCTGCAGTGATTTCGACACTCTTCCCCAACAGTGACAATAATGGATGGAGGATCAAGAACCGGGGAATGACTATATGCAAGAAATCGTTAAGTCCTCTCATCATGACATGGACCTCCAAAGTTCAAAACAGGCAACCAATCGACTGCATCTAACAGAGATTCCATATTGAATTTTCTAATGCATTCCCTATCAACCCGTCGCCCGTGCACAAGTCCCCTTCCTATATATTTTTCAAGGATATGTGGAGGAGGAGCTACAACAGAGGGTTGAGGTGCAAGGGTTGCAGCCGGAGCTTCACTACGTGACGTTTGTTGGGTAGTGGTGCTCCGTTGGTTAGCCGAGGATCTCTAATCCTGTGCCCTGGCCCTTTCTTTTAGGGCTAGGGTTTTCGTCCTGGTAGGCATGGAGGATTCCCCTATAATAGGTGATTTTCCCTTGTCTTTACTCATTTAGACAACCAGCAATTCAAAATGAACTGACAGATGAAAGGAATCAGATAGACGGCAAAAAGCTATGGAGACCAATCAGATAGAATATGCCAAGAAATGAGCTTTCAATCAATATAGGGAGACCCAAAAATGTAGAATACCTTGAGGAATCAAAAGGATATGCCAAGAAATTACCGGATTTGAGCCATGCTAGACTACTTGTGGTCCTTAAAAGAGGGAAAAACGGCTTGGGAAGATGAATAGAACAAAATAGCTAGATTTAGCTTGCTCCATCTGATTTGAAGAGCTTGGATCGCTTATCTCATATTGCAGTTTAAGTTGGGGAGAGGTTGAGTTGTAAGCATCCCCCTTTCTATAACTGTAACATGTGAATCCATCTTTTGCATAAATTTTGTAAGTTCTCGTATTGCTTGAGTAAGCTCCCGAGTTTGTGTGGAATTTTGAACCGGCTCTTCTTGAGGTTTCACTTGATTTGAAATTTTATTAAAGAAACCTTGAGGGGTAACAGTTTGTCCATTCCTCCAACTGAAGTTTGGATGATTTCTCCAATTAGGATTGTATGTATTGGAGGTAGGTCCATTGAAAGGTCTTTGGTAATTATTCACGACATTGGATTGCTCATTCAATACCTCTTGAAAGGCAGGTATTGTTGGACAATTTTCAGTTGTATGAATGTTGCAAGCACAAATACCGCAAACAGTTTCCTTAGCCTTATCCTTCTTTAGTTCCATGGCCTCAAATTTCCTATAGATTAGATACAGTTTAGCATTGATATCATCTTCCTCTTTCAGAAGGTATAAACTGCATCTCTCCTTTGATTGAGTTGGCCTAGAAGTGGTGCTTGATTTGGGTGTCCCATGATTGTGCGTTTTCAACAAGTATGTCCAAGTAGTCTCACACATCATCGACATTTTTATTCATGAATTCCCCATTGCACATTGTCTCAACCAATTGGCGTATGGAAGACGTCAATCCATCATAGAAAAGTATGTAATGCGCCACGTTTCAAAACCGTGTTGTGGGCATGAACTAACAAGATCCTTGAACCACTCCCAACATTGGAAGAATATTTCATCCTCCTTTTGGGCGAAGTTCATGATTGACTTTCTAAGGGTGTTCGTTTTATGATGTGGAAAAATTTCTTTATAAACTCCCTTATCATGTCATTCCATGTGGCAATAGATCTGGGACATAGTGAATGCAATCACGTCTTAGCTTTCTCTTTCAAAGAAAAGGGAAAGAGTTTCAGTCTGACCGTGTCTTCAGACACGTTTGGAAAAATAAAGTGACTATAATCTCATCAAACTCTTTCAAGTGCAGATATGGACTTTCAAATTCAAGTCCATGGAATTTTGGAAGGAGTTGGATCACCCCTGGCTTAATATCCATGTGTCCCATATTTTCTGGAAAAATCATGCATGAGGGCGTGCTCACCCTGACTGGTTGTAAATAATCTCGCAAAGTACGAGTTGGGGGTGCTTGATGCACCTCATTCTCATCCTGGACTTCCTCAACCCTAGGTTGAGGTTGTCTTCCTGGTTGATTAACCGGTTGATTTGCAATCATCACTTCAATTAACTCTGAGGATCTCGAGTGGTGTCTAATCCTATGATGGATAGATAACCCCTCAACTAGTCCTCCTTCACTCAAAAGATGTCAAGTGTTATCATAAACCCACTTGGGCATGAAACACTCTTAGCCCTCAATTTCAATTATAACCTAAACCTAAAAGGGAGAAATGAAATAAAAATCTAGAAATAGAAAGAGTGGGATTTGGAAAGAAGTTACCAACTTAGAAGTTCCTAATTAAAATCCTACAAAACAAAACAAAACAAGTCAATTTCCAAAAACAAAAATTCTAAAATTAGACAGTTCCTAAAAATAAAAATAGAAAGTAAAATAGTTTCTAAAAACAGAAAATAGAAAGTTTCTAAAAACTAATTAGGAAAGTTCTAAACCTAAAATTAGAAAGTAAGTTAGTTTTTAAAAATAAAAGAAATCCTAGAATTAGAAAGTTTCTAAAAACAGAAAACAAACCCTAATCTAAAAATAGAAAATAGAAAAATCCTAATCTTAACCTAATTCTAAAACTAGCTAATCACATAAAAACGCAACCGTTAATCCCTAGCAACGGTGCCAAAAACTTGTTCACAACCCAAGTGTAGGGTCGCGATGTAGTAATAATCTCGGTGAGACCGAGGTCGAATCCACAGGGACTAAACTCGTGTATTTTCTGAAAGCAACTAGAACTAGATGTAACGCCCTGAAAATCGGGGGTCGAGCATAAACTCAACTCCCGAGTTCCAATGCATCAGTTATGCAACAAAATGAATGATGATTGAATGTTGCTGGTATTAGTGTAGTGAACATGAGTGAGATTAAGCCAAAACAACATATCATACTCCAGAGACAAGTGAATTAGCAAGCGGAAGACCGTGATAGATAAATAAAATATAAAAACTGTGGTGAGTCTCCAGAGTGTGATAATGTTACCAGGTTAATTCATTATGAGTACAATTTCAAATTATACCAAGTTGTGGAAGTGTAATGTCTTCTATCCCAAACACATAGCCCCGTCAATGCAATACCAGGTCTTCATAGACCTGTCAGAAAGCTACATGTAGGAGAACTCCTCCTCAACATCATAGTAGTAGTCCGGCTCTGCTTCATAAGCATCGTCATCACCTGAAACTCAACAAATCTGGTTGGTGTGTACAACACTGTCCCGTAATGTGGGAGTGAGTGATCAACTCAGTGGAACAGTAAAGCATAGGTTAACATGTTATCAACTCAGTCAAGCAGTAATGATAAAGCAGTACAATCAAACAATTCTAAATACTCTTATTAATGCAAGTATGAATGCAGTCATGATGTATGCCCTTGCCAAACCACCCTCATGCGACACCATCTTACGTTCGAGACATGCGTTCATCCCTTAGTGCTCCACATCTTCCAGGCACATGCAATGCGATGATGAGCATGATTACCGAGTTGTTATTAGTCCATTTCAAACAGCAGTATTAGGAAACTAAGGTACCTCCCTTGTATCATTCCCAAACAAGGATCCTGTCTAGGGTCATCACTCCTAGTTAGTCTCATACGATATTATGGTTTGAGAGGCATCGTGAAGGCATCACAAGGGGTCGTCACCAGTCAGCACAGATACAGATCTCACCGTATGCGGCCAATTGCTGGCCGTCAGCTCGAATACAGGTCTCACCATACTAGGCTCAATCGCTGGCCGTCAGCTCGAATAGAGGTCTCGCCGTACTCGGCTCAACTCATGCTCTAGTTGCTGCGAAGAGCTCATCGCCAATCACAGACTTTAGAGTATACTCGAAGACACTAAGAAGGGCTCGTCGCCCGTCAGCACGAATACAGGTCTCACCGTATTCAGCTCTCGCCGTAGGTGTCGACAGCTCGAATATAGTGTCCCATACCACCATAATCGGCTCACGAGTCTGGTTGCTCACTAGTCACTATGGGGAGGCACGTGGCCCCAGCGTAGGCCGACAGTACGACCACGGTGTCCCATACCACCATGCCCGGCTCATGAGGCTTAGCGGATCGAGATACCATGGTTAAAAGGGATTTCACTGGTACGTTTGGTACCCTAGGTTCATGCAGTAGCGTCCAAACATGGTGAACATACATTAGACATATCGGGTTACTTGACGAGCTCGGCTAGCTGAGCGCACAACAAGTTGAATGATATGAAGCGCATAAGCACTTCGTGTGGCCAACCACTATCGCCAACCGAAGTACGACTCGGGTTCGTCGATCACATCTCACGTGGAAAATGAATCTCAGCCACGAATTCATTTTCGTTTCCGATTGCGTGGACTATAATCATAGCCCCAAACACAATCAATTGCATATAGTTAAAGCAGTAATGGATCAAGATTTAAATCATACAATCGAAGTCTGATAATATCCGCTTAAGGCTGTCAGGGCTGTTGCACGCACTCGTTACACCACTCCCCCATCACCCCTTTAATGGCTCTTATTTAATACAACATAAACATGAATTTAAACATATGCATTACACAGATAAAATCATGCAATCAGTTGAGCATGTTATGAAATACAACATAAGCATGAGTTTGTACATATTCAATTCCTAATCACACAGATATCTATAGAAATCATACACATAGTTAAGGAAGTTGAGAATCATATCTCAACACCCTATTAAACTTAGTTCGTCACACAATTTCTCACACAGGCATTTTAGCAAACACTTAAACTACACCACTCCAACATACATGACGTATGTTGATTTTAACATAGAATAGGACAAATCCTTATAACAAGGAGTTGTCACATACACATCAATCATATTCTTACATTCAATACATTTGCTAGGTATAAATCATAAATCCATATTTATTTAGTCATTTCAACAAACACTTAAACTACATACATCAACATACATAACGTATGTTGATCACATAGGTATAAGGCCAAATCCTTTCACTAGGGAGTTGCCTGGCAAGCAGGAATTCAAGTTCCATGTTCCTTTAGTCATTTCCACAAACACTTGGGCTACACATTTTAGCATATATTGTGTATACTGGCCATGGCGTGATTTAGGGCAAATTCTTTTGTCAAAGGGGTATCGCCAATATAACAATCATATATCCATGACAATTAGTGATGGCGAGCATGAATGAGAATTCTATACTCATTCAGTCATTTTCACAAACACTTGGAATACACTCCTTTAACATACATAGTGTATATTAGCAAAAACATGTATTAGGGTGAACCCTTTCGCCAAGTAAGTATTTTATCCATATATAATATATTCATACAGCAAATAATTATGGCAAATATATTTCCAAAATTTATACGTATACGGTACTTTCTACAAATACCTAGAAGATGTAAAATTCCATATTCTTCATCTTTAATCGAAACGGAAAACAGACAGCACTTTGTACATGTACAATTGCATGCAGATTATGAATATATCATTATCTGACATTGAAAGCGTTGAAAACCATAACCTATACACCTAAAGTCCGCACCTTTTGTCGTAGAATCGTAATGGATCCGATAGGTTTGCTAAGCTTTCGTATTCGGCAGTTTAGTAACCTATAGATTGAAATAGGTTAGCTATTTCATAACCTACAACTATCAAAACCCCAAAACAGGTTAGGGTTAGGGTTTCTTACCTAGAAATGACACCGGAATCGCCGGGAAAGCGATGGGAAGGAAGTGGTTAAGCACGTATAGCAGCAAGGAAGAAAGGCAGGAAGAATCTCCCACATCTCCCACACTTTCTCTTTTCTCTCTCTTTTCCTACGATTTTTCTCAAATTCGTATGGCTAATTGAGAGAGGGTTTAAAGGTCCTTATATAGCCTAAAACTTCACCAAAATAGACTTCAGGTTAAGGTATACTTAGGTTATATCCAAAGTGGACCTGTTTCAGCTCAACTGAGCACTTCTGGCGGGCCCCCTTGATCCAAAGGTCGGACTTAAGCTCACTAACACTGGATCTACGTTTAGTTAAGTTTTCGTTTCAGTCGGGATTTCAGATCGCAAATGGCGGACCAGTTTCAGTTCAACGGTCAGTGGATCTCGATCGGAGATTCCGAGTACATGGATATGTTTGGGGAAATATCCCTGATCCGAGGGTGTAATTTGGTCTGATTCTGACGGTCTGGTTGCTTAATACTGATCCGCAAGCGAGAGGTACCAGATTTCATAAATTTCTATTTTATTTTGAATTAATTTCACATTTCTCACACTCCTCGCTCCGAGCTCAAGCGAATAGCCTCGGAACACTATCTGGAGTTGATTTCCGAGATGGTTGTCAAGTCCAGCAAGGCGGTCCTAATTCCTTAACTTCGTGTTAATCGAACTTCCGACGTGCGGTCCAGATCTGATACGGAGTTTCGAGATGCTGACGAGAGCAACTGGGTAATGAGATTGATCCTAGATTTTAGGGTAACCTAGCGTCAATGATTCTACAAGTTTTGGGTCTTGCAGATCGTATTTTAAGTGATTGGTGATAGTTTCACAGGTACTCTAGTTTAACACTGCCTAATTCTCGCCTAATTTCTAAAGGATTTAGTCCTGAGTAATTTTTGTCTGAGGTGATACCTGGGCCTTTGTAGTTTGTATATAAAGTGATCCAAGTTATACTACTTAGCTAGTTTAAGATAGCGTCTAGGGTGAAAGTACTTAGAAAAATTGAAAGAACAAGGTGGTGAAGGGTGGAATTTGTGAAGGAAATGGGTTCAAAAGTGGTTTTAGACTTTGGGATTGAGTTCTGACGAGTTAATAAGGTGTTAGGATCGACCCATTGTCTAAGGACGTCTAATCCCAGGTTGGCAAAAATCCGGGATGTTACATTAGAACTAGAAGAAGATGAAAACCTAAATCTGGAATATTTGAGAGAGTAATTGTGAGAGATTTAATGAAAAACTTAAGAAATTCAAAGGTGAGAAACTAGGGTTCCAAAGATCCACTTGTAGATATCAGAGAGATCTATGCTTGATTCAAGGACACAACTGGAATCAGAACCCCATCTTATCCAATTTGAAGATATCTCAGTAAAACCAAATCTGAACTTTCTTTGACCTAATTCTCAATGGATGAGAGGTGTGAGAACTGGAAGTGATTCCATCACAAAACCATACCTAGGAGACAATGGCTCACAATAGGATTTATCAATCCCACAATCAATCTGAGAGAATTATGAAAGTTAGGGAGGATTCCATCATCCAACCATGCCCAAAGACGATGGTGAACAACAGGATTTCCTAATTTCACAATCTCCAAATATGAAATGAACATACTTAAAGCTATCGCAGATCTGTTGTAATTTGAGTCACAACAAACCATTAAAAACTAAAAGTATTCCTTATAATCAAACTAGAATCAAAGAGAGTTCAATATAAACATGAATCAAGGCAATAGAAACATCCCATCACGCTACAAGCTTCACCTCTTAGCCCTAACTAAGAGGTTTAGCCAACCATAGATATGATTGAACTAGAATCTCTTAATAAAAGCATAAAAACAACTAAGGAAAAGGGAAGAAAAACTCTTGGCGACGGCTTCTCCATGCTTTTGCTCCACTCCTCAAACCCTAGATAATACCTATGAGTGCCCTGGAGACTCCTATTTATAGTTTTGCAGCACCTCTTTTTGCATCAACTTGGAAAAATCTAGAAACCGCCTTAAATTTACGCAGCTTCGATATATCGAAGTGTCTTCGATATGTCCTTTGATATATTAAAGAGTCTTCGATATATCAAAGATCGGTCCAAAATTGTCCACCGAGTTTGGCCTGAAATCCTGATTTTCTTGATTAATCAAAGGGTCTTCGATATGTCCTTCGATATTATCTACAAGTCTCCATATATCGAAGGCCATTCTGGCAGTTTTCCAAAACTAGACTCTTCTGGCCCCATAATATGTTTTCAGGACAATTTTCATGATTTCTTTTCCTCACTTCAAATCTTCGATTCTCTTCCTTCATCACTTGGTTTCCTTGGATCTTTGGCATGTGAATTCTTCAATCTCGGTCTCCTAAGATCCATCCCTTGCCTTAGTGATTCTTGAGCATTAAATCCATGCTTTTAGCACCCTTTTGAATCTAAGTTCGTACATTCACCTTGCAACACAAACATGAGTAAAATAGAACATTAAGCATTATCATGTTCATAAAACCAAGATATAAGTGGGGGATAATATGCAATATTTGACCCTCAACAACCATAAAATTGATGAGAGTGGATGCAGATTGCGTCCTACCCCGCTCGGATGGTAATCCATCCGAGCAGGGCTTTGTGGGGCCCACCGTGATGTAAGTGTTTTATCCACACTGTTCAACGCTTTTCTCAAATCATTTTAAGATATTAAATAAAAAATGAGGCAGGTCCAAGGCTTAAGTGGACCACAAAGTGGGGATTGAACATCCGCCATTAAAAACTTCTTGGGAGATGGAGAAGTTTCAGGTCCAACGCACCAAGCATGACTCTCCCTCCTGTCTCTGCGGACGTCTATAGAACGAAAGAGGATTGCATAGTGAGTAAACTCTGTGAGGTCCATCCTGATTTATGTATTTTATCCGCTCCATCCATCCATTTTACTAGATAATTTTAGAGACTAAGCCTAAAAATGAAGCATATAAAATGTTCAAATGGACCACACCATAGGAAACAGTTGAATTGAACGTCTACTGTTGAAAATTTCTTGGGGGCCACAGAAGTTTTGGATCAAGCTTATATTTGTGTTTTCCCTTCATCCATGTCTGTATGATCATATGAAAGGTTGGATGACAAATAAACATCATTGTGGGGCCTAGAAAGGTTTCAACAGTGGGAATCATTATCTCTACTGTTTCCTATGGTATGATCCACTTGATCTTTGGATATGCTTCAATTTTAGGCTCAACTCGTAAAATTAGATGGAAAAATGGATGAACGGTGTAGATAGACCACATACATTCAAGGTGGGGCCAACTAAGTTTAACATACTGAGTAACTCAGTATGCAATTTCATTTTGCCGAGGGTTAGGGCCAGCGCCGTCCCTAACGACTCTCTCTGTTTCTCTCTCTCTCTCTCATACGCTCTCCTCTCCCTCTGTCCCTCTCCCAGCGTTGGCCCTACAAATCTCTCCCTCTTCTCTTTGTTCCTATCGATCTCTCTCCCTCCTCTCTCTCTCTCTCTCTCTTCCTTGCTCGATCTCTCTTCCCACTCTCTCTCTCTATCCCCACCCAAGATTTTGTTGCCGACTGCCCTACCATGCACGCCCTCTCACTCTCTCTGAATATGTGGTTGAAGTTTAAAAACTCCATGAACATTGAGGTATATCTCTGTAATGACTCAGAAAAATTCCGTACAATGGCCCGAGTACCACCTCAAGCAGAAATCGCTTAAGATCAAATCCTTTAGAAATTTAACAAAGTTAACTAAGTGCTAAACTAGACTAGCCGTGAAATCCGTTTGAATAACTTTAAATACGATCTACAAGACCCAAAACTTATAGAATCATTGACGCTAGGTTACCCTAAAATCTAGGATCAAACTCATTACCTGACTGCTCTCGGGAGCACATTGAAACTCCGTATTAGATCTGGACCGTACATCGGAAGTCCGAATAATACGAGGTTATAGAGTTAGGACCGCCTTGCTGGACTTGATAATCATCTCGGAGATCAAATCCAGATAATGTCCCAACGCTATTCGCTTGAGCCCGTAGTGAAGAGTGTGAGAAATGTGAAATTAAATAAAAATAAAATATAAATTTAAGTAATCTGGCACGTGTCGCTTGCGGATCAGTTATAAGAATTCCGACCGTCAGAATCAAGCCAAAATACACCCTCGGATCAGGAGAAATTTCATACACGTGGCAGGGTACTTAAAATCCCCGATCAAGATTCGGTTACCGTTGAACTGAAACTGGTCTGCCATGAGTGATCTGTGAATCCGACTGGAACGAAAACTTAACTCCACCTAGATCCAAGGTTAGTGAGCTTAAGTCCGACCGCACGCAGAAAAGGGGCTGCCAGAAGTGCTCCATTGAGACAGAACAAACCCCCTTTGGTTATAACCTAAGTATACCTTGACCTCAGGTCTATTTCAGTGAAGTTTTAGGCTATATAAGGACCTTAAACCCTCTCTCATTCAGTCCATACGAATTTGAGAAAAACCCTAAGGAGAGATGAGAGAAAAGAGAGAGAAAGTGTGAGAGTTGTGAGAGAAACTTCCTACCACTCTATCCTCTTGCTATACGAGCTTAACCACACCATTCTAATCACTTTCCCGGTGATTCCGAATTCATTCTAAGTAAGAAAAACCTAACCCTAATCTGATTTAGGGTTTCCATTGATTCAATTAGCGAAATAGCTAACACTACTTGTGCTTTAGGTCGATATACTGTCGTGGAAGGAGTCGTAACATTCCTACCAAATTCATTTCGCTTCTACGGCGTAAGGTGCGGAATTTAGGTGTATAGGTTATAATTTTCAACGCTTTCAATGTCAGATAATGATAGATTCATGATCTGTACGTTATTGCACATGTACAAAGTGCTGTCCGTTTCATTTTTCGGTTACACGTTAACTACGTTGGATATACTGTATTCCTCGTAGTTGTAGAAAGTACCATATATGTATAAATTTTGAAAGTGTGTATGCCATGATAAATGACTATATGAACATGCTATATATGTGCATAATACTTATTTGGCGAAAGGGTTCGCCCTAATACTTGTTTTGCTACTATACGCTATGTATGTTGAAATAGTGTATTCTAAGTGTTTGTAAAAATGCTTGTAAGAGTAAGTGCTTGAATGATTGTGCTTTAGGTGGGTGTGGAGATGGGATTCTCAATTGCCTTAGAGACGTATATGATTTTCTCCATGTTGGTTGTTTAATTTAACCTCTTATTTATGAAATACATGTGTTTGTATTTCCTGTTTATATTGTGCTTTATAACATGTTTATGACATGCTTGTTAACATGCTTGGATTACTTTATTTATTCTGCTTTACTCTACATGCTTCTGAATAAGGATTGATTTTGATTGGGGCTATGATTATAGTCCAGACAATCGGTAACAGACTTGAGTTCGTGGTTGAGATTCATTTCGCCACGTAGGATGTGTCTGACGAACCTGAGTCGTACTTCGGTTGGCGACAGTGGTTAGGCCACGCGAAGTGCTTATGCACTTCATGTCGTTCAGTTGGTTGTGCGCTTGTGCTAGTCTGGCTCGTCAAGTAACCCGATCTGTCTAATGTATGTTCACCATGTTTGGACACCACTACTTGAACCTAGGGTACCACACTTACCAGTGTAACCCCGTTAACCTTGGTACCTCGATCCGCTAAGACTCATGATCCAGGCATGGTGGTATGGGACATCGTGGTCGACCTGTCGGCCTACGCTAGGGCCACGTGCCTCCCCGTAGTAACCAGTGAGCAACCCTGACTCGTGAGCCGAATACGGTGGTATGGGACACTGTATTCGAGCTGTCGGCCTACACTGATTGGTGACGAGCCCTTTGTAGTGACCTCGAGTATACTCTGAAACTGCATAGAGGCGACTAGTCTTCTCGTTGCAACAAGAGTACAAACTAGGACTGTATTGATAAGGTGATGGGTGAGCGGTGCAACGAGTGCGTGTAACAGCCCTGACAGCCCTTTACAGTGACCTAGAACCGCATCATCGTATGAGAGTATCTAGGACTGACGACCCTAGAATGGATCATTGTTTGAGAATGATATATGGGAGGTACCTTAGTTTCCCAATACTGCTGTTTGAAATGGACTAATAAAAACTCGGTAATCATGCTCATCATCGCATTGCATGTGCATGGAAGATGTGGAGCACTGAGGGTGATAGCATGCCGCGGACGTAAGATGGTGTCGCATGAGGGAGTATGTTGGAGAGGGCATGCATCATAATCGCATCTCATCCTTGTATTAATTACAGTACTTAGGAATGTTGATTGTACTGCTTTATCATTACTGCTTGACTGAATTGATAACATGTTAACCTATGCTTTATTATTCCACTGAGTTAGCTACTCACTCCCACGTTACGGGATGGTGTTCTGGACACCCACTGGACTCTGTCTTAGACGCAGGTACCGACGCTTCACAGGAGGCTGAGCCTGATTATTATGAAGATCAGGATGAGTTCTCCTATATACAGTTCTCCGGTGGCTTTGCTTAGACTATCGGATTGACGGGGCTATTGGGCTATCTCAACAGTTGACTATTCTTTTGACATTTTGTTTTTGATTCAGTACATGTATATGATGACTCAGTGAAGTAATCATACTTTGAGGACAGATCGATATCGTTTTATTTTTATACATCTATATACATCTTTCAGTCTTCCACTTGCATTTTATACACTGATATGGAGTATGGATTACTGTTTTGGTATAATCTCACTCATGTTTATTGTACTAACACAGACAACAATCAATCATAAGCATTTGTGTTGCATAAGTGATATTTTGGAACTCGGGTGTTGAGTTGCTACTCGACCCCTGATTTTTAGGGCGTTACAAGTTGGTATCAGAGCATGATTTGGATTAAACCGGACCTGAGTTATGGTCTCACTACGTACGCTACGCATTTTGACATAGGAGGGTGCGAGAGCAATGTAGAAACAGTCTTAGGCATCCTAGTTCGTCCAACGGCAAAGTTCATTGAAACGAACGCCGAAATCGAGGCTGTATGCGATCCTGATCACACGAGTCACCCCCAACACACTTTTAAACCGTCAAATGATGGGTCTAGATCACAATCCACATAATCCCAGCCGTTGAAAATCAGTAAAAGACCATTATGTATCAGAATATACTCGAAATGACCCGAAACGACTTGAAACGGAATCGAAGGCCACATGATGCAATCTGGGGGCACCCACAGTGGACCCGAGGTGTCATTGACACCTTGGTATGGGGTGGCCACCACCCTACCGAGGCGGCACCGCGGACAGTCCAGAGGACTGCGGCGGCACCGCGCTCACCGTGGTCGACCGCGGTCCCCTTGGGCCGGGCTGGTCGGGCCGGTCCGGGTCGACGTCAGGCCGACCCCTAGGTATGTGTGGGGCCCGCCAAAATTCATGGGGACCCCTATAAGTGGTCTGTTTTGCTCACGTTTTCACTTCTCACCCTTCCAAGCCCTATTTTCTCTTCTACCTCACTGATTTCTCTCTCAAATCTCCCTCCCAATCGCCCAATCCATCATACCCATCCATTTCCATCATCTACAGCACTCCCTACTCCCCAATCCTCTCCATTCTCTCTCATTTGGGCTCCTACGTGCCCCATTTGTAGCTGAAAATCGTGCACACGCCCTACCCCCTCCATCTTTCCATTTTCCTTCTCAAATCCCTGTCCTTTGGGCCTTTACAACCTCTGTTGAGGCTCAAACCCGTGGGGATCAGCAACTCCAGCCCTTTCACTCTCTTTCCATTACTTTTCGTCGTTTTCCATGGCTCTATTTGAGGTTGTTGCGGCCATTTTCTCCATCTCCACCATTTTTCTCTCATGGAAAGAGGAAGAGTGCCGTGGATGAAGCCGGGCCTAGTCGCCCAACCTGTTCAAGAAAAAGGACTGACGCCGGGGCTAGTACAAGTGCCGTCCATGAGCATAGGTCGAAGCGGGACATAGATCCCCAAGCTCCCATTGAAAGAGCGCTACCGATAGGCTTTGAGCAGGGTCGGTTTGGTGGCCGCAAGGTTGTACTTGAAGCTCACGTTGATGAGAGGCTGTTTGGACTACACCCGATTATGGACCGCTTGGTGGATGTAGAGTGGGGTCCTGTGTTCGAAGGTCAGACTCCCGCATGTGAGAACACGGTTCGTACTTTCTACGCTCACATCCGAGACCCATCGCTTGATCCTCTCTAGTTCACTGTTTCTATTAGGGAGCGGAATTACACCATCAACGTGGACTTAATGTCCCGGGTCATAGGAATTCCGCGTGGTGAAGTACATGCTGATGAGGATTATTTCAAGAGTGTGCGAGAAAGAGACCATCGTACGCTGGTTCCCTAGACCAGGGGAAACTGTCTCCCATCGACGAGGTTAACAGACGATTTTTGCCTGCTTCATTACATCTTCACGTATAATGTGTATCCACGGTGGGGCAACCGCACTGAATGTACCCGATTGATGGGAGATTTCCTGTACAGAGTTAGACATGGGGATAAGTTGTGCCTGCCCACGTACGCCCTATTCTAGATAGTCCGGACCGCCCGGTCTGTCAGGAATGATATTTCACTCCCGTTCGGCGATTGATATTCGAATCATAAGCGATGCTATGCTTAACAACATGGGGATCGGTCCTCGACAACGCCAAGCCCGACTCGACGAGTATGGGGATGAGTCCGATATTGAGGGGGAGGAAAGTGTGGATCTAGAAGAGGAGAGTGAGGAAAGAAGTGGTGATGAGATTGAGGAGGAACAAGAAGAGGAAGAGGAGGCCCAAGATACCGAGGAGAGCTCCCCTCCTACGCCACGCGAGCAGGATACGGTTCAGGCTGTGAGGGATGCTCGTATGGTTCGTATTGAGGAGGGCCAAGCCGCCCTGCGGCAAGAGATTGGACAGGTTCGGGCCGAGCTTAGTGAGACCCGAGCCAAGCTTCAGGTGACCGTATCCTTCATGAAGCGGAGTTTTAAGAAGGTGTCTCGTACATTGAGGATTATCATGTGTTGTGTACAGGACAAGGATGCCCCTCCTCCATCGCCTGACTCGGATACCTAGTCATCCATGCTGTAGTTTGTAGTTTGTTTTTCTTACTGCTTTAGCCGGTTTATGTTTTCATGTTGATGGATGTAGTGGTTAGTTGTATGTTTTTCTTTTAGTAGTTGAAGCTTAGTTGTATTAGCTCCCATGCATCTCCTGTCATGATTCATGTAACTCTGTATTCCATGTATTATGACAATTTTGGTAATGAAATGCTTACAGCCTCTTTTGCTATGAAGTGTGCTGAATGCTTAAGTGGTTGTGTATTGTATTGTTATGCTTCATCTTACATGCGTTGCACCCTATGCTGTATAGGGCATGCCACGAAAGTATACGAGAAGCGCGGCACCCCTCTTGCTCACTGATTCGATGGACCAGACTCCTCCTCGCAGAGGTGGTCCTACGGACCTGGGTTCTGGCTCAGATCAGCCTTCTGCTGGTCCTATTAGTGGATTGCCGCCTTTTACACTACCGGTTCACGAGCAGAACTGGGCATCCTCTTCGACACAGTATGAGCCACAGGCTGCTCCACCTACTGATAGGTTTGAGCAAATGATGATACTGATGCAACAACAACACCAGCAACTCTTGGAGGTCTTATCTCAGGGTGGGAGTGTGACTCCACCTCCGACATCTACACGCCCTACCGAGACTGCCGAGCCTCCTGCTCAGTTTGAGGATGTGCCTCCACCTTCACCTGCTGCCTACACTGCGGGAGACGTGGGTATTCGCGGTGTTCTCGAGCAATTCCAACACTTGAGGCCTCCTACTTTCATGGGTTCTCACAGACCCGAGGAGGCTGAATACTGGTTAGACCACATCTCCAAGATACTGAAGATGCTGCATTGTACTGAGGCTGAGCAGGTCGAGTTAGCCGCCTTTATGTTCGAGAAGGAGGCTAGCTTGTGGTGGGACAGTTGAAAAGGCCAAGCTATATGTCCTAGAGGGGGGGGGGGGTGAATAGGACTATGCCAAATTAAAATAAAATTCAGCGGAAATAAAATAAACCAACAACCTTACAACTTGAATCAATTCACAAAGCTAAATCACCTTGATAAATAGATATCGAGAGATTGATTCAAATTCAGTTCTAAGGACAACCTTACACCATAATCAACAAGGGCTTATGGTAGGACAACCTTATTTCTAGAACCTCTTTTGGATCAAGAACTCAATATTAATATAAGTAAATGAAATAGCAAGGAATTGAATTTAAATGAAGAAGTAAGATTTAAATTATTACAACAATCCCCACACTTGCTTGAAATGTAAATAATTACAACATTCACATCCCCTTGTACATTCCACAAGATCAAATGATAAAAGATATGAAAATTAAGCAAGCATTCAAACCACAAGTCAAAGAGTTATAGTGGTTCGCTTGTGTGTACACCAACTGTTTTCCAACAGCCACACAAAAAGTTACTCCACTCCTAATATCCTCACACAGGGGATATTAGCGTTCACTAACAAATAGGTTTTCACAGGTTCACCAAAAACCTTTACAATTGTGTCTTTTTCACTTGGGCTTACACAATCCAAAAACCCCTCTTTTCTGAGTTTTCTGGTTTTCCTCAGACAACCAATACAATGAGATTTTTCTGGCTCAACCTCAAACAAAACCAAAAGCAAATGAATTTTACAGAATTGTAAAATACCTGGATTTCTCCTTTTTCGTAGCAGCCCGGTAGAACCAATCGGAGTAGATGATTTGAATGTCAAAGTTCAATTTCCAATACTCACATTCATAAGGTTCTAAGTTCTAATTGATTTTAGATTTAACTCGTTGGGCGTAGCTAAATTTGATTTTGATTCCAAGAAGAAGGAATAAGATAATTCCTCTTTTCAAATATGATTGGAATATAGAAACAAAATCAAATTAAATAAGCTAGCAAAAAGGAATATTAAATAAGCACAATCTAGCTTAAAATAAACACAAACTTATCTCAGAGTGATCACTTGAAAATTCTTGAATTGAATGAGAGTGGAAGTTATGAAAACTCTGAATTTCGTGTTCAATTTATAGAAGCAGAAATCGCTCCTACGACTGGTCTTAGAAACCTACGACTGGTCGTAGCTCTAACAGATTTTTGAAAAAATAAGCGCGATCTTCAGTCAGTGAGTATGTAAAGTTCAAAAAGTCAGTGAGTATGTAAAGTTCAAAACAAATATTACAGACTTAGTAAAACATTCAGTCAGAACCAGAGGATGGAGCAGGATTAGAAGGATCAATTTTGTGTAAACCCTTAGCAATACGCCTCATATATTTGCGTAGATAAGAGAATTGCGTATCTTGGGTAACACGAATTTGATCCACTTGCTCTTGAAGGGAATTCAATCTCTCATCAAAATGAGAGGGCTGAAAATCAGGATCATCAGCAGAGTCTGACTCAAGTTCTTCAAACAAATCATCCATATTCACGTCTTCAGTAGGATCACTAGCTTGACCAACATCTCTTGCTTCAGCACCAACGCCACCAGCATCCACTTGACCATCAGTAAATTCTAAAGTCATCTTGTTAAGATTGGAATTATTGAAGGGGAGATGATGGATGGGTTTTTCTCTAGTAGGCATAGCAATGAGCATATGATTTGCTAGCATAGTCAACAAATAACCAAAGGGTATATCACTATGTCCAGGATGTTGACGAGACAGAATAATGGAATGACAAATTAAGGAAGGTAAACATATTTTTGCACCAGAGATGACAGAATGCAAAACACGAACCATAAAAGCAGTGAGTTCGGTTTTATTACCAGCACGTGGATAAAGATTAGAGATGAAAATCCTATGTAGTACTCTGTGTCTGGGTAACAAAAATCTTGAGGGAAGTGCATGACCTTTATGAGTCCAATGAACATCCAAGTTACATAGATCTCTAGTAAGCATTCTACGTTCAGATTCAGAGAGACTGTCATGTAAAATACCAATTGGAATGCTCTCATCATTGACAGGTATTTCCATAATATTAGCAATCAAATGCCGATCCACTACAAACAAACCTTCTTGAGTATCAACTTAAAAATTAAATTATCAATAGAAAAATCACAGATACATGCAAACATGGATTGGGCAATGGACTGGTATGCAGGTCCACCCCAATGCAAGATGTTATCCCATCCCACAGATTCCAACAGAGTAGGAATACCATATGAAGCAATGTGATTTACATTCACAGGACGCTCAACAATAATATTTCGCATACGTAAATCCCGAACATTCGGAGGATCATTTTCGGGAGACCGAAGATGACGTTGTACAATAGAAGTTGATCTAGAAGAAGATGAACCTCTAGTAGTTTTCTTTTTACCTCTAGCATCCATTTTTAATGGAGGATTTCAATGAAACCACAAAATGCAAGATAGAAAAAATGAGGTTTTAATAGATCAGATTTTTCAAGATAAAACCCCAATCTTGCAATGAACGACCCAATAGATTCAACAAGAGAGTGATTTGAGACACTAATATCAAGAATCTATAGTAAAAATGCAAAGGAACCACTAACCTTGAAGAACTAGGAAGGTGGGTTCGACCGGTCGTAGCTAGAGCCGTTGGTGGGAAAAGAGAAATGAGGAAGATGAGTCAAAATCCCCAAATTAAAGTGAAAACCCGAGTTTCACGACCGGTCGTGTACGTGTTCGACCGGTCGTAGTACGACCGGTCGTGTACACTCACGACTGGTCGAGTACGACTCAAAATTTTTTTATTTTTTATTTTAAATAAATTTCAAATTTAATCAAATAAATCATCAAATTTATGTACATTATGATACACTAAATCATGCAAATTCAATTTAAATTACTCATACCGAGATCAAACTTTAATTTATTAAACCTGCTTTTGTCGAGCGGTTTAGTGAAAATGTTAGCAAGTTGAGTCTCGGTTGGAATGTAATCCAAACAAATTACCTTTTCTTCCACTAATTCACGAATGTAATGAAATCTAATATCAATATGCTTAGTACGTGAATGCTGAACTGGATTTTTAGAGATATTTATTGCACTGGAATTATCGCAAAATAAAATCATAGAATCCTGAGTAATTCCATAATCGCTCAACATTCGTTTCATCCAAACAAGTTGAGTACATGCATTTCCAGCAGCAATGTATTCAGCCTCAGCTGTTGATAACGATATAGAACTTTGCTTCTTACTAAACCAGAAACAAGACAATTTCCAATGTAGAAACAACCACCACTGGTTGATTTCCTATCATCAATGTTTCCAGCCCAGTCAGCATCTGCATACCCGGCTAATTGAACATTAGTTTCATGTGGATACCAGAGACCAAGTTTAGTAGAACTTGCGACATATCGCATAATCCGCTTAACCGCAGTTAAGTGAGATTCTTTAGGATTTGATTGATAACGAGCACAAATACCAACACTCAAGGCTATATCTGGTCTACTAGCAGTCAGATAAAGTAAACTACCAATCAAACTACGATACAATTTAGGATCCACATCATTACCTGCAGAGTCTTTTGAGAGTCTCAAAGTTGTACTCATAGGAGTATCAAAGTTTTTACCTTTCTCAAATCCAAATTTCTTGATTAAGCCCTGAGCATATTTGGTTTGAGAGATAAAAATTCCATTAGGTTGTTGTTTTACTTGCAACCCTAGAAAATAGTTTAATTCACCAACCATGCTCATTTCGAATTTAGACTTCATCAAATCTGCAAACTCAACAGTCATATTAGTACAGGTTGATCCATAAATAATATCGTCAACATATATTTGAACCATTAAAATATCATCGTTATACTTCTTAACAAAGAGTGTCTTATCAACACATCCCATTTGAAAATTATGACTTAGTAAAAACTTAGTCATTTTTTCGTACCATGCTCTGGGAGCTTGTTTCAGACCATAGAGAGCCTTCTTAAGACGATACACATGATCAGTAAATTTAGGATCTTCAAACCCTGTTGGTTGTTCAACATATACCTCTTCATGTAAATCACCATTCAGAAAGGCACTCTTTACATCCATTTGATAAATTTTAATCTTTCTAAAACATGCAATGGAGATAAAAAGTCTGATTGATTCAAGACGAGCTACAGGGGCAAATGTCTCATTATAGTCAATACCTTCAATTTGTGTATATCCCTGTACAACTAGTCTTGCTTTATTTCGAATAATATTTCCAAGTTCATCAGATTTGTTTTTGAAAATCCATTTTGTTCCAATAATATGTTTATCTTTAGGTCTAGGAACAAGATACCAAACATCATTTCTGACAAACTGATTAAGCTCTTCTTGCATCGCAAGAATCCAGTTTTCATCTGAAAGTGCTTCTTTTACGTTAACCGGTTCAATCTGGGATGTAAAGCATACGTAATTACATATGTCCTCTAATTGTCTACGAGTGCGCACACCAGTGAGAGGGTTTCCAAGTATTTGAGAAGTTGGATGATCTTTAACAGTCCTAAATTCAGAATTAGGTTCACTTGGTGAAGTTTCTTGATTTTCAAGTATAAGCACTTCATCATTATCAGAACTAGGAACAGGTGTATTCAAAAAATCGTCAATCACAACATTTATTGACTCTTGAATCACACCGGTCCTGTTGTTCAGAACACGATATGCACGACTGTTTAAAGAATACCCTAAAAGGATCCCTTCATCACTTTTAGTGTCGAATTTTCCCAAATTTTCACGATCACGCAAAATATAACACTTACTGCCAAAAACTCGAAAATATTTGACAGAAGGCTTTTTCTCAAACCACATTTCATAAGCCGTTTTATTATTAGATTTACAATATAAACACGGTTAATAATGTAGCAGGCTGTATTTACTGCTTCAGCCCATAAATTCCTAGGGAGCTTCATGCTATTTAACATAACATTTCCCATTTCTTGAAGCACTCTATTCTTTCTCTCGACAATTCCATTTTGTTGAGGAGTTTTAGGTTTAGGAGAATAATTGGTCTTCTTATGTTTATAGTTGTAGGAGTGACCTACAGAATTAGATTTTAATAGCTCCTTCAGTAAATCAATAATTTTTTCAGCTAGTGGGTTTCGAATCTGATTATAGCTGCTTTTGGGTTTATGAAAAGTTTTTGTATTTTTAGAAAAAACTTGACTAGTATCTTTTCCTTTTGAGTTAGAAGTCTCTCCTTTCACAAAATTGGAAGAAGTATTCTTCTGTTTTGGAGATTTGTTTTTATCATAACCCAACCCGGATCGATCGCCACATTTTCTTGATCCGGATAACAATTTTTCTAATTTTGGATCGCCTTGGGCATATCTCCATGTGTCCTTCAAACTCAACAGAGAAGATACTTCATTTTTAAGTTTCTCATTTTCAGATTTCAAATTTTCAATTAGGGAGGTTTTGAATTCTAGGTCACACTTAGACTTTTCAAAACTATCTAAAATTTGAGATTTTTCTAAAATAAGAGTTTCAAAACATTCTTTAAGTTTATAAACTTTTCTTTTTGAAGTTTAAGTTTGACAGCAATTTTACAACTTTCCTTATATAAGGCATTGTAAGCATCTTGAAAATCTTCATCATATTCATGATCACTATCCAAATTTTCTTCACTTGTTGAATCATCGTGATCGGAAAAAGTAAACTTGGCTAGAGTCATAAGGGCCTTAAGTTCATTGCCCGACTCGGTTTCTGAATTTTCTGACTCAGAAGAGGCTTCAGAATCAGACGATTCATCCCAAGTAGCCAACATACCCTTCTTTTTGAATCTGTCCTTTTTAGGACATTTGTTTGCTAAATGCCCATATTCTTGACAGCTGTAGCATTGACTATCTTTCAATGATTTCCAAGTTTTAGACTTAGGTTTGGAACGTTTCTTTTCATTTCCCTTTTGAAAATCGACTCTTTTCTTACTTTTGAAAATCTTATAAAACTTTTTCGCCAAAAGGGCCATATTATCTTCAGACTTTTCTGAATCTGAATTTTCTTGAATAATACTTTTAGATGACTTCAAAGCAATAGACTTACCTTTAGGAGCTTTAAAACTTAATTCATAGGTTTGTAAAGAACCAACTAATTCCTCTACCTTCATATTATCCGTATCACGAAGTTCCTGGATTGCGGTTACCTTTGAATTGAACCGTTCAGGAAGAGAGCGTAGTATTTTTGCACATACTTTACTTTCAGGGATCTTATCGCCCAGACCCCACATTGAGTTCACAATGTCATTCAATCTAGTGTAAAAGTCCATAAACATTTCATTTTCCTCCATATGAATTTCTTCAAATTTAGTTGTGAGGAGTTGGACTTTAGATTTCTTGACAATTGATGTACCTTCGTGTGTCATTTCTAAAATATCCCAAGCTTGCTTTGCAGTATCACAGGATATGATTCTTTTGAACTCATCCGGTGATAGTGCGCAAGTGATTGCATTTAGTGCTTTAGCATTAGCACTACTCTCACTTTTCTCAGTGTGGTCCATTGGTAATATGGTGTAATTTTCATAGATTTTGAACCATCAACACCAGTTCTTCCGTGATAGGAGGTTTCCATTCAATTACTGTGGCTTGCCACACACTTTCATCATCCATTGATTTGAGGAAGATCCTCATTCTGGCTTTCCAATAGGCATAGTTGGAGCCATCAAAGGAGGAGGTCTAGTAACTGAAAGGCTATCAAAATTTGACATCTTTTTATATAGCTTAGATCGTTAGCTCAGGAAATAAATCCAAATAAAAAGCAATAAAATGAGCTATTAGGCTCTGATACCACTTGAAAAGGCCAAGCTATATGTCCTAGAGGGGGGGGGGTGAATAGGACTATGCCAAATTAAAATAAAATTCAGCGGAAATAAAATAAACCAACAACCTTACAACTTGAATCAATTCACAAAGCTAAATCACCTTGATAAATAGATATCGAGAGATTGATTCAAATTCAGTTCTAAGGACAACCTTACACCATAATCAACAAGGGCTTATGGTAGGACAACCTTATTTCTAGAACCTCTTTTGGATCAAGAACTCAATATTAATATAAGTAAATGAAATAGCAAGGAATTGAATTTAAATGAAGAAGTAAGATCTAAATTATTACAACAATCCCCACACTTGCTTGAAATGTAAATAATTACAACATTCACATCCCCTTGTACATTCCACAAGATCAAATGATAAAAGATATGAAAATTAAGCAAGCATTCAAACCACAAGTCAAAGAGTTATAGTGGTTCGCTTGTGTGTACACCAACTGTTTTCCAACAGCCACACAAAAAGTTACTCCACTCCTAATATCCTCACACAGGGGATATTAGCGTTCACTAACAAATAGGTTTTCACAGGTTCACCAAAAACCTTTACAATTGTGTCTTTTTCACTTGGGCTTACACAATCCAAAAACCCCTCTTTTCTGAGTTTTCTGGTTTTCCTCAGACAACCAATACAATGAGATTTTTCTGGCTCAACCTCAAACAAAACCAAAAGCAAATGAATTTTACAGAATTGTAAAATACCTGGATTTCTCCTTTTTCGTAGCAGCCCGGTAGAACCAATCGGAGTAGATGATTTGAATGTCAAAGTTCAATTTCCAATACTCACATTCATAAGGTTCTAAGTTCTAATTGATTTTAGATTTAACTCGTTGGGCGTAGCTAAATTTGATTTTGATTCCAAGAAGAAGGAATAAGATAATTCCTCTTTTCAAATATGATTGGAATATAGAAACAAAATCAAATTAAATAAGCTAGCAAAAAGGAATATTAAATAAGCACAATCTAGCTTAAAATAAACACAAACTTATCTCAGAGTGATCACTTGAAAATTCTTGAATTGAATGAGAGTGGAAGTTATGAAAACTCTGAATTTCGTGTTCAATTTATAGAAGCAGAAATCGCTCCTACGACTGGTCTTAGAAACCTACGACTGGTCGTAGCTCTAACAGATTTTTGAAAAAATAAGCGCGATCTTTGAAAGCCGTTCTACGACTGGTCGTGAGTACCCTACGACTGGTCGTGGGTCACCTACGACTGGTCGTAGATATCTACGACTGGTCGTAGGACCAGAGATTTCGTCGCTGGACTTTAAGTCGTAGCTCCACGACTGGTCGTGGACGAGTCGAAGCCACACCTACGACCGTCGAAGGACCTCCAGGACTGGTCGTGGGCGTACCAAAATTCCGAAAAATCTTCAACTTCTTAGGACTGGTCGTGGAATTTCTTGGACTAGTCGAACCAATGTTAGGACTGGTCGAACAAGAGCTAGGACTGGTCGTAGAATAGACCAACCTTGTGTATTTTAAATATTTGAATAATGTATCCAAAGTGACCTACTTAAAGGGTCAACCTAAGGTCATTCAAACCTGAACCATGTCGTATGGACATTGAACTTCAACCTTTCAACGAATGTAGATAAATTGAATTATATCAGGCTTGTCAGGCTTGAGATCTTGATCAACATAGAACTACTTCATACGTTGTTTCTTCAGATTTGAACTTCAACATTGTAGCTTCTTGAGGCTTCATCATGTAGTATTTTGAGGCTTCAACATGTAGCTTTTTTGAGGCTTCAACATGTAGCTTTTTTGAGGTGTCTTGAATTCCAATAAATGATCATACTAGTACAGAACACCGATAGATGTTTTTGGCACACAAAATTTGACAACCAAAAGAGCATGAGACCATAACACTTACAACAGTATACTGCGGACCGTCGCAGTAGGTTATGTATGGACATGGGCTGCCTTTGAGTTCCGCTTCCACGAGAAATATTATCATCAGGCCTATCAACACGAGAGGGAGAATGAGTTCCTACACTTCAGACAGGGAGGCATAACAGTTACTGAGTATGAGCATCGCTTTACTGAGTTGGGCCGCTTTGTTCCTACTATCCTTGCTGATGAGCAGATGCGGGCATTTTTCTGAGGGCTTGCGACCTGACATCCGGTCGAAGATGTGCTACATCCGTATATCATCTTATACGGAGTTGATTCATATGTCTATTCAGGCAGAGCAGGATGTAGACCGTTTGACACGCTCTCGTGGCCCTATGATGCCTATGCCACAACCGGATATGTTGAGCAGGCCTTTCCTTGGCAAGAGGCCTCGTACTGATTCGCCTCCCAAGATCGCGGCACCAGTGGTTCCGATGAGGTGTCCAGGTGTGACCTGTATATACTGCGGGAAACTGGGTCACCCTATCGAGAGCTGCTTTGCTCGAATGAGGGATAGCGGGTTCTCTCCGCCGCAGAAGATTGATCGCCCTCACCCTCAAACTTTATCAGCTCCACCACTACGGATTGCCCCTACACATCCATCTTTCAGACCTCCTACACCTCGCTTTAAGCCACCACAGCGACCCATGGTACCTCAGCCCAACCGATCTCAGCAGGCGCGTGTTCATGCGCTTACAGCAGGGGAGCCAGAGACTGCACCTTCATCACCTATGGCCTTCGAGGTCACTGTACACGTCCAAGGTACTCCCGTATTCTTATTGGTGGACACTGGATCCACTACCTCTATGATTTCATGCACGGCAGCCAAGCGACTGGGTTTGGACACTGCTCCTACGAAGGGAGATAGGGTCATCACTGCTACAGGGACTTCCTCTGAAGTTACTCGTATGTGTGAGGGCTGCCCGATAGACTTGGGTGGCAGAACGATACTAGTTGACCCGATCATCGTTCCCCTATTCCATTATGACGTTATCTTTGGGATGGACTGGCTCACTAAGATGCGAGCAGAGATCGACTGTGAGACTAGGGTGGTGACAGTCTATGGACTTGATGGCACGACCTTTACTTTTCCTGTTCAGGTCAGTCACGCTACTCGGTTGAGATGTTACGCTTCTTCACTGAAGGATATTGATGGTTCGGTACTTGTAGAGACGCCTGTAGTCCAGGATTTTGCGGATGTCTTTGAGACGATTCCTGGTTTACCACCTCGGCGTAAGATCGACTTCACCATTGATCTTACACCCGGTGCGACACCCATCTCTCTGCCGACTTATCGTATGCCTCCGTGTGAGAAGGAGAAACTGCGGAAACAGATTGACGGGCTGGTAGAGAAGGGCTTTATATGACCTAGTGTGTCTCCCTGGGGAGCACCTGTACTGTTTGTGAAGAAGAAGGATGGCTCACTACGGTTGTGTATTGATTACCGTAGATTGAACCAAGTCACCATGAAGAACAAGTATCCTTTGCCCAGGATAGATGATCTGTTTGATCAGTTCAAGGGGGCAAAGTATTTCTCGAAGATAGACTTGCAGTCAGGGTACCACCAGTTGCGCGTCAGAGATGAAGACGTGCAGAAGATAGCTTTCAGGACCTGTTTTGGGCATTACAAGTTCTTGGTGATGTCGTTCGGTCTTACGAATGCACCGGCCGTGTTCATGGACTTGATGAACAAGGTATTTCGGCCATTCTTATACCGATTTGTCATTGTGTTTATCGATGACATCTTGATATACTCTAGGAGTCGGGAAGAGCACGAGGAGCACCTGAGAGCGGTGTTGGATACTTGAGGAAGAACCAGTTGTTCGCTCAATATAAGAAGTGTGACTTCTGACAGGAAGAAGTCAAGTTCCTGAGACATGTAGTATCCAAGGATGGGATAGTTGTGGACCTTGCTAAGGTAGCCGCAGTTCAGGATTGGAAGCAGCCTGGCTCAGTTACCGAGGTGAGGAGTTTTCTTGGCCAGGCAGGGTACTATCGACGCTTCATTCAGAATTTCTCGAAGATAGCCAGACTATTGTCTCAGTTGACACGGAAAGATCTGAAGTTTGCCTGGGATGAGAAGGTAGATATAGCTTTTCAGGAGCTGAAGGACAGACTAACGTCCACCCATGTGTTTGTATTGCCAGAGCAAGGGGTCTAGTACACTATATATACTGACGCGTCTCGCATTAGTATGGGTTGTGTCCTTATGCAGAAGGACAGGGTGATTGCATATGCCTCGAGACAATTAAGGAAGCACGAGGAGAATTACCCTATGCACGACCTGGAGTTAGTAGCGGTCATATTCACATTGAATCTCTGGTGACATTACCTCTATGGTGAGGAGTTTGAGCTTTTCTGCAATCACAAGAGCCTTAAGTACATATTCACTCAGCGGGATTTGAATATGAGGTAGCGCCAATGGATGGAGACCTTAAAAGATTTCAAGTTCAAGGTTTCCTACCATTTGGGCAAGGCCAATCTTGTGGCAGATGCGTTGAGTCGCAAGAGAGCTATAGCATTTACGGCTCCGCTGATGATAGCAGAGTGAGATATGTTGGAGTTCGTGCGGGACTTCGAGCAGAAACTCACAGTGAAGGAGTCATTTGATTGTGTCACGCACGTTCGGGTGCGGCCACTTATTGATGATAGGATTATCGAGGCCCAGAAGGGCGATGAGTGGTTGTCTGAGCTTCGAGAGCAAGATAGAGACGCCGATGACTCGGAGTGGAGAGTTGGCACAGATGGGGGTCTACGATACCGTGGCCGCCTATGCGTTCCAGATATTCAGGACTTGAGACAGGAGCTTCTTGAGACTGCCCACAAATCGAAGCTTGTGATGCATCCTGGTAGCACGAAGATGTACCAGGACATGAGGCGATCGTATTGGTGGGACAATATGAAGGTTCATATCGTCGAGTATGTTTCCCGTTGTCTGACGTGCCAGCAGGTCAAGCAGAACATCGCCGACCTCCTGGACTCCTTTAGCCCATGCCCATAGCTGAATGGAAGTGGGACTTCATCTCTATGGACTTCATCTCAGGGCTATCGAAGACGAGAAAGGGTTATGACTCTATTTGGGTGATCGTGGATCGATTAACCAAATCGGCTCATTTTCTCCCTATTAGAGTGATGAACTCTGCAGACGACTTGTCCAGGTTGTACATCAGAGAGATAGTCCGCCTGCATGGAGTTCCTTTAGAGATCGTGTCGGACCGCGATACGCGATTCACATCTATCTTCTGGACTCGTATCCAGGAAGCGATGGGTGTGAAGCTGAAGTTCAGTACTGCGTTTCACCCTCAGACCGACGGGCAGATAGAGCGGGTGAATCAAATTTTGGAGGACATGTTACGGGCTTGTGTTTTGGACTTCAAGGATAGTTGGGATGACTGTCTCCCGTACGCAGAGTTCGCCTACAACAACAGCTTTCAGCCGAGTATTGGCATGGTTCCTTACGAGGCCTTGTATGGGCGCCCTTGCAGAGCATTGCATTGCTGGGCTGAAGTTGGTGAGAAGAACTTGATTGGCCCAGAGTTGGTTCAGGCGACCTTTGAGAAGATCAACATTATTAGGCGTCGACTTCTTACAGCACAGAGCAGACAAAAGAGCTACGCCGATAAGAGAAGGCGACCACTTGAGTTTGAGGTTGGAGATAACGTATTCCTCAGAGTTTCCCCTATGAAGGGAGTTCTTCAGTTTGGGAAGAAGGGGAAGCTTACGCCACGGTTTATCGGGCCGTTTCAGATACTTGACTGAGTGGGTGTGGTGGCATATTGTAACGCCCTGAAATTCGGGGGTCGAGTATGAACTCAACTCCCGAGTTCCAACGCATCACTTATGCAACATACACAATGCCGGTTAAATGTTGTCTGAGTTAGCGCAATAAACATGAATGAGATTAAACCAAAACAGTAATTCATACTCCAGTTCAATTGCATTTAAAAGCAGCGGAAGACTGAATTTTATATTCAAGTATGTAAAGTAACAAAATTTTCTGAACTCCAGAGTATGAGTACTAGCTGAGCACCAATATACATGTACTGTTTGTAAGTCAAAACCCAAAATACATCCTCAAAAGAGGCCCCGAGAACCCGCGATGCAGCCGGCCTAAGCGTAACCGTCAGAGTACTGCATGAAGGAGAACTCCTCCTGGTCCTCATCAACGTCGGGCTCTGGCTCCTGAACCAAGGCGCCCTCTAAACCTGCGACAGAGTCTGGTTGGTGTGTACAACACCGTCCCGTAACATGGGAGTGAGTAGCTAACTCAGTGGAACAATAATGCATAAGTTAACATGTTATCAAATCAACCAAGCAGTAATGATAAAGCAGTACAAATCAAGCATTTCTAACTACTCTTGTTAAATGCAAAAATGATATGACATGATGCTGTATGCCCTTGCCAAACCACCCTCAAGCGACATCATCTTACGTTCGCGAATGCTTACTCCCTCAGTGCGCCACATCTACAAAGCACATGGTGTGCGATGATGCTCATGTTTTCCAAGTTTTTATTAGTCCATTTCAATCAGCAGTATTGGGAAACTAAGGTACCTCCCTTGTATCATTCCCAACATGATCCATTCTAGGGTCGTCAATCCTAGTTATTCTCATACGATATTATGGTTTGAGAAGCTTAGTGATGGCATCGCAAAGGGCTCGTCACCCGTCAGCGCGGATACAATCTCACCATATGCGGCTCAATTGCTGGCCGTCAGCTCGAGTACAGGTCTCACCGTACTCGGCTCAATCACTAGCCGTCAGCTCAAGTACAGGTCTCACCATACTCGGCTCAACTCACACTCTAGTTGCTGTGAAAGACTCGTGGCCAATCACAGACCCTTGGAGTGTACTCGATGATACCACGGAGGACTCGTCGCCCGTCAGTACGAGCACAGATCTCACCGTACTCGGCCCTCGCCGAAGTATCGACAGCTCGAATACAGTGTCCCATACCACCGTATTCGGCTCACGAGATAGTTGCGCAATGGTCACTACGGGGAGGCACATGGCCCCAGCATAGGCCGACAGCTCGACCACGGTGTCCCATACCACCATGCCCGGCTCATGCGTCTTAGCGGATCTAGGTACCATGGTTAAAAACGGGAATCACCACTGGTAAGTTTGGTACCCTAGGTTCAAGCAGTAGCGACCAAACAGGATGAACACACAACTACACTTCGGTTTAATTGGCGAGCCTGACTAGCTCGAGCGCACCACAAGTTGAGCGATATGGAGCGCAAAAGCACTCCGCGTGGCCAACCACTATCGCCAACCGAATTACGACTCGGGTTCGCCGGACCCGTCCTTTGTGGCGACATGAATCTCAGCCACAATCACAAGTCTGGTACCGAGTGTTTGGACTATAAACATAGTCCCAAACTCAAACAGTTTTCATCGTTAGCATGTGAAGTAAAGCATGATAAACAAGCAATACAAGCATGTTAGTAGGCATGTTATAAAGCATGAAGTAAAACATGAAGTAAAGCATGTTACAAAGCATGTTGTGAGGCATGTTGTGAAGCATGTTGTGAAGCATGTAGTCAGGCACTATCCACATAGGGATACCATTACATACACATTACAGGTGAGTGGTTCTACGACGAACACCGCACGGAGGGAAGCCTACTTGTCTCTAAGGGAGTCGGAAACCCCACATCAGCACCTCTCTAAGGCACTAATACATGAGTATTTGCGCACACGATGTTTACACAATTACTTAGAATACACTATTTCAACATACGCGACGTATGTTAACGAAACTTGTGTTAGGGCTGTCCCTTCGCCCCGGAGTATTTTTCCCGTGTATATCGTATTCATACAGCAAATAATCATTACAATTACATTTCCAAAATCCGCACGTATGCGGGATTTCTAGAATACGCAATTTCAACATAACATGACATTTACACATGAACATGTATTTTCGCGATCTCTTTCGCCAAACTAGCATTTTATCCACACATGATATAATCAAACATTAAATAAACATGTCAAACATTTTCTCAACAAAATACGTATACGGTATTTCTACGTATATCAAGAGTATGTAAAATTCTATAATCTTTATCGCTAATCGAAACAGGAAACGGAAAGCACTTTGTACATGTGCATTTGCATGCAGATCATGAATCTATCATTATCTGACATTGAAAGCGTTGAAAACCGTAACTTATACTCTTAAGTCCTCACCTCAGCCCTTGGAATTTCAACGAATCAGCAAGGGTGTTGGAGCTTCCGTATACGGGAGTTTCCTAGCCTAAAGAGCGCATTCGATTAGTCTTTCATAGCCTATCACTAATCAAGCTCAATCAGACCTAGGGTTAGGGTTTCTTACCTTCAATGGGGTGGAAACCGCCGGAAAATCCCCTGGAATAGGGCGGTGTAGGCTGTGGGAGGAGTGGAAGCAGCAGGAGGAAGATCGGCCTCGATCTCCACAACTTTCTCTCTCTTTTCTCTCTTCTCTCTAAGGGTTTGGACCAAATTCGTATGGCTGTGAGAGGGGCTGTTCTAAGCCCCTTTTATAGCCTAGAACATGTCCAAAATAGACTCAGGTTCAAGGTGGCTGCATATATAGGCAGTTCGCCACTTTCCAAGCTCAAAAGGGGTGTTCTGGTAGCCCTCTTTGAGCCAAACATCAGACTTAAGCTCACCCTCTGCGGATCTACGTGGGATTACGTTTTCGACTCGATCGGATTCCCAGATCGCATGTGGCGGACCACTTTCAGTTCAACGGTCCGTGGGCCACGATCAGAATTTCTGAGTACATGTAAATGTTCCTAAAATTTTTCTTAATCCGAGGGTGTAATTTGGTCTGATTCCGACGGTCAGGTTGCTTAATACTGACGCGCAACCGAAAGGTGCCAGATCACTATTCCATGATATTTTCATTTGGATGGAAATAGTGTTTTTCACACTCGCTCGCTCCGGAGTGAAAACAATGGCCGTGGGACATCGGAATCATCTATTTTTGAGATGATTGTCAAGCCCAGTGGGGCGGTCCTGGTTCCTTAGCTTCGTGTTAATCGGACTCTCGATGTGCGATCTAGACCTCATACGAAGTTTCGTTTCAGTCCCGAGAGCAGACGGGTAATGAGTTTGGCTCTAGACTTTAGGGTAACCTAGCGTCACCAATTCTGCAAGTTTTGGGTCTTGCAGATCGTATTTAAAGCGATCCCAACGGATTTCATGATTAACCGAGTTTAGTACTTAGTTAACTTTGTTAAATTTCTAAAGGATTTAATCCTATGTGATTTCTGGTCGAGGTGGTACTCGGCCCAATGTACGGAAATTTTCAGGTCGTTACACATATTGTCTCGCTTTGCCCACACCACTCGCGGGCGTGCACAATGTATTTCATGTATCTATGCTGAAGAAATACGTTCCTGATCCTTCACACATCATCCATTGGGAGCAGGTGCAGTTGAGCGAGGATGCTACATATGTACTGCGTCCGACGGTATCCTAGACAGGAAGGAGCAGGTGTTGTGCACTAAAGTGATTCCAGTCGTGAAGGTACTGTGGACGCATCATACAGAGGAGGAACCTGCTTGGGAGACAGTAGCCGAGATCCGAAAGAACTCGGGTGTTGAGTTGCTACTCGACCCCGGATTTTCAAGGCGTTATAATCTCTCTCTCAATCTCTCTCAATCTCAATCCAATTTAGGGTTTTCGGGATTTTAGGGTGGAATTGGGGTCTTTTGGGTCTTGCTATAAACTTAGCTGGAAAAACAGATGGACGGTGTGGATATAAATTAGATACATCATGATGGAATTGGGGTTAATATCTAAACCGTGTCCAATTAGTAAGGTTCATGGAAAAGGGAACTCTGTAGCCACCTTAGAATTGTAATAGGGGCATTGATAGATATCACTATGGGTGTACAACCTGTGATGCATCATCTCTTGTACAAAGGATTGATGGTCCCTCTTGAATGAATTAGGCGGTAACTGTTAGGTCACACTAATTCACAAGTTATAAATGAGTGGGTGGTATGCTTTATATCAGATGATAATTTGAGCCATGGTGTTTTTGCATATATTTGGTAATGAATCCCTCAATTGATCTAGCTTCTAATTACCTTTCCCTAGTAAAACTTAAAAATTGAATCTCTTAGCCATGTTACTTATTAATGATGTTATTATGCACACTGGAAATGAATTTATTTTGCTTGTTGGGAAGTGGAAGAGATTTTTTCCCCCTTTTTCTAATTAGTAAATATGGAGAGGATATTAGAAGATTAGTTGAGAAAAGCACTTCTTGGAGATGTTTCTTGTGTTTGCCAATTTTTTCCTAATTATTTTTTCTATGTATACTGATTAGAAAGAGAGTTTCATTGAGAATTATTTTCTCTTCCCTCCTTACATTTCCTTGCACAGGTCTAACTGTAGATGGGGGACACCAAAAAAGAAATGTCGATATATTTTTATAAAAGTGGGCCAGTTGCTCTATAAATGAGTTGTTATCAACATATGCTTACTAATGAGAATGTGTGTTTCTTTAAGTAGGTTATTGCTATAAAACAATTTGATGATGGGCTCCAAGGAAATAGGGATTTTTATTTTTATTTTTATTTTTATTTTTATTTTGTGGAGGTTCTCATTGGAAGACAATCTTCATGGTGAGATGGCAATGTTGCCACACTTCATTTAAGCTATTTACTTTATATTAATTTCAATTTGCTATTCACACCAATTGAGCATCCAAACGCACTTAAAATGATATTTAATCATATTTATGTTCAGGTCTAATTCCTCCCTCTTTAGTGAACTTATAAATCTATAAGGAACTATAAGTTCTTGAAACCTTAAATTAATCTTGAATAATTTATCTCTTTATTGTTTCATTTATATTTTGTCATAAAGGTCATCTTGTAACTCCTCAGAACCCACTATATTGTAAGACATTACGGTGCATGACAGTTCCAGTAGGTTAAGTTGTAAATTATTATAAAGAGTTGGTTAGATATTGTAAGACCCGTAACCTCGCGAGACCTTCCATATGCTTCTATTTCGGCACCGGCATGTTCCCTGTGGATCAGATTGATGAGTTTTGATCGCGACCGTATTTTAGTACCATAACACCCCGAGACTTATACCCTAACGACCGCGCAGGCGTTACGATTCCAAGCCACGCGGCACGCCCCATTGCGACCCCTAGATTAGGAATTGCAGTTTTGGCACAATCCTAAGTGGACCACTGTTGAGGGTCAAATATTGCATATTATCCCCCATTTATATCTTGGTTTTATGAACATGATACTGCTTAATGTCCTATTTTCCTCATGTTTGTGTTGCAAGGTGAATTTAAGAGTTTATATTGAAAACAATGCTAAAAGTGCAGAATTAATGCTCAAAAGTCACCAAGGCAAAGGATGGATCTTAGGAGACCAAGATTGAAGAATTTACATGTCAAAGATCCAATGAAACCAAGTGATGAAGGAAGAGAACCAAAGATTTGAAATGAAAGATTCCTAAAAACTGTCTTGAAAAATGATAATATGAAATTCTGGGGAAAAAAAAAACATAGTTCTGGAAAACTGCCAGAATAGACTTCGATTCTATCGAAGACTGTTAGATATTATCGAAGACACTTCAATAGAATCAAGAATTTCAGGATTTCAGGCCAAACTCATTGGACAGTTTTGGACCGATCTTCGATTCTATCAAAGACACTTTGATAGAATCGAGAATTTCAGGATTTCAAGCCAAACTCGTTGGACAGTTCTAGACCGATCTTCGATTCAATCGAAGACTGTTCGATAAAATCAAAGGACATATCAAAGACTTTTCGATAGAAATGAAACTGCATAAATTTAAGGTTGTTTCTAGATTTTTCTAAGTCGGTGCGAAAGGAGGTGTTGCACAACTATAAATATGTAACACCTGCACCTCTGGTACACGAGTGTTACCATTTAAACCCACATCGATGGGATCCAAAATCAATTAACTAACAACTTGAACTCAACGTATGCAGGATGGTGCTTCCAGTCATCATTGAAGCCATCCATCAGAAGCCCTAGGAGATGAGTAGAACCCTACATCGGTCAGGAAGGTAATCTTAACCAAACACCTTAAGTTAAAGCAGCTTATAAATTACTTGATCGAATCGTATTGGGACAATGCACCTATGATCAACTCGTGGGGGGTTAGTTAGTGGCGAACCAAACAATCAACGTGCCCTAAAACCCCAGTTAACCATTGAAACCCATTTTCAAGCCAATCCGACCACTAAGTCAGTGTGCACTGACCAATCAAGCCCTGGGATGTGTGATACGGTCCACCTGGGCCTCAGTTCCGCCCTAAACTGGGCCAGGACCCCTAAATGGGGGTCCCAAAGTGAATGAACGGAGTGGATTTATCATAAACATCATGGTGGACCCCACACGAAGTGCGAGTGCACCTAGTGTACCCGTACACGAAGTGCACCAGACGAGTCGGGTGGGTCAAACCGGCTTTGACCGAGCCCTTTCATGAAAAGTGGATTTCTCCTGCCTCTTTGCATTTTGAATCTGACAGACATCAGCTCCCTATGTGGCCCACAGCAGCAGCGACCCCATCAGCAGCGACCGCAGCCACCTCAGCCGCCGAGACCCTAGTAGTAGTAGAGACAACAGTACAGGCCGCCGCAGAGGCAGCAACAGCACCAGGGATCTCAGAGGGGAATGCACCTCCCCAGCCAGCTTAGGCTAGGTTCTACGCGGCTCAGTAGGATCCGCAGTCATCTAGAGGAGTCATTGAGGGTATTCTTTCTGTCTCTACATGTATCGCACATGTATTATTTGATTCAGGTGCATCACATTCATTCGTGTCCGAGAATTTTTATCATTCGATTGGATTGTCGACAGAGTCTGCTTGCGAGGGGTTGACCGTATCGATGCCCTTGGGGAAGATTACAGTGTTAGGCCATTTTTGTTCATCTTGCCCGGTTCTGGTCGGTGATATCTTTTTGCCCACCGATTTATTCGTGTTGCCGATGTCAGATTTTGATGTTATCTTGGGCATGGATTGGCTTGCTGAGTACCACGCCGTATTGGACTATTCCGCGAGGACCGTCACATTTTCTATACCAGGCTTGCCACAGTTTTCGTTCGTCGCCGAGCCTAGAGGAGAGCCATTATCTTGTTTGATGTCCTGCGTAGTCGAGGAGCCTGTTACTTTGTGTATCGATCAGCTACGGTGGTCTATGATTTTCCCGACGTATTTCAGAAAATTCTGGGATTGTCACCTCGCCATCATATTAAGTTCCAGATTGATCCTGTGCCCGGTACCGCGCCTATCTCGAAGGCCCCGTACTGTATGACACCGATGAAGTTGTGAGAGCTATAACGACAGTTGGACGAGTTGCGTGAGTTGAGATTCATTTGTCCAAGCAGTTCTCTATGGGGAGTGCCAGTACTCTTCGTCAGGAAGAAGGATGGCTCGTTGAGCTCTGCGTAGATTACCGCGAGCTCAACCGAGTAACGATTAAGAACAAGTACTCGCTCCTGAGGATAGACAATTTATTTGAGCCGCAGGGTGCACAGTTCTTTTCGAAGATTGACCTGCGTTCAGGTTATCATCAGATTCATGTCTGAGAGGAAGACATCCCGAAGACGGCTTTCAGGACGCGTTACGGTCATTTTGAGTTTTAGGTAATGTCTTTTGGACTGACCAATGCACCCGCGGTCTTCATGCAGTTGATGAACGAGGTCTTCCGTCCATATCTTGATCAGTTTGTTGTGGTTTTCATCGATGACATTCTGATATATTCGAGGACCCGTGAGGACCATATGCAGCATCTAGAGACCGCATTGCAGACCCTCCGTGCCCACCAGCTGTATGCGAAGCTGGAGAAGTGCGAGTTTTGGCAGGAGGAGGTGAGATTCCTAGGTCACGTGGTGATGAGGGAGGGTGTCGCAGTAGACCCCTCGAAGGTTGAGGCAGTGTGTCAGTAGGGCCATCCCATTACTGCGTCTGAGATCCGCAGTTTCCTTGGTTTAACGGGATACTATCGGCGTTTCATTGAGGGCTTCTCCCGTATTGCGGCCCTGTTGACCAGGTAAACTCGGAAGGGCACAGAGTTTGTTGGAGGAGTGACGCCTGTGAACTAGCAATTATGGAGCTGAAGGACCATCTCACGTCCGCTCTGTCCTCACTCTTCCCTCTGGGAGTGATGAATTTGTTGTAATTGTCGATGCCTCACGTATTGGTTTAGGTGCTGTCCTGATGCAGCACGGCAGGCTGTAGCCTTCGCGTCTCGTCAGCTCAAGGTCCATGAGCTGAACTACCCCACGCATGATTTGAGCTGGCAGCAGTCGTCTTCGCACTGAAGGTGTGGAGACACTATCTCAATGGGGTCAGGTTCGAGCTCTTCTCTGACCCAAGAGCTTGAAGTATCTATTCTCTCATTCCGAGTTGAACATGAGACAGACACACTGGATGGAGCTTCTAAAGGACTATGATTTTGACCTCCAGTACCACCCGGGCAAGGTGAATGTGGTGGCGGATGCCCTCAACCGTCATCCACGAGGCCTAGTGGCACATATGATGATTCAGGAGTGGAGGATGCTCGAGGATATAGCAGAGTATGACTTTGATTTTGGTCTACAGTCTTCTATCGTTCAGCTATCAAGTATGATGATTCAACCCTCTCTTGTCGCAAGGGTAATCGAGGCTCAACAGACAGATGAGTCATTACAGAATTTTCGAGCAGAGGCAGCTTCTGAGAGTCAGACAGATTGGCAGATTGGTTCTGATGGTGGAATTCGCTTCAGAGACTGATTGTGTGTCCCAGATATCTTGAGTTGCGCAGAGATCTTATGACAGAGGCACATCGATCACGGTTTTCTATCGACCCTGGTTCGAAGAAGATGTATTGTGATACGTGGAGACAATATTATTGGGCGGGGATGAAGCACTAGATCGCTAGTTTTGTGGCCAGTGTGACACATGCTAGCGTGTCAAGGCCGATCATCAGAGACCCTCTAGTCTATTGCAGCCGTTGAGCGTCCCAACGTGGAAGTGGAAGCACGTATCTACAAATTTCATTATGGGTTTGCCGAGGACTCAGCGTGGTCGTGACGCCATCTGGGTCGTCGTTGATCGTCTGATGAAGTCGGCACATTTTTTTGCAATTCGTACAACTTGGCCTTTGGACCGGCTTGCGAGATTATTCATCGAGGAGATTGTAAGACTGCAAGGCGTTTCAGTCTTGATCGTTTCTGACCGAGATCCGAGATTCACATCTCAATTCTGGAGGAGCTTTCAGAGAGCGATGTGGTCTGATTTGTAGCTCAGCACTGCGTATCACCCGCAGACTGATGGTCAGAACAAGAGGGTCAATCAGATCCTTGAGGATATGCTTCGGGCCTGCGTGATTGACTTCGGAGGTAGCTGGGATAAGCATCTGCGATTGACTGAGTTTACATATAACAAAAACTATTAAGCGACCATTGACATGACTCCTTTTGAGGCATTGTAGACAGACCGTGTAGATCTCCGAGTTGTTGGACCGAGGTTAGAGAGTGGCGTCTCCTAGGTCCCGAGCTTGTGCAGAAGACATCAGAGGATATTGATATCATCAGGCAGAGGATGCGCACAACTCAGAGTCTGCAGAAGAGTTTTACTTACCACCGACGTCGTCCCTTGGAGTTTGATGTAGGGGACCATGTGTATCTCAAGGTCTCGCCCATGAAGGGTATAGTTCAACTTGGAGCGAAGGGCAAGCTTGACCTGAGATTCATTGGACCTTTCGAGATCACTGAGCGCATTGGTACTGTGGCCTATCGGCTTGCCTTGCCATCTCAGTTGTCTGGCATCCACAACATTTTTCATGTCTCTATGTTGAGGAAGTGTGGGTCAGACGTGGTACCAGTTATTGAATGGCAGCCGTTGGAGGTTCGTGAGGAGGCTTCTTACATTGAGCAGCCAGTTCGTATCCTTGATCGGAAGGAGCAGGTCCTCCGGACCAAGGTCATTCCCTTGGTGAAGGTTCAGTGGGGTCACCATTCTGTTGATGAGGTGTCTTGGGAGCGCGAGGCCGAGATTCGAGAGCGTTATCCCCATCTCTTTAATGATTGATTATATGTTGTATCTTGTATGCTGCCTTCGATTTTATATGACGATGCCTTGTTTCCTCTTCTATTATGAGTTATGTTTACTTACGATGATTATGTAAATTTTGAGGATGAAATTTTTATTTGGAGGGGAGAGTTGTAAGACCCGTATCCTAGTCCGTACCGTTCCGTTGGCTTCCGTGGTCCTTCTGGTCGAATTCTGGCAACCCTTGACCCGTATTCGACGTTTGTGCGCGATCCTAAGCTGGGTTCCACATACCGAAGTCGGCTCGAACCGAAATTTGTATCATAGCGACCGCGCTGTCGTCGCGGTTCCAACGCCGTAACTCGCGCACCGAACTGATACCCAGGTAGTAGAAGATGTAGGTCCACGTTCATTTCGAGAAAAATGCCCCGCGTTACGAACTTCGAGGGAATCTCTATGACTTATCTCATCAATCAATCAATCAGTCCCATCAATCAAGTTCACATCACACATCAAGTCAAGTACAACAACCAATACCCTACCCTTACCTCTCTCTTACACAAGCTACCCAAAGTCAACTCTCTCTCTCTCTCTCCACCCATCCCCTTTTACAACACCATCACCTATCACCCATCACTCCATCACCTTTTCACCCATCACTTCCCTCTCTCTCTCATTCACTCTCTTCACTCCCAAGCAAAAATCCTACGTCCAAGCTCCTCTCTCCCAACCAACAAGTGTGACCCACTTTCCCCACCCTCTCATCTCACATCTCAACCATCCATCCATCATCTACCTCCATCAAACTCGAAGGCAAGGAGCTAAGGAGGCTAGGGGAAGCAAGAAGGAGTCCTAGAGGTGAGTGATCCACCGTTAATTTTTGTTTTAGGGCCCACTTATTCGTGGAACTCATTTTGATGTATGTGATGTATCAATGAGGGGCCCATAGTGGCGGGGTCCCTCTATCACCGTCTCTCTCTCTCTCTCTCTCTCTCTCTCTCTCTTTTTATGTTAATGATGATGAAGGGGTGTGTGGCCCATCTAGTGTGTGTGTCCCACCATGGAGCATATATTTTATCCATTCACCTTCATGTGGGGCCCACCTGATGAAAGTGTTGGATCTACACAATCCAGCCTATTAGTGGGCCCAGAATTAAGGAAAAACACAAACATCAGGTGATCCAAACAGGTGGGCCACATACATGTGTGGGACCCACCATGATGTTGTGTTTATCCATGCAGTTCAGCGTCTCTTGATGCTGGACGTGAGGCAGGGGTGGCTAACATGAGGTGCGTGTACTGACATGGGTGTGTACTAACAGCTAACAAAAAAAAAGTTTTTTTTTTTAAGTTTAGGGTGGGCCGCTCATGCATGCCCCACCTTGATGTGTGTAGATAATCCACAACGCCCATTCCTTTGCTTAGGCCATTTTAGGCTTTGAGTCGAAAAATGAGCTAAATCCTACTTTCGGGCGGGCCATAGTATAAAAAATAGCATTTTCACCGTTGAAATACCCCCCTGATGTTCTGTACACTAAAACCCCTCGAATATTGGGCTCGATGGATTTGTATCGAGCCATGGAAACCAATGGCTGGAGTGGATTCATCTGATGCGGGCCCCACCTAGTAAAAACCGCAGAATCTCTAATTTTAAAAAAAATTTAAAAAAAATTACATCAGCACCGTCTGCTGCTGCTGCTGACAGAGGACGCGCAGGCAGTGTCCTGTGCTGCCAGGCGAGAACGGCCAGGGAGCCATGGGCCCCATGCATAGGCCCCACCATGATGTGTGCCGTTGTAACGCCCTGAAAATCGGGGGTCAAGCATAAACTCAACTCCGAGTTCCAACGCATCACTTATGCAACAAAATGAATGATGATTGAATGTTGTCTGTATTAGTACATTGAACATGAGTGAGATTAAGCCAAAACAGCATATCATACTCCAGAGACAGTTAAATTGCAAGCGGAAGACTGTGATAGATATATAAAATATAAAAACTATGGTAAGTCTCCAGAGTCTGATAAGGTTACCAGGTTAATGAATTACAAGTACAATTCAAATTATACCAAACGTGTAGTGTCATCTAGTCAACATCCCTGTAATCCCGTCGACTAAGACACGGCTCACTTGAAGCCATCAGCATACAACATATACGAACGAGCATCATTATCATCATAAAGGTCCGGCTCCGCCTCAGGAGTAGCGTCCCCATCTGCAATCAGACAAAGTCTGGTGGGTGTTCGGAATACCGTCACGTAACATGGGAGTGAGTAGCTAACTCAGTGGGCCAATAAAGCATAGGTTAACATGTTATCAATTCGGTCAAGCAGTAATGATAAAGCGGTACAATCAACAATTCTAAATACTCTTATTAATGCAAGTATGGAATGCAGTCATGATGTATGCCCTCACCACACACACTCTCATGCGACACCATCTTACTTTCGCGGCATGCTTTCATCCCTCAGTGCTCCACATCTTCCAGGCACATGCAATGCGATGATGAGCATGATTATCGAGTTATTATTAGTCTATTTCAGACAGCAGGATTGGGAAACTAAGGTACCTCCCTTGTATTATTCCTAAACATGATCCATTATAGGGTCGTCAGTCCTAGTTAATCTCATATGATGGTATGTTTCTAGGTCGCTGCAAAGGCTATCAGGTCTGTTATGCACAATGGTTACACCACTCCCCCATCACCTTTTTAACGGTTCATCACTAAGCTGATACAGGCCTAGTTCATACTCTATATACTGCGGCAAAACTCATCGCCTCACCGCAAATTCAGAGTATGCTCGAGGTCACTACAAAGGGCTCGTCACCAATCAGTGTAGGCCGATAGCTCGAATATAGTGTCCCATACCACCATAATCGGCTCACGAGTTTGGTTGCTCACTGGTCACTACGGGGAGGCACGTGGCCCCAGCGTAGGCCGACAGCTCGACCACGGTATCCCATACCACCATGCCCGGCTCATGAGTCTTAGCGGATCGAGGTACCATGGTTAACGGGATTTCACTAGTAAGTTTGGTACCCTAGGTTCAAGCAGTAGTGTCCAAACATGGTGATCATACATTAGACAGATCAGGTTACTTGATGAGCTCGGCTAGCTCGAGCGCACAACAAGTTGAACGATATGAACCGCATAAGCACTTCGTGTGGCCAACCACTATCGCCAACTGAAGTACGACTCGGGTTCGTCTAACACATCTCACGTGGCAATTGAATCACAGCCACGAATACATTTTCGTTTCCGATTGCCTGGACTATAATCATAGCCCCAAACACAATCAATTTCAGATAGTTAAAGCAGTAATGGATCAAGATTCAAATCATACAATCAAGGTCTGATATTATCCGTTTAGGGTTGTCAGGGCTGTTGCACCCACTCGTTGCTCCACTCCCCCATCACCCATGATGGATCATACGACGTAAATATGAATTTAAACATATGCATTACATAGATACATCATAAAAGCAGTTGAGCATGTTATGAAGCACAACACAAGCATGAGTTTGTACATATTCAATTCCTAATCACACAACTATCCAAGGAAATCATACACATAGTTAAAAGAGTTGAGAATCATATCTCAACACCCTTACACGTTACAATTTGCTAACTACTACTCATTCAGACATTTCAACAAACACTTTAAAAGACATACACCAACATACATGACATATGTTGATCACATAGGCATTAGGCCAAATCCTTTCACTAGGGAGTTGCCCCAATCATAACACGCGTACATCCACGACGGATAGTCATGGAAAGTAGGAATCCAAGTTCCATATTCATTTGAACATTTTCACAAACACTTGGGCTACCCATTTCAACATATATAGCGTATAGTAGCCGAGGCGTGATTCAGGGCAAATCCTTTCGTAAAAAGGGGGATCGCTAATACAACAATCATATATCCATGACAATTAGTCATGGCGAGCACGAATGAGAATTCTATACTCATTCGGTCATTTTCACAAACACTTAGAATACACTCTTTTAACATACATAGTGTATATTAGCAAAACATGTATTAGGGCGAGTCCTTTCGCCAAACAAGTATTTTATCCATATATAATATATCAATACAGCAAATAATCATGGCAAACACATTTCCAAAATTTATACGTATACGGTACTTTCTACAAATACTAGAGTATGTAAAATTCCATATTCTTCATCTTTAATCGAAACGGAAAACAGACAGCACGTTGTACATGTGCAATTGCATGCAGATCATGAATCTATCATTATCTGACATTGAAAGCATTGAAAACCATAACCTATACACCTAAAGTCCGCACCTTTTGTCGTAGAATCGAAACAGAGTCGATAGAATTGCTAAGTTTCTGTATACGGCAGTTTGGTAACCTATAGAATGAAATAGGTTAGCTATTTCATAACCTACAACCTTTACAACTCCAAAACAGATTAGGGTTAGGGTTTCTTACCTAGAAATGACGCTGCGCTGGGAAAGCGACAAGAATGGTGCGGTTGAGCATGTATAGCAGCAGGGAAGAGTGGCAGGGAGAATCTCCCACTCCTCTCTCACTTTCTCTCTCTTTTCTCTCTTCTCTCTCTAGGGTTTCTCTCAAATTCGTATGGCTGCCATGAGAGAGGGTTTAAGGTCCTTATATAGCCTAAAAACACTCCAAAACAGACTTCAGGTCAAGGTATACTTAGGTTATAACCAAAGCGGACCTGTTTCAGCTCAACGGAGGACTTCTGGCGGGCCTCCTTGAGCCAAAGGTCGGACTTAAGCTCACCGACACCGGATCTACGTTTAGTTAAGTTTTCATTTCGGTTGGATTTCCAGATCACACATGGTGGACCAGTTTCAGTTCAATGGTCAGCGGATCTCGATCGGAGATTCCGAGTACATGGATATGTGTATGAAATTTCTCCTGATCCGAGGGTGTAATTTGGTCTGATTCTGACGGTCTGGTTGCTTAAAAATGATCCGCAAGCGAGATGTGTTTTCACACTGTTCGCTCCAGACTCAAGCGAATTACACTGGGACACTATCTGGATTTGATTTCTAAGATGGTTGTCAAGCCCAGCAAGGCGGTCCTAATTCCTTAACTTCGTGTTAATCGGACTTCCGACGTGCCGTCCAGATCTGATACGGAGTTTCGAGAGGCTCCCGAGAGCGGCCGGGTAATGAGATTGATCCTAGATTTTAGGGTACCCTAGCGTCAATGATTTTACAAGTTTTGGGTCTTGCAGATCGTATTTAAAGTGATTGGTGCTAATTTCACAGGCACTCTAGTTTAACACTAGCTAATTCTCGCCTAATTTCTAAAGGATTTAGTCCTGGGTGATTTCGGTCTGAGGTGGTACTTAGTCCTTTGTAGCGATGTTTAGTTTAAGTATTGTTCTTCATCACCTAAAATTTAAGATAGTGTCTAATGTGAAAGTACTTAGAAATTTAAAGAACAAGGTGGTGAAAGGTGAGATTTGTGAAGTAAATGGGTTAAGGAGCGATTTTAGACTGTGGGATTCAGTTCTGAGAATTTAAAAGGTGTTAGGATCGACCCATTGCCTAAGATGTCTAATTCCAGGTTGGCAAAAATCCAGGATGTTACAGCCGTACATCGACACTGTCCAATTGATGGGCCCCTAAGCAGTGGGCCCCCTCCCAAAATATCAGCTATGTGTGGTGCTCAGGTGGCCCACATCACAGGGGACAGTGAGGAATAACGTCTACCCTTGAAACCCTTTTTGGGTTTGTAGAAGTTTCAGATCAAATATGAAATTTGTTTTTCCCATTCGTCTAGGTCCACGTGACCTTATGAACAGTTTGGATGACAGATAAATATCACGGTGGGCCCCATGTATACGTGGCCTTGCCAACAGATTGGATGCAAATAAACATTTCGGTAGGCCCCAGGCCCACCCCAGGTCCACATGACCTTATCAACTGGTTGGGTGGAAAACAAACATTATGGTGGGCCCGAGGTACGTGTGGCCTTATCAATAGATTGGGTGGAAAATAAACATTTCGGTGGGCCCCCATGTTTGCATGATCTTATCCACAGTTTGGGTGGAAAATAGACATTGTGGTGGGCCCCACATGGGACCCACTAATGTATGTATTGTACCCACACCTCTCATCAATGGGGACCCCCACCATGAGGTATGTGATTTATCTATGCCGTCCATCCCAATGGGACCTACCATGATGCATGTGTTGCATCCCAATCGTCCAACCATTTTGAAAGCCCGTCTCATGGCTTGAGACTAAAAATGAGACAGATATAGGATCAAGTGGACCACCCAGTACAAAGGCAGTGGGGATGGAGCTTCTACCATTGAAATACTTTTGTTGTCACAAAAGTTTGGATTGTTATGAAATTGTTTTTCCCTTAATCCAAGTTTGTGTGACCCTATGACCAGATTGGATAGAAAATAAATGTTATGGTGGGCCTTAAGAATTTTAACGGTGGAAATCATTATCACCACTGTTATTTGGAGCGTGGTTCAGTTAATCTTTTGATATGATTCATGATATATATGAGGCCCATGTGACTAGGCCCATCTTGATGTAATTGTGGCCCGTTGTCGAGGCCCACTTTGATATATATGAGGCTCACGGGTCGAGGCCCAATAGGATGTACAAAAGGTCCATTGTAGTGTGATTCCCCATGGTTATGGGTTGACCTTTATAGCAGGTTATGCCTTGGGAGCAATGATGGTTTAATGTTCACATTGTAAGGATGATGTTGGTTAAATGTCCACATTGTCACTCTCCCTAGGGCCCATTGATAGGCCCATACCTGTAGTGCGTAGGCCATCTAGGCCCATCTTTATTTTGAGCAAAGCCCATCACCACATAACATGCTCAGTATAGATCCATAATTCATGATCATATGCATCATATGTATGCCTGATATGAGAAGTGATTGATCATAGCATATGCCTTCGGGCAGATCTTTTATGGGCTCCCTAATAGGCGGAGTTGCCCTACATGAGCGCATGATACGCGCAAGATTGTTGCATGTCTGGTAGTATGACTCAGCACTTGCATTATGTGATTGTGATTATTGTATACCCTAGCGACATCAGGGTCATAGCCTTCACAGACACATCGTGGATGGCTGGATTAAATACCGAAAATACTGTTTCTAAGCATCGGGGCGCCATAGATGTCCTTGGGTGAAAATCCCTAAACCCGATGGTACCAGAGGATGACTCCAACGTTGAGAGTGAGTAGATTCATGAGCGCACGAGGGCCGAATACCAGGAGGCCATGTCTCCTACTGTGTCATGGTCAGTTGGAATGGGGTGTGGCCTTACTCGCCCGAGGGTAGGGGGCAATACTAGGCTGAGTTTGACCAGCTCGTGAATGGATCCGCTATCGACGTGCCGGATAGGTATTGACAGACTATTGGTTAGGTGGATAGTGAGGTTTCTTACGCTCACTTGGACTGTGCAGCTAGGTGAGCGGAAGTGTCATTTGGAGTGTACTAAATCCCGGTGATTATCCAGACTGAGAACCATACTGATTTGATGCTCTAGTAAGGAGCCGTACTGATATGTGATGAGGATTGACATGCTTGAGTTGCATCCCACATCGCATGGCTGTGTCATGGCTGATAACATTCATATCTTGCACCACATAGCCTTGGTACGGCTGATTGCATTCATGTACTCATCAACATGATTCCGCATGACTCTGACCTTACATTCTGAGCACGCTCGCATTGCGCACACACTTACACCACCCTCTAAGCTTTCTATAACCTTATGCACGATTGATGCGTGCAGGTGACGCAAGGACGCAGCCATAGTCTCGCTGCGGTTGGAGCGTGCAGCCAAGCTTCTGGAGTTTTTGTTAGTTTCATTATATTGTATTTCCCTTTCATACGCCTTGTACTCAAAAGTTTTTGATCATAGTGGATTTTGTGATGGCGTTTTGTGGTTATTGTTCGTGGTTATGCTTTTGGTTATGCTCATTACAAATCAAATTGATGATTAGAAATCCTCCTTGTAGCATCCCAGGATCGGAACCTGGTGTATGGGTGCCGGGAGCTGAGAATGGGGTACTACAGAGGTTGTCGGGGCCGGATTCGGCGATCGAGAATTTGTTTAGCCCGGTTTCCGGGTTCGGGGCATGACAACTACTGTGGCTGGGACCATTGTCAAAACCAGGTCATGAAAAGGGCTGAGATATGGGCCGAAAATGGCCTCTAACTGGGCCGTAAAACCAGCCTCTTGCTGGTACAAATAGTGGGCCGAAACCAGCTCACGTTCTGGATCGAAATTAGTCCAGAAGGGTGGTCTGAAAATGCTCCTTAGTTGGGTCGAAAACATGCCTTCAACAGGCCTTGATTTGGGTTGCTGCCTTCCGCAGGCCTTAATTTGGGTTGCAGATGTTCCAGCAGATAGGCCATGCAATGAGCTAAAAACGGGCCCTCAGCTAGGCCCTTATTTGAGTTGAAAGACCAGCCCTTAGCTGGGCCGAAACTGAGCAGAAAACAGGCTGTGGGCCTATGCAAAATCCAAGCTCTACCCATTTCAAATGGACCACGTTCCAGACCTCAGTGGGCCGCACCTGAGTTTCAAACTTAGTGGGCCGAACCATCTTCAGATAGTGGGCCGCACCTGAGTTTCAAACTCAGTGGGCCGCACCATCTTCAGACAGGGGGCGGCACCTAAGTTTCAAACTCAATGAGCCACACCATCTTCAGAAAGTGGGCTGCACCTGAGTTTTAAACTCAGTGGGCCGCACCATCTTCAGACAGTGGACCGACCGCACCTAAATTTCAAACTCAGTGGGCCGCACCATCTTCAGATAGCGGGCCGCACTTGAGTTTCAAACTCAGTGGGCCACACCATGAACCAGTAATGTGGGCTGGAGACAGGCCTTCATCGGGCCATGTAATGTGCTGAAAATAGGCCTCAGCAGGGCCATAAAACTAGCCTTCTGCCGGCGCCTGAAGTGGGCTGGAACCAACCTCAAAATTCTAGGCCGAGGCTTGTCATGCATTAGGCCGTAACCTGGGTTGAAAGTTAGCCCAAAATTGGACCAAAACCAGCCCCAACTTTGGGCAGAATCAGCCGCACGGTCTGGGCTGAGAACTAGCCCAGAACTAGGCCAAGTTAGCCCTTAGTTTGGGCCAAAATTTGGGCCAAGGCCAACCACAAAGTCAGGCCATGTACTAGGCTGAAATTAGCCCAATTCCAGGCCCTACACATTGCAAGTGGGCCTTATTATAAACCACAGTGGGCCGAGTCTTAGCTGGGCCATCCATTTGTTGGGCCTAGTCCACGCCCAGTTCAGCCTATGGACAGGGGCGTTTCAGGCCTAGCCCAAACCTCATTGATTGGGCCACAGTTGGTGGGCCTGGTCACCTTGAAACAGGCCCAATTCCCATATTAATGAGCCCTTACAAACCCCCCACACAATGTCGATTGTTTAAGACCTTGGAAATATGTGACTAATACAACTATAACTCTAGGAGATTACTTGCGTGACTTTGGGCCGCAAGATACTCATGGGAATTTGGATTAAGGACAAAACCACAACTCTCTAGGTGATGACTTCTCCCCTTGACCTTTCCATCTCTAAACTAGGCTAAGGATAACTTTTGTTGTACCTATGAATGATGACCCATAAATGGTTAATCATTCGATAGTTTACGTGAATACCTGCCTTATAAGGGATTTGATTATTGGTTAGTTTACTTGAATTCATCTTTGGATTAGTTCACTTAAACGTATGTCTTGGAATTAATCAGGATACTTGATTAGTCACCTAAAGAAATGTCCTAGAGTTGATTTGGATACTTGATTAACTTAACTTGAATAGTTGTCTTAGATATATTAAAATGCATGATTAGTTTGCTTAAGCATATGTTTAAGAATTGACTGACTAGTTGCTTAAATACATGAATCACTTGATTGACTCCCTTGAAATACATGCTTTAAAAACTGATAAGTTATAAGTACATAACTCTTGAATTATATGCATACATGAGTTTACTTTGTCTATTGAATCATGCCTGAACCTCCATGCCACACCCTCATTGTCACGTCCCAAACTCGGAAACTGGGATCACAAAATTTCCTATCCCCGAATCTAGTGCCGACACCCTCCGTAGTACCCCATTCTCGGCTCTCAGCACCCATATGCCGGATTCCGATCCTGGGATCCTATAAGGAGAATTTTCCCAATGTACATTTAACTCGTAATAAGCATAACCGTAAGTTTACCCAAATCACAAAGGCAACATCATCATCACATATCCACTAATATAAACAGTTGAATATAATGCTGAAAGGGAAATACATATATCAAAAATCAAAGCTCCAGAAGACCGCCGCATGCTCCAAGCTCAAGGCTGCTGTGACCTAACGCCACTTGCACGCATTTATCATGCATAAGCTTAAAGAAAGCTTAGAGGGTGGTGCAAGTGTGTGTACAAGGTAAGTGCCAAGTATGCAATATCAGAGCAATGTGGAAATGTGCTGGTAAGTCCATAAATATCATCAGCCTTATCCAGGCTATGCGATGCGAAAACATAATAAGTCAATATCATATACAGAGGAAGTAATGTAGATCAGTTATGCAATGCGGAGATATAGTAAGCCAAATATCATATACTGAGAATGCAATGCAATATACAAATCCTGACGAGTCCACAAATGCTTCCAATCTCATATAGGCCATATGAATGCAGAAACGTAGCAACCCAGAATGCTATATGCCGCGGATATAATGCAATATGCGGTGCAAATGAAATGACTAAGCTGGAGTGTGAAGTCGGGATGATAGTATGTAATATCGCAGGCCACAGGGTCCATCACAAGGGACTTCTATCAAAACCATTTCATACCTAAATTTGGATAGTCAGATTCAATGTGGTAAACTCTTGATCTTAGGTTGGTCGCGCGCCCCAACTGAAATCCTAGCCATTACGAAGGTACACATAACAATTAGTTGCACACCACTAGCCCGAGTGGATAGTAAATGAATGAATGAATGAGTATGCAACTCCTGCTCAATAAGTCCACATATCAGTACCGTACATCTCTGGGATCATCACCAGGGTCTATTACACTTTACGCCAGCTTGTCACCCCTATCTGAGAACCAACTGGGTAAGTGGAAGAGACCACTATCCATCTACAAATATTGGGCCCAGCTCATTGATAGCGGACCCATTCCTCAAGCTGGTCAAACTCAACCTAGATATTGCCCCCTCACTCAGGCAGGTAAGGTCACACTCTCTCCCAACCGACCATGATACAGTGGAAGACGTGGCCTACTGGTATACAACCCTCATGCGCTCATATATATATATCCACTCAGTCTAGACGTTAGGGTGTCTCTTGGCCACAAAGTTTTAGGAATTTTCACCCAGGGACATCTATAGCGCCCGTATGCTAGAACCAAATATTTTCGGTGTCCCATCTGGCCATCCACATATGCCTGTGGAGGCCATGACCCTGATGTCACTAAGGCGTACGATGGTCATATCACAAAATACGATATGCATGAGTCATACCATCCAGTCATGCAGTAATCCTGCACGTGTCGTGCACTCATGTGGGCAACTCCGTCTCTCATGGAGTCTCATAAACAACCTGCCCTATGGCATATGCAATGGTCAATCACGTCTCATAACAAACATGCAGATGACGCATATGGGCATGAATCATGATGTTATGCTGTCACATACTCATAATCGATATTGATAATCGGCCTAAGGGAGGGTCACAATGTGGACATTTAACCATCATTGCCCATCAGTGTGGACATTTAACCAACATTGCTCCCAAGGGATGACCCTTATAGGGCCAAACATATAGTGGGCCCATGGCCTCACACAAGGGCCTAATGTACACCACATCGGGCCGTATACAATCTCAATGGGCCCTACACAAGGGTCTCACAAATCAAGTGGGCCACATCACATGGGCCTCTCATTCATCACATCGGGTCTCATTTAAAGCCACAAACACATCACAATGGACCTCATACGCGGGCTGCATTTCATCAAGTGGGCCGCATCGCATGGGCCTCGTATATAGCACATCTTGCCTCACTCATGGGCCACATATACATCATAATGGGCCTCATCATATGGGCCATAGATATGTCATAATGGGCCTCATATACATCAAGCGGGCCACATCGCATAGGCCTCATATAAATCACAATGGGGCCGCATCACATGGGCTTAATACACATCACAATGGGCCGGCCTAATACACATCACAATAGGCTGCATATACATCACAATGGGCCTTGGCCAATGGGCCATAGATACATCAAATGGGCCCCACTCATGGGCTGCATATGCATCACAATGGGCCTTGGCACATGGGCGGCCCCACTCATGGGTCGCATATACATCACAATGGGTCGGATCACATGGGCCTAATACACATCACAATGGGCCGGATCACTTAGGCCTAATACACATCACAATGGGCCTCAAATACACCACATCGAGCCTCATCATATGGGCCCCATGCACATCAGATTGGGCCACATATATGGGCCACACAAACTTCACATGGGTCTCATAAGGCAGCCCATTGCCCAGGGAAATGGATGGGTAGTGTGCACATAACACACACATCATGGTGGGCTACACAGATACAACATGTGTGTCCTAATTATCAGGACAACAACTACATGGCCTCTTGATCGGACGGTGTGGATCAAAGCATACATCATGGTGGGTCCCATGGGTCAGCCACACAATCCAGAGAATGGATGAATGGTGTGGACATCACCATCCCAGTTGGACGGTGTGTTCAAAACACATACATATTGGTGGATCCCACCGTCTTTTGTTGGACGGTGGGGGTATAATACATAAATCATGGTGGGCCACGTAGATGGGGTCCACTTCCAGCTGGACTGGACGGTCTAGATAAAACCCATACGATGTGGTGGGGTCCACACGTCCCCCGTGTGGACGATGGACAAACAACACGTCATCAAGGTGGGTTCCACACGTCCCACGTGTGGACGATGGACAAACAACACGTCATCAAGGTGGGGTCCACACGTCCCATGTGTGGATGATGGACAAACAACACGTCATCAAGGTGGGGTCTTCACATGTACCGTCCAGATGGACGGTTCTGGATAAAATACATACATATAGGTGGGCCCTACCCTCACACGAGCCACACGTGTGAGGTGGCCCCACGTCCAAGGAAAATGGACGAAAGGTGTGGATATACACATACATCACGCCAGCCCACACAGCACCATCTTAAGCATTGGACGATGCAGATAAATCACACATGAAGGTGGGTCCCATCCCACATGTGCAGTACGTGTGGGGTGGGCCCCACACGTCAGCCAAAAATGGTTGGATGGTATGGATATAAATATACCTCGTGATGAGGTCCACAGAACTTACTGACGTTAGGCCAACAGCTACATGCTGCTGGCCATTCAGACAATCCAGATAGGCCACATGTGTGAGGTGGGTCCACACGTGTGGAACTCACCTGCCCCACATGAAGCTGATATTTGTGTTTTACCTACATCTAGTAGCACTGGACAACGCACATTAAACACACACACTCACACATATAGATATATATGTGGTGGGGTCCACATTAGTGGGCCACCCCATAGACCAAGCTGGTAATTGTGTTTTCCTATCATCCTGGGTCCGATCAAGGACGGGCAGCAAGTGCTGCTGCTGGATGGCGATGGCCCTGTTTGGTGGACGACATGGATGCGAAACACACATCAAGGTGGGCCATAAAATCAAGGAAAAAGGGAGAGAGAGAGAGAGAGAGAGAGAGAGAAATAGAGAAACATGTGATGGGGAGGGACCCTGCCACTATGGGCCCTTCCTACACTCAATACGAAGTATTCATCAGGTGGGTCCCACTACAAGTGGGCCCACAATTGGAAATCAATGGTAGAAATTCCCAAGATCACCCACCGATTACAAATCTTCTAGGCTCCTTAATCTCCCGAGCTCCTAAGCTTGCTCTTTAACGGAGGAAGATGAAGATTGGATGGTGGAGATTGGGGTAGGAAATGGGCCACATCTAGCTTCTTTCTCTCCTTAGAAGCCATGGACGGTTGCTTGGGAGTGAAGAGAGAAATGAGAGAGAGAGAGAGAGATGTAAGGAGAGAGGGATGGGTGATGGGTGAGTGATGGGTCTACTTGACATGAGGGGTGTGGGTGTGTGTTGACTTTGGGTGAGTGAGGGATGGGTTGTGATGGGAGGTGTACTTGACTAGTACATCAATGCGATTGATGTGATGCTTGGTAGAGATTCTCTTAGGATTGCAAATGAGCGGCATTTTCTGAAAATAAATGCGGGCCCACAACTCTTGGCCCGGGTATCGCATCGACGTGCGAGATGCGGTGTGGTCGCACTGGTATAAGTTTCGAGTCAAGCCGACTCAGATCAACAGGATGCAACTCAGGGTCGCATGCAAATGCCGATTACAAATCGCAGGTCGCGGGAATTCGACAGGGAGGACCGCGGGAGTCTACGAAACGGTACAAACTAGGATACGAGTCTTACACTCATATGATTGTATTGGCTGCAAGACACATATGACTTGAAATCTCTCTAGGATGAACCTCTATTTAAATAGAGTCCGTACTTGGGTGTAACGGAACTAAATGTGATAAGATTAGACCCTCAACATGGAGGTTATGATCAGTGGCAATTAAATTCATGGGATCTACCATTGATGGAGTGATTCCACCTATCTGACTAGGGAATGACCCTTTCAACATTTACTATCGCCGATGTTTATTCGCATTTGAATCATACATACCGTCACATTTTAGTCATTGTATTTAACGTCTTCAATACTTCATTCCTAGTCAGTATATGATGGTAGTTTCTCATACATTGAGAGTTGATTGGCCACGTGTTGATGGGCTCTATACACACCCTAAGGTAGTAGACTCATGGGCTAAGGATGGTGGTCATGGGATACTATGCCCGAGCCGTCGGCCTACGCTAGTGACGAGCCCCCAAAGTGGCCTTGAGTTTTACTAAATCAGCTGATCGTAATTGGACTAATAATGCCTTGGGTAATCATGCATACATGACATATTTACGATGACGAGTAGATGTTTCTGGATGTTGTAGCACTGCCTCTGAGTTATTGGGGTATCGTTTCGCTAGCTGCCAGACCACCAACTATCGATTTACGATGTGATGTACGATAAGCAGTCATTATGCGGTACGTGATGTACGCACGTGATGTACGCACGTGATGTGCTTCATTAATGGCCAGCCTTTGCATGAGTGATGAGCCCAACTGCCGAACGGATGAGCATCCCCGGGTCGATGATGCATTCACGAATCCATGCATATAATAATACTGCATTTAGTATGTTTTCTTTGTCTGGTTGTTTTATGTTATTTCTTGTCTAGGGCGGCGGTGTATAATCTTGAGGAGAAATCACACTGAGGTGGCCACTCGTTCATCAATGTTCAACCGTACAGAGGATACAGGTGCAGGGATGGACGAATACGTAACGAATGTCGGGGCTGCTACCGTCGTAGCGGAGGAGCTGTATGAGGATGAGTCGCACTAGGAAGCGGCGGCATACTTCGGGCTGAATCAGTAGATTTAGCTGTTAATGTTCATTTTAGTACATTTGACAACTTGAGGTTTTGTATTTGGTCCCTAGTTGAGTGGGCCCAGATATTGTTCCTAATTTGGTTATGGCTTATACTACGCTTGATTTCCATTATTTGTACTTTGATGTTATATTGATTGTCACATAATGATCTGTTAACTCCCGGGTTTTCAGGAAATGAGTTGTATACTCGGGTCCCGAAAACATGGCATTACAAAATAGGAGTCCCCAGGGCATCTTTGGGCATCATCTAGGGTTTGGAGGAGTAAAGCATAAGGGTGGAGAGCCGTCACCAAGCGTTTTTCTTCCTTTCTTCCTTAGTTTTTCATGCTTTCTTCTAAAGTTTTATATCCAATCCTGTTTATGGTTGGCTAAACCTCTTGGCTAGGGCTAAGAGGTAAAGCTTGTAGCGTGATGGGTTGTTTCTATTGCTTTGATTCATGTTTATGATGAACCTTCATGGATTCTAATTTGATTATTCAAGGAATACTTTCAGTTTTTAATGGTTTATTGTGACTCAAATTACAGTAGATCTGCAATAGCTTTAAGTATCTTTTTTTCCTGATTTGAGATTGTGAAATTAGTAAGTCCTGTTGTTTACCATTGTCCCTTGGGCATGATAGGGACTAAAAATTGTGCTTGTAACAGTCATACGACTGAAAATTGTCCCACAATACCCACTTTCAAGTAATATTGAATGAACAGTCGAATGCTGTAAACAACTACCAAAGGCCTTTCAAGGGAACCGCCTTGAACACATACAACCCTAGCAAGAGAACCCATCCAAATTTCAGTTGGAGGAATGGGCAAACTGCTACTCCTCAAGGGATCCTTAACCAGTTTTTGGATCAAAAGAAGCCTTAAGAGGATCTGGTTTTAAAACACATTCAAAATCAAGAGCTTTTTAATCAAGGCACACTATAAGCTTTTCAAGATCTTACCAAAGTTGTGCAACGAATTGAGTCACACTTGACGATTGGAGAGAAAGGGGTACTTCCAGCCCAACCTCTCCCTAATCCTAAACCACAATATGACGTTAGTGACCCAAGCTCTTCAAATCAAATGGAGCAAGCCAAGTCTATCACTGCTCCTAGGAGTGGGAAGATCATTGAGAAAACCATTCCGGTTAGGTCTAAAAAGCCTAAGGACTCAAAAATTGACAACAATGATAGACTTAGCACTGCTCCACAAGATTTAGAACTGAAACCTCAAGGCAAGCCAATTGCCCCATATGCCAAATTGCTGAAAGATCTATGCACTACCAAAAGGTGACAAAATATTCAAAAGAAAATCTTTTCGATAAAAAAAGTGAGTGCAATCCTAAGACAAGATGTGCCACAAAAGTACAAAGATGCCGGTAACCCAACCATCACTTGTGTGATTGGGAACTACCAGATTGAGCTTGCACTTCTTGACTTAGGAGCGAGCGTAAATTTGATTCCTTATTCAGTCTACGAACAATTAGGCCTTGGTGAATTAAAACCCACCAAAACTACATTACAACTTGTTGATCGCTCAATTCGTGTATCGAGAGAAATAATAGAAGATGTGTTGGTCCAGGTTGACAAATTCTACTATCCAGTAGATTTTATCATCCTGGACACTCAACCCAATATGGATACAAGCACTCAAATCCCTGTCATACTTGGTCGTCCATTCCTTGCTACATCAAATGCAATCATAAATTGTAGGAATGGGGTTATGAGCCTATCTTTCGGGAATATGACATTGGAACTGAATATATTTTTCAATATGGGCAAACAGTTAGAGGATGACGATGATTTCCATGATATTAACCTAATTGATTCTTTCATGGAGGATAGAGCACTCCTGACTGTATACTCTGACACTCTAGAGACATGCTTGGCCCACTCCCCCAATGTAGATGATGATATGATTAGGGATATGGATGCCTTGCTTGATGCTACACTAGTACTTGAAGTTAACCGGTGGAGGCCACAATTTGAGAAATTGCCTCGAACTAATGTAGTGCCTCTACCGTTTAGCTTCAAAGCACCAAAGTTGGACCTAAAACCTTTACACACTGATATAAAATATGTTTATTTAGGTTAAGATGAGAATACCCGGCGACGATTTCTTCCCACATTAGGCAGGAACAAAAGAGTATGCTTATCTCTAATCTCATTGAGCATAAGAGAGCCCTTGGATGGTCGATTGCGGACCTCAAGGGAATTGACCCTTTGATTTGTACTCACCTCATTCATCTTGAGGATAATGTGAAGACCTCACGGCAACCACAACATAGACTAAATCCAAACATAAAGGAAGTGGTTAAGGCCGAGGTTCTCAAGCTATTGGATGTAGGTATCATATACCCAATATTTGATAGCCGATGGGTGAGTCCATCTCAGGTGGTTCCTAAGAAGTCCGGAATCACCATGGTAGCCAATGCTGATAATGAACTCGTGCCAACTAGGATCACTACCGGTTGGAAAATGTGCATTGACTACAGGAAGTTGAATACCGTCACGAGGAAGGACCACTTTCCTTTGCTCTTTATCGATCAAATTTTGGAAAGGCTAGCTGGTCATTCCTATTACTGTTTCACTGGCGGATATTCGGGCTACAACCAGATCGAGATAGCCCTTGAAGATCAAGAAAAGACCACATTCACATGTCTCTTTGGCACTTTTGCTTATTGAAGGATGTCATTTAGACTGTGTAATGCCCCCACCACTTTTCAGCGATGTATGTTAAGTATTTTTTCTAACATGGTGGGAAAATATTTAGAGGTCTTCATGGATGACTTCTTGATCTTTGGTCCATCCTTCAGTAAATGCTTGGAAAATTTGAAATGTGTGCTGAAGCGATGTGAGGAAAAGAATTTGGTACGTAATTGGGAGAAGTGTCACTTCATGGTTCATGAGGGAATTGTTCTTGGACATATCATCTCGTCTAAAGGAATTGAGGTAGATAAGGCTAAAATTAATCTTATCTCTAACCTACCTTCACCCAAGAGCATAAAAGATGTGCGATCCTTCCTAGGGCACGCCAGATTTTATAAATGATTCATAAAGGACTTTAGTCATCTCTCTTGTCCTTTATGCAATCTACTTCAAAAGGATGTACCATTGAGTGGACTGAGCAATCCTAAGAAGCTTTCTCTAAGCTAAAGGGCATGTTGACTACCGCACATATCATGCAACCACCCGATTGGAACATTCCTTTTGAACTTATGTGTGATGCGTCTGACTATGCTATTGGGGCGGTGTTAGGCCAGAGAAAACAAAAGAAGACATACATTATTCATTACGCAAGTAAGACTCTAAATTTAGCCGAAGTGAATTACTCTACTACGGAAAAGGAACTCTTAGCCGTGGTATTTGCTTTGGACAAATTTAGATCTTACTTGATTGGATTCAAGATCATAATCTACACTGATCATGCGACACTCAAGTATCTTCTCTCTAAGAATGATGCTAAGCCCCGCTTGATATGATGGATCCTTCTACTCCAGGAATTTGATTTGGAAATAAAAAATAAAAAGGGAGTAGAAAACGTAGTGGCTAACCATCTTTCGAGACTTGACCTCCTTGATTCCCTTGAGATGACACCCAAAAATGACATGTTCCCTGATGAACAATTGTTTAAAGTCTCCCACTCACCTTGGTTTGCTGATATTACTAAGTATCTTGCCACAGGTTTCACGCTAACACATTGGACTGCGCAAGATAAGAAAAAAAATTCTTCATCGAGGTTCCCAAGTTCTTTTGGGATGATCTGTATTTGTTTAAATATTGCCCAGACCAAATCTTAAGGAGATGTGTACCAGATAATGAACACCAAAGTGTCAACTCCTTTTGTCGCTCTTAGGCTTATGGTGGTCACTTTTCTGCCAAAAAGACCATGGCCAAAATTTTGCAGTGCGTCTTTTACTGGCCCACTATGTTCAAGGACACTCATGAGTTTTACAAAGCTTATGTGTTGTCAGAAATTGAGAGCATTGTCCCGTCGAAAAATGATGCCTTTGAATCTCATTCTCATCATTGAAGCATTTGATTGTTGGGCATCGATTTCATAGGACCATTCCCCTAATCTTTTGGGAATTTATACATCTTGCTAGCAGTAGACTATGTCACTAAATGAGTCGAAGCGATCCCATTCCGGAATAATGATCATTAAATGGTCATTAAATTCTTAAAAGAGAACGTTCTTTCCCAGTTCGGAATGCCTCAAGCCATCATTAGTGATGGAAGTTCACATTTTTGTAATAGGCCATTTGCGAACTTAATGAAGAAATATGACATCTCTCACAAGGTGAGCACTCCATGCCACCCACAAACAAGTAGGCAAGTTGAGATTTCCAATAGGGAAATTAAACAAATCTTATAGAAAACGGTTAACCCTGACTGCAAAGATTGGTTAATCTGATTACCGATGCTTTATGGGCTTACCGTACTGCATTTAAGACCCTTATTGGAATGTCTCCCTTTAGACTTATCTATGAGAAAGCATGCCACTTACCTGTGGAGTTGGAACATAGAGCCTACTGGGCTATTAAAAATCTAAATTTTGATTTGGACAACGCGGGCTTGCTGCGCAAACTTTAGTTGAATGAACTTGAATAAATCTGGAACGATGCATATGAGAACTCTAGAATTTACAAGGACAAGATGAAGGTGTTTCATGACCAACACATTCTTCGGAAATCATTCACACCCAGTCAGAAAAAACTTTTGTATAATTCTTAGTTACATATTTTTCCGGGTAAACTCCAATCTTGTTGGACCAACCCTTTCACTATTACTAATGTCTATCCTCATGGGTCTGTCGTGATTCAGAATCCAAACAATGGCAATGAATTCAAAGTAAATGGAGATCGTTTAAAGCCATTTGTTGAGCAATTTGATTTAGAGGACATGTCTATACCTTTGAATGATCCTGTTTACCAGGATTTTCCTCCTAGTCCGACGGAGGCATAGTTAGGTTTATTGCTTTCTGCTATTTAGGATAGTTTATTTTTTGCTGTTTTAGGATAGTTTACTTTCTAGTAGTTTGAGTTTCCTTGTGTTAACCCATCTTCACACTGAGATCATTGGAAAAGCCTCGAATTTCCTTCTTTGGGTATTATCTTTCCATCACTTCCCTTTTTCATTTCTTTACCTCTTTTGCATTTCATGCTTATTTCTTTACATTGAGGACAATGTAGATTTTAGGTTGGGAATGGGAGATTAGGTAAACTAATCAGTATTTTCTCAGCTTTGAGCAATTTTTTTAAAAAAAAACTCTTCAATGTTTCAAGTTGAAATCTATTTGGGACGGGATGAATTGTGTACTTAAGAATGCTTTGAGTATTATAAGATATAAAGTGAATTTTGGATTGTTGAAGTTTGATCAATTAAGTAATTTATCACCTAAGTTCTTGCACTCAACTGATTAAGAGGAAGTTTGAATAATAGGTCAATCTAAATCACAAGACACACTCAATTTGTCTTTTGAAAGACATGTGTAAGGCCCATATCTTAAACCGTACCATTCCGTAAGCTTTCGCAGTCCTCCTGGTCGAATTCCGGCAACCCTCATCCTATATCCGACGTTTGTACGTAATCCTAAGCTGAGTCCTACATACCGAAATTGGCTCGACCTGAAACTTGTACCCTAGTGACCGCACCGTCGCTGCTTTTCCAACACCGCATCTCATGCGCCGATGCGATACCCAGGCTAGAAGATGTGGGCCCATGTTTATTTCGAGGAAAACATCACGCGTGCGAATTCCGAGAGCATCTCTACGACTTATCCCATCAATCAATCAATCAAGTCAAGTACACACCATACCACAAGTACAAGCAACCCATCCCTTTCCCATTCCCAAAGTCAACTCTCTCTCTCTCTCTCTCTCTCTCTCTCTCTCTCTCTCTCTCTCTCTCTCTTCACCCATCCCTTTCTTACAACTCCATCACTCCACCCATCACTCCATCTCTTTTCATTCCATCACTTCCCTCTCTCTCATTCTTTCTCTTCACTCCCAAGCAACCAAAAAAAATCTAATGTCCAAGCCTTTCCGAGAGCAATCCAAGTGTGGCCCATTTTCCCACCCTCTCATCTCCCATCTCAACCATCCATTTATCATCAACCTCCATCAAGATTGAAGATAAGGAGCCTAGGAGTCCAAGGAGCTAAAGAATGAGGCCTAAGGTGGGTGATCCACCGTTGATTTTGATTTTTTTAGAGCCCACTTGTTGTGGGACCCACTTGATGTATATATAGGGAGGGCCCAATAGTGGCGGGGTCCCTTCCCTTCACGTATCTCCACTTGACGATGATGTGAGTGGCCCACCTATGATGTATGTATTACTTTCATGCCATCCGTTTTGGGATGTATGGACCCATCGTGATGAATGGATTAGATCCACACCGTTCATAAGTGGGCCACATGATCGTGGGCCCCATTCGTTGCATGTGTGCAGATCGTCCATTCATGTGGGGCCTACCATGATGGATGAGTTTTCCATCTAGGCCATCCGTCCAATGTCTCTGGACGCTGGACGCTAGCATCTCTTACTCTCTCTCTCACACACACATGTGTATATATATATATATATATAATATTATTTAATATAATATATTATATTAAAATAATAAATGATATGGTGGGCCACTCCCACGTGGGACCCACCATACCTACAACAGCTACATAGCAACTATATTAATGTCAGCTACCACTGACATGAGGAGAAATCCTCACTGTTCAGGGAGCAGTGACCTCACCAGTTTTGTGGACCCCACCGTATGTGTTTCATCCTTTTAGCGTGATCATCTTAGGTGGGCCACGCTCGTGGACCCCACCTTGATCCATATGTTTCATTTGCCATGCATGGCCCCACCAAGATGCTTGTGTTGTATCCCTACCGTTCATTTGTTTATGGATGTGGGGGCGAGAGGGGGGCCACCGTGATGTATGGGTTTTGCCACACCACCCAGTACGCTGGATGGATGGGATCCACCATAGATGTATGCATTTTATCCATCCGTCCATCTAGACGGTGGCAGCAGGGGCCCACCATTGATGGATGTATTCCATCCAACCGTCCACCCATCTGACGTGCTGGCCATATCGTGGACCCCACCATGATGTATGTGCTACATCCATGCCGCCCATCAGTGGGCCCCATGACGTCAGTAGTCCTGTGGGCCCGCTGTTGTATGTGTTGCATGTAAACCGTCCATCCATTTAGCAAAACCGTCTCAAGGCTTGAGACTAAAAATGAGATAGAACCAGTTATCAAGTGGACCAAACTACAGAAAACAATGGTGTTGAATGTCTATCATTGAAACCCCATTTTTGGTTACAAAAGTTTTGGATCAATATGATATTTGTTCCTCCTCCTGTCCAGGTCTTTGTGACCTTGGGAACAGACTAGATGGGAAATAAATACTATGGTGGGCCCACTGGAAATTCAAATATGGAAATCATTATCACCACTGCCATTTGTGGTATGGTCCAAATGATCCTTTGGATATGATTTTTTTTTTTTTTAAATAATGCTCTAAAACGATCTCTAACAATAGATGAATGGTGTGGTTGGTTTGGGCCCATTCAATCCGGTCCATTTGATTCGACCCATTTGATTTGGCCCATTTGAACGACCCATTTGTACTGGCCCATTTATATCGGCCCATTTGATCGACCCAATTGATTTGGCCCATTTGATTCAGCCCATTTAATCGGCCCATTTGTACTGGCCCATTTGATTTGGCCCATTTGATTCGGCCTATTTGAACCAGTCCATTTGATCGGCCCATTTGATGTAATTGAGGCCCATGATGATGCATGTTAGGCCCTTGTGCTAGGCCGTGGGCCCCTATCTGATTGGACCTATGAGCGCCATTCCTTGAGAGCAATGTTGGTTAAAGGTCCACATTGAGGGGCAATGTGGTTGGACGTCTGTTAGTGCTATTATATGATACCTCTTCGGTTGTCAAATTTTGTGTGTCAAAACCTTGTCTTGGGTGTGTTCTATGTTTAAGACACCATATCAACTTATGGACTCTTCAAGCGGCTTCAAGGTACATTTCGAAGATATAAAGAAGACACAGTATTCTTGATTCAAGCAAAGATTATTCAAGTTCAAGATACAAGCAGTGTTTGAAGGTGTGAAGCTCAAAAGCAAACTCAAGATAAATGTTGGTGTCAAGTCTTTGGACGACTCGTACTTCAGGCTTCAAGTACTAAAAGATTTATCATTCGTTGAATGAAGTAGAGTTCAATGTCCATACTTCATTATTCAGGTTTGATAGACCATAGTCATTGACCTTAGGGTAGGTCATTTTGGATACATTATACAACTGTGTTTAAACATGTTTTTGATCTGCTCTTAGACTAGTCCTGGTTCTGGTTCTGGTTCGACCAGTCCTAGCACTGGCTCGACCTGTCTAAGAATTTCCTAGGCCAGTCTTGGACTTGTTCAATTTTATCGAATTTTCTGGTTCGCTCACGACCAGTCTTGGAGTCTGCTCGACCGGTCGTGGGATGTCCTCGACTCGAACCTCGACCAGTCGTGGAGCCTCGATTCAAACTCCAGCGACTAAATTCACTGTCGCTCGACCAGTCGAGAATGGGTCTCGACCGGTCGTGAACGACCTTCGACCAGTCGTGGACTGCCTACGACCGGTCGAACATCGGTTTTCCTGATTGCGCGCAGAAATTTAAAAATCTGTTTCTCCTAAGACCAGTCGTGGGAACTCCTAGACCAGTCGAAGACGAATTTCTATAGCTATAAATAGCACACGAATTTCAGAGTTTAACAATCGAAAAATCTATCAAAGCAAGTATATTCTAGGCTCCACTCTGAGATAAGTCGTGTTTATTTTTAAGCTAATTTGCGCTTCATTCTAATTCCTTTTGTTAGCTTTTTGCATTTGATTTTATTCTAAATTCCAATCGTATTTGAAAAGGGGAAATCGTGTATTCCTTCTTCTTGGAATTAAAATCAAATAGAGCTAGCCCTTTGTGATTTCATTTAAAATCAATTAGAACTTAGAACCTCGATAAAGTGAGTATTGGACATTGAACTATCATTATTGAATCTCTACTCTGATCGGTTCTTCCGGGCTACTGCAAAAGGATAAGATCCAGGTATTCTACAATTCCTGTAATTTCTATTTTGGTTTTGTATGAGATTTGCCAGAAAAATCTCTATGTGTATGGTTATCTGAGGAGAGCCAGAAAACTCAGATTGTGGGGTTTTTTGAATTGTGTAAGCCCAAGTGATAAAGACACAATTGTGAAGGTTTTTGGTGAACCTGTGAAAACCAGTTTTATTAGAGAACGCTAATATCCCCTGTGTGAGGATATTAGGAGTGGAGTAGCATTCTGTGTGGCTGTTTTAGAACAGTTGGTGAACACACAGGCGAACCACTATAACTTCTTGTCTTGTGGATTGAATGGTTATTTAATTCCTTATCTTTTATCATTCAGTTCTATTTTCCTTGTGGATGTGAATGTTGTAACAGTTTGAAATTTCAAGCAAGTGTGGGAATGTTGTAATAATTTAGTGATTTATTTCTGCAATTTATTTCCAGCAATTCCTTTATTGATTCAAGCTTTAAATTCCAAAATTGTTCCAGCAAGGTTGCCCTGCCATTTTTATGGTGTATGGCTGTCCCTAGAACAAGACATTTGTAAATTCAATTTATTAAGTGCAGTTTGTATTTATTTTTTTATTCCTCTTTGATTTGAGAAATTGATACAAAGACATTTCTAGATAAAAGGTTGTCCTACCATAAACATTTGGTTTTTGGTGAAAGGTTGTCCTTAGAACAACGTTTGTATCAACCTCTCAAATTCAGTAGTTTGAGGTTGCATTTCATTTCTGCATTGCAATTTATTTAATTAGTTCATTGGCTATCATACTTTGTTTAATTCCGCTATTATAAGTTTTTATTTGGCATTGTCCTATTCACCCCCCCTCTAGGACATATAGCTTGGCCATTTCAAGTGGTATCAAAGCCTAATAGCTCGCTTTTATTTCTTTATATTTGGATTTATTTCCTGAGCTAACGATCTAAGCTATATATAATATTGTCAAATTTTGATAGCCTCTCAGTCACTAGGCCTCCACCATTTGATGGCTCCAACTATGGTTATTGGAAAACCAGAATGAGGATCTTCCTCAAATCAATGGATGAGAGTGTGTGGCAAGCCACAGTGACTGAATGGAATCCTCCTGTCATGGAAGTAACTGGAGTTGATGGTTCTAAATCTATGAGAATTTCACCATACTTTTAATGGACCACACTTCAGAAAAGTGAGAGTAGTGCTAATGCTAAAGCACTAAATGCAATTACTTGCGCACTATCACCGGATGAGTTCAAAAGAATCATATCCTGTGATACTGCAAAGCAAGCTTGGGATATTTTAGAAATGACACATGAGGGTACATCGATTGTCAAAAAATCTAAAGTCCAACTCCTCACAACTAAATTTGAAGAAATTCATATGGAGGAGAATGAAATGTTTATGGACTTCTATACTAGATTAAATGACATTGTAAACTCAATGTGGGGTCTTGGTGATAAAATCCCAGAAAGTAAAGTGTGTGCAAAAATACTACGCTCTCTTCCTGAACGGTTCAATTCTAAAGTAACCGCGATCCAGGAACTTCGTGACACGGACAATATGAAGGTGGAAGAACTTGTTGGGTCTCTACAAACTTATGAATTAAATTTTAAAGCTCCTAAAGGAAAATCAATTGCTTTGAAATCTTCCAAAAATACGGTAGAAGATAAATCCGATTCTGAAGATGACTTAGCTCTTATTGCAAAAAGATTTTACAAAATTTTTAAAAGTAAGAAAAGAGTTGATTTTCAAAAATCAAATGATAAAAAGAAGTTTAGATCTAAAACTCGAAAATCTTTGAAAGACAGTCAGTGTTACAACTGTCATGAGTATGGGCATCTAGCAAACAAATGTCCTAATAAGGACAAACCCAAAAAGAAGGGTATGTTGGCTACATGGGATGAATCATCTGACTCTGAAGCTTCTTCTGAATCAGAAGATTCTGAAACCGAGTCGGGCAATGAGGTAAAAGCCCTTATGACTCTAGCCAAGTTTACCTTCTCTGATCACGATGATTCTACTAGTGAAGAAAATTTGGATAATGATCATGAGAATGAAGAAGATCTTCAAGATGCTTACAATGCCTTATACAAGGAGAGTTGTAAAATTGCTGTGAAGCTTAAACTTCAGAGAGAAAAAATTTTTAAACTTAGAGATTGTTTTGACTTGCTTGTTTTAGAAAAATCTCAAATATCAGATTATTTTGAAAAATCAAAAAGTGATTTAGAATACAAAAACTCTCTGATTGTTGATTTAAAATCTGAAATTGAGAGACTAAAGAATGAAGTGTCTTCTCTTCTGAATTCAAAGGAAACTTGGAGGTATGCCCAAGGTGATTCTAAATTAGAAAAACTCCTATCCGGTTCAAAAAAATGTGGCGATAGATCCGGGTTGGGCTATGATAAAACAATACCTCATAAACAGAAGAATTCTCCACCTAAATTTGTGAAAGGAGAATCCTCTAATCCAAAAGAGAAAAACACTTCACAAGGTTTTTTCAAAACAACAAAAAATTTTCAAAAACCTAGAAGCAACTATGTCAACTTCAAAAATCAGATGAAAAATCCTTTAGCTGAAAAAATAGTTGATTTACTCAAGGAGCTTTTAAAATCTAACTCTGTAAGTCACTCTTACAAATATAAACAAAAGAAGACCAACTATGTTCCTAAACCTAAAACCGTTATGAAATGGGTTCCTAAAGTTGACTGCTTGGTTGCTCACACTGCTTTCAAAGCAACTAGCCTTTCAAAGTGGTACCTAGACAGTGGTTGCTCCAGGCATATGACTGGTGACAAAGCTCTTTTCACCGATCTACAAGATATGACTGATGGGTCAGTCACATTTGGTGATGGTAGCAATTGCAAAATTATTGGCCAAGGTACGGTTCAACTCTATAATCTTCCCTTATTTAAGAATGTTTTATATGTTGAGGGTTTAAAACACAACTTGTTAAGCATATCTCAAATATGCGATAACAATCATAGTGTGAAGTTTTCCAATCAAGGTTGTGAGATTATAGACAAAAAGGGGTCTGTGATATTAACTGGTCTCAGAACTTCTGAAAACTGCTATATAGTGAGAAATGACAGCTCATCTAATCAATTATGTTACATGGTCCATACCGATGAAACAGAATTATGGCATAAACGCCTTGGACATGTACACTACCGGAATTTATATAGATTGAGCAAAGAAGAACTAATAAGAGGTCTACCAAAGATTCAAAAAGTAGATAAAATATGTGGTGAATGCCAGTATGGTAAACAAACTAGGAGATCTCACAAAAAGGTGAACTCCAATACCACATCAAGACCACTCGAACTTCTCCACATGGATCTAATAGGACCAACTAGAACGGAAAGTCGAGGTGGTAAAAAATACATTCTGGTTATTGTAGATGATTATACCAGATTCACTTGGGTTTCATTTTTAAAGGACAAATCAGAAACCCTTGATGAAGTGAAAAAGATAATCAAACGGATCCAAACTGAAAAATGTTCTCAAGTGAGTAAGATCCGAAGTGATCATGGATCCGAATTTGAAAATAGCGGTTTTGAGAAATTCTGTAATGATCATGGAATATCACATGAATTCTCTGCACCCAAAACCCCACAGCAAAATGGCATTGTGGAAAGAAAAATAGAGTTCTTCAAGAAATGGGAACTGTTATGCTAAATAGCATGAAGGTTTCTAAGAATTTATGGGCTGAGGCGATTAATACTGCTGCTTGCTATATTATTAATCGTGTTTATACTTGCAAATCAAATAATAAAACGCCCTACGAAATGTGGTTTGACAAAAAACCTACAGTCAAATACTTTCGCGTTTTTGGCAGTAAGTGTTATATTTTACGTGATCGGGAAAATTTGGAAAAATTTGACACTAAAAGTGATGAAGGATTATTCTTAGGATATTCTTTAAACAGTCGTGCATATCGTGTACTGAACAAAAGGACCGGAGTTATTCAAGAGTCAATTAATGTGGTCATAGATGATCACTTGAATACATCGGCCCCTAGTTCAGATAATGATGAAGTTCTCATAATTGAAAAACCAGAAACTTCATCAAGTGAATCTAATCATGATGTGAGGACTGTCAAAGATCATCCAACTACACAAATCCTTGGAAATCCTCTCACTGGTGTACGCACTCGTAGACAATTAGAAGATTTTTGTAATTACGTGTGTTTCACATCTCAGATAGAACCGGTTAATGTAAAAGAAGCTCTTTCTGATGAAAACTGGATAGTTGCGATGCAGGAAGAACTTAATCAATTTGTTCGTAACGATGTCTGGTATCTTGTTCCAAGACCGAAAGATAAACATATTATTGGAACAAAATGGATTTTCAAAAATAAGTCTGATGAATTGGGAAATATTATTCGAAACAAGGCAAGACTGGTTGTGCAAGGGTACACTCAAATTGAAGGTATCGATTTTGAGGAAACTTTCGCTCCAGTTGCACGCCTTGAATCAATCAGATTATTTATATCCATTGCATGTTTTAGAAAGTTTAAGATTTATCAAATGGATGTAAAGAGTGCTTTTCTTAATGGTGATTTACATGAAGAGGTTTATGTTGAACAACCTACAGGGTTTGAAGATCCTAAGTTTTCTAATCATGTTTATCGCCTTAAGAAAGCTCTCTATGGGTTGAAACAAGCTCCCAGAGCATGGTATGAAAAATTGACTAAGTTTTTACTGGGTCACAATTTTCAAATGGGTAGTGTTGATAAAACACTTTTTGTTAAAAAGCAGAACAATGATATTTTAATGGTTCAAATCTATGTTGATGATATAATTTATGGATCAACTTGTACTGACATGACTGTTGAGTTTGCAGATCTAATGAAATCTGAATTTGAGATGAGTATGGTCGGAGAATTAAACTATTTTCTAGGATTGCAAGTTAAACAGCAATCTGATGGAATTTTTATTTCTCAAACTAAATATGCTCTAAATTTAGTTAAGAAGTTCGGGTTTGAAAATGGTAAGAATTTTGATACTCCTATGAGTACTTCTCTAAAACTCTCAAAAGACTCTACAGGTAAAGATATAGATCCTAAACTATATCGAAGCATGATTGGTAGTTTACTGTATTTAACAGCAAGTAGACCTGATATTGCTTTTAGTGTTGGAATTTGTGCTAGATATCAGTCTAATCCTAAAGAATCTCATTTGACTGCTGTTAAACGCATTATTCGTTATGTTGCAAGTTCAGTTAATCTGGGTCTTTGGTATCCCTATGATACTAGTGTTCAATTGGCTGGGTTCTCGGATGCTGATTGGGCTGGTAATATGGATGACAGAAAGTCAACCAGTGGTGGTTGCTTTTACATTGGAAATTGCATAGTTTCTTGGTTCAGCAAGAAACAGAGTTCCATTTCACTCTCAACTGCTGAGGCTGAATACATTGCTGCAGGAAATGCATGTACTCAGTTAGTCTGGATGAAACGCATGTTAAGTGATTATGGTATTGCACAAGACTCGATAGTTTTATATTGTGATAATTCAAGTGCAATTAATATTTCCAAAAATCCAATCCAGCATTCACGAACTAAGCATATTGACATTAGATTTCACTATATTCGTGAACTTGTTGAAGAAAAAGTAATTTGTTTAGAATATATTCCAACCGAGAAACAACTTGCTGACATTTTCACCAAACCACTCGATAAATGCAGGTTCAATAAATTGAAATTTGATCTCGGTATGTGTAATATAAGATGATTGATTATGCATTTTGTATATTATATTGTAAATATCTTCATAGTTTTTTATGAAATTTTTTTTTTTTTTTTTTAAATGCATGTTTTGGTCTTACACGACCAGTCGAGGATAGTCTCGACCAGTCGTGGTTCGACCGGTCGAGGACTAATCACGACCGGTCGTGTATCGCGCTGGTTCCTTTATTTGGGGGAAAAATCACTTTTTCCTCATTTCCCTCTTCTTCTCCAACGGGCTTAGCTTCGACCGGTCGTACCCATCTATGGGATTTCTCCAGGTTTGAGTATTTCTCTTGATTTTGTTGAAGAATCTTGAACATTGCTTCTTGTCTTCCTTGTTTGTGTTGATTATTTCATATTTCCTTCAAGGGTTTGGGGTTTTCTTCCTCATTTTCTGATTTGGTTGAAACCCATCTTGTTTTTCTTGAAATTTCTTCAATCTTTTCAAGAATATGGATGTTAGAGGTAAAAAGCGAACTAGTAGAGGTGCTTCTTCATCTAGGTCTAATGTTATTTCTCGCCGTCATCTTAGAGATCCTAATGATGACCCTCCACAAGTTCGTGATTTTCGTACTAAGAAGGTTATTGTTGAGAAAGCAGTTAGTATTAATCATATTGCTCAATTTAATCTTGTTCCTCTCCTTCAATCTGTTGGTTGGGTTAACATTTTGAACTGGGGAGGGCCGGCATTTCAGTCAATTGCTCAGGCCATGGTTGCATGTATTACAGACTTTTCTCTTGAGGAATTAACTTTTATTGTTACTACAAGAGAAGGGCCTTTTACTGTGGATCGTCATTTGATTTCTGGCTTAATGGATATTCCAGTAAATGATGATGGAATCCACCCTACCACATTGGGTGATAAAGTTACTGAATCTGAAAAACGTCTATTTACTAGAGCCCTTTGTAATATGGATGCACCTTGGTCTGTCAATGGTACTGTTCTCAAATCCAGGTTGCTGTTGCCCAGATACAGAGTTCTTCATCGTATTTTTAAGTCTAATGTGTATCCTCGGGCTGGTAACAAAACTGAGTTGACTCTTCTGATGGTTCGTATACTGTACTCAGTCATTAGTGGTGCCAATGTTTGCTTGCCTTCGTTGATCTGTTCTTCTATTATTCAGTTTCGTTCTCAGCCAGATCATGGTGACATTCCATTTGGATATTTGTTAAATGTCTTAGCTACTCATATGTTGGTCACTATGCCTGTTGGTGAAGCTCCTATCCAACACCTTATTTTCAACAACTCCAACCTAAACAAAATGAAGTTGAAATTGGCTGCTGGTCAAGTTGATAATGTCGAAGGTGGTGGAGCTGTTGGAGTTGGAGATGAGGATGAAGGCGATGATCTTCCTGATGAGGATATCAACATGGATGATCTTTTTGATGATATTGAGTCTGCATCTGAAGATGATCCAGATTTTGTTCCTTCTGATTTCGATGCACGTCTGAGTGCATTAGAAGAAAAGGTAGAAAATATGCATGTTGGCCATGATGCGCAATTTAAGAAAATGCATAAGTATTTGAGGCGCTTACAAAAAGGCCTTCATCATATTGATGCTACCATTCCTGCTCCTTCTTCAGGGTCTGATTAAATGTTTTATAACTGAAGTTTGAACTGATTTCACTTTGGATTTCTCTTGGTACTGTTGAACTTATAACTGTGACTTTGGTTTGTAATATCTTCTCCTAACTCTTTTATGCTTATTCTCTATTTTACTTCTTGAGCTTATGGATCTTCCTTTGTCATATTTTTGACAAAAAGGGGGAGAGAAGAATGGTATATATGTTTGTGTTGTTGATGTTGTGTGTTCATTACACACATTCCTTAATGGGGAGTCTTATTGAGGGGGAGTGATTCATCTCTCATATTGTGTATGGTTATCAAGTGTTGACAACTGGTTCATGATTCTCTATTGTGATTTTATTGAGTATCTTATTAAAAGTTATAATCTTATTAAAAGTTATATATATGTTTTGTCACAAATTTGACAAAGGGGGAGATTGTTAGTGCTATTATATGATACCTCTTTGGTTGTCAAATTTTGTGTGTCAAAACCTTGTCTTGGGTGTGTTCTATGTTTAAGACACCATATCAACTTATGGACTCTTCAAGCGGCTTCAAGGTACATTTCGAAGATATAAAGAAGACACAGTATTCTTGATTCAAGCAAAGATTATTCAAGTTCAAGATACAAGCAGTGTTTGAAGGTGTGAAGCTCAAAAGCAAACTCAAGATAAATGTTGGTGTCAAGTCTTTGGACGACTCGTACTTCAGGCTTCAAGTACTAAAAGATTTATCATTCGTTGAATGAAGTAGAGTTCAATGTCCATACTTCATTATTCAGGTTTGATAGACCATAGTCATTGACCTTAGGGTAGGTCATTTTGGATACATTATACAACTGTGTTTAAACATGTTTTTGATCTGCTCTTAGACTAGTCCTGGTTCTGGTTCGACCAGTCCTAGCACTGGCTCGACCTGTCTAAGAATTTCCTAGGCCAGTCTTGGACTTGTTCAATTTTATCGAATTTTCTGGTTCGCTCACGACCAGTCTTGGAGTCTGCTCGACCGGTCGTGGGATGTCCTCGACTCGAACCTCGACCAGTCGTGGAGCCTCGATTCAAACTCCAGCGACTAAATTCACTGTCGCTCGACCAGTCGAGAATGGGTCTCGACCGGTCGTGAACGACCTTCGACCAGTCGTGGACTGCCTACGACCGGTCGAACATCGGTTTTCCTGATTGCGCGCAGAAATTTAAAAATCTGTTTCTCCTAAGACCAGTCGTGGGAACTCCTAGACCAGTCGAAGACGAATTTCTATAGCTATAAATAGCACACGAATTTCAGAGTTTAACAATCGAAAAATCTATCAAAGCAAGTATATTCTAGGCTCCACTCTGAGATAAGTCGTGTTTATTTTTAAGCTAATTTGCGCTTCATTCTAATTCCTTTTGTTAGCTTTTTGCATTTGATTTTATTCTAAATTCCAATCGTATTTGAAAAGGGGAAATCGTGTATTCCTTCTTCTTGGAATTAAAATCAAATAGAGCTAGCCCTTTGTGATTTCATTTAAAATCAATTAGAACTTAGAACCTCGATAAAGTGAGTATTGGACATTGAACTATCATTATTGAATCTCTACTCTGATCGGTTCTTCCGGGCTACTGCAAAAGGATAAGATCCAGGTATTCTACAATTCCTGTAATTTCTATTTTGGTTTTGTATGAGATTTGCCAGAAAAATCTCTATGTGTATGGTTATCTGAGGAGAGCCAGAAAACTCAGATTGTGGGGTTTTTTGAATTGTGTAAGCCCAAGTGATAAAGACACAATTGTGAAGGTTTTTGGTGAACCTGTGAAAACCAGTTTTATTAGAGAACGCTAATATCCCCTGTGTGAGGATATTAGGAGTGGAGTAGCATTCTGTGTGGCTGTTTTAGAACAGTTGGTGAACACACAGGCGAACCACTATAACTTCTTGTCTTGTGGATTGAATGGTTATTTAATTCCTTATCTTTTATCATTCAGTTCTATTTTCCTTGTGGATGTGAATGTTGTAACAGTTTGAAATTTCAAGCAAGTGTGGGAATGTTGTAATAATTTAGTGATTTATTTCTGCAATTTATTTCCAGCAATTCCCTTTATTGATTCAAGCTTTAAATTCCAAAATTGTTCCAGCAAGGTTGCCCTGCCATTTTTATGGTGTATGGCTGTCCCTAGAACAAGACATTTGTAAATTCAATTTATTAAGTGCAGTTTGTATTTATTTTTTTATTCCTCTTTGATTTGAGAAATTGATACAAAGACATTTCTAGATAAAAGGTTGTCCTACCATAAACATTTGGTTTTTGGTGAAAGGTTGTCCTTAGAACAACGTTTGTATCAACCTCTCAAATTCAGTAGTTTGAGGTTGCATTTCATTTCTGCATTGCAATTTATTTAATTAGTTCATTGGCTATCATACTTTGTTTAATTCCGCTATTATAAGTTTTTATTTGGCATTGTCCTATTCACCCCCCCTCTAGGACATATAGCTTGGCCATTTCAAGTGGTATCAAAGCCTAATAGCTCGCTTTTATTTCTTTATATTTGGATTTATTTCCTGAGCTAACGATCTAAGCTATATATAATATTGTCAAATTTTGATAGCCTCTCAGTCACTAGGCCTCCACCATTTGATGGCTCCAACTATGGTTATTGGAAAACCAGAATGAGGATCTTCCTCAAATCAATGGATGAGAGTGTGTGGCAAGCCACAGTGACTGAATGGAATCCTCCTGTCATGGAAGTAACTGGAGTTGATGGTTCTAAATCTATGAGAATTTCACCATACTTTTAATGGACCACACTTCAGAAAAGTGAGAGTAGTGCTAATGCTAAAGCACTAAATGCAATTACTTGCGCACTATCACCGGATGAGTTCAAAAGAATCATATCCTGTGATACTGCAAAGCAAGCTTGGGATATTTTAGAAATGACACATGAGGGTACATCGATTGTCAAAAAATCTAAAGTCCAACTCCTCACAACTAAATTTGAAGAAATTCATATGGAGGAGAATGAAATGTTTATGGACTTCTATACTAGATTAAATGACATTGTAAACTCAATGTGGGGTCTTGGTGATAAAATCCCAGAAAGTAAAGTGTGTGCAAAAATACTACGCTCTCTTCCTGAACGGTTCAATTCTAAAGTAACCGCGATCCAGGAACTTCGTGACACGGACAATATGAAGGTGGAAGAACTTGTTGGGTCTCTACAAACTTATGAATTAAATTTTAAAGCTCCTAAAGGAAAATCAATTGCTTTGAAATCTTCCAAAAATACGGTAGAAGATAAATCCGATTCTGAAGATGACTTAGCTCTTATTGCAAAAAGATTTTACAAAATTTTTAAAAGTAAGAAAAGAGTTGATTTTCAAAAATCAAATGATAAAAAGAAGTTTAGATCTAAAACTCGAAAATCTTTGAAAGACAGTCAGTGTTACAACTGTCATGAGTATGGGCATCTAGCAAACAAATGTCCTAATAAGGACAAACCCAAAAAGAAGGGTATGTTGGCTACATGGGATGAATCATCTGACTCTGAAGCTTCTTCTGAATCAGAAGATTCTGAAACCGAGTCGGGCAATGAGGTAAAAGCCCTTATGACTCTAGCCAAGTTTACCTTCTCTGATCACGATGATTCTACTAGTGAAGAAAATTTGGATAATGATCATGAGAATGAAGAAGATCTTCAAGATGCTTACAATGCCTTATACAAGGAGAGTTGTAAAATTGCTGTGAAGCTTAAACTTCAGAGAGAAAAAATTTTTAAACTTAGAGATTGTTTTGACTTGCTTGTTTTAGAAAAATCTCAAATATCAGATTATTTTGAAAAATCAAAAAGTGATTTAGAATACAAAAACTCTCTGATTGTTGATTTAAAATCTGAAATTGAGAGACTAAAGAATGAAGTGTCTTCTCTTCTGAATTCAAAGGAAACTTGGAGGTATGCCCAAGGTGATTCTAAATTAGAAAAACTCCTATCCGGTTCAAAAAAATGTGGCGATAGATCCGGGTTGGGCTATGATAAAACAATACCTCATAAACAGAAGAATTCTCCACCTAAATTTGTGAAAGGAGAATCCTCTAATCCAAAAGAGAAAAACACTTCACAAGGTTTTTTCAAAACAACAAAAAATTTTCAAAAACCTAGAAGCAACTATGTCAACTTCAAAAATCAGATGAAAAATCCTTTAGCTGAAAAAATAGTTGATTTACTCAAGGAGCTTTTAAAATCTAACTCTGTAAGTCACTCTTACAAATATAAACAAAAGAAGACCAACTATGTTCCTAAACCTAAAACCGTTATGAAATGGGTTCCTAAAGTTGACTGCTTGGTTGCTCACACTGCTTTCAAAGCAACTAGCCTTTCAAAGTGGTACCTAGACAGTGGTTGCTCCAGGCATATGACTGGTGACAAAGCTCTTTTCACCGATCTACAAGATATGACTGATGGGTCAGTCACATTTGGTGATGGTAGCAATTGCAAAATTATTGGCCAAGGTACGGTTCAACTCTATAATCTTCCCTTATTTAAGAATGTTTTATATGTTGAGGGTTTAAAACACAACTTGTTAAGCATATCTCAATATGCGATAACAATCATAGTGTGAAGTTTTCCAATCAAGGTTGTGAGATTATAGACAAAAAGGGGTCTGTGATATTAACTGGTCTCAGAACTTCTGAAAACTGCTATATAGTGAGAAATGACAGCTCATCTAATCAATTATGTTACATGGTCCATACCGATGAAACAGAATTATGGCATAAACGCCTTGGACATGTACACTACCGGAATTTATATAGATTGAGCAAAGAAGAACTAATAAGAGGTCTACCAAAGATTCAAAAAGTAGATAAAATATGTGGTGAATGCCAGTATGGTAAACAAACTAGGAGATCTCACAAAAAGGTGAACTCCAATACCACATCAAGACCACTCGAACTTCTCCACATGGATCTAATAGGACCAACTAGAACGGAAAGTCGAGGTGGTAAAAAATACATTCTGGTTATTGTAGATGATTATACCAGATTCACTTGGGTTTCATTTTTAAAGGACAAATCAGAAACCCTTGATGAAGTGAAAAAGATAATCAAACGGATCCAAACTGAAAAATGTTCTCAAGTGAGTAAGATCCGAAGTGATCATGGATCCGAATTTGAAAATAGCGGTTTTGAGAAATTCTGTAATGATCATGGAATATCACATGAATTCTCTGCACCCAAAACCCCACAGCAAAATGGCATTGTGGAAAGAAAAAATAGAGTTCTTCAAGAAATGGGAACTGTTATGCTAAATAGCATGAAGGTTTCTAAGAATTTATGGGCTGAGGCGATTAATACTGCTTGCTATATTATTAATCGTGTTTATACTTGCAAATCAAATAATAAAACGCCCTACGAAATGTGGTTTGACAAAAAACCTACAGTCAAATACTTTCGCGTTTTTGGCAGTAAGTGTTATATTTTACGTGATCGGGAAAATTTGGAAAAATTTGACACTAAAAGTGATGAAGGATTATTCTTAGGATATTCTTTAAACAGTCGTGCATATCGTGTACTGAACAAAAGGACCGGAGTTATTCAAGAGTCAATTAATGTGGTCATAGATGATCACTTGAATACATCGGCCCCTAGTTCAGATAATGATGAAGTTCTCATAATTGAAAAACCAGAAACTTCATCAAGTGAATCTAATCATGATGTGAGGACTGTCAAAGATCATCCAACTACACAAATCCTTGGAAATCCTCTCACTGGTGTACGCACTCGTAGACAATTAGAAGATTTTTGTAATTACGTGTGTTTGTGTGACTCATGCATTTGCATTTGTGTGATTGTGATTACTGTATGACCTAACGACATCAGGGCTATAGCCTCCACAGACACATCGTGGATGACCGAATTTGATACTGAAAATACTGTTTCTAGCATCAGGGCGCCATGGATGTCCTTGGGTGAAAATCCTTAAACCCGATGGTACCAGAGGATGACTCCAACGTCGAGACCGAGTGGATACATGAGCCCAAGAGGGCCATATACCAGTAGGTCATATCTCTCACTGTGTCATGGTCGGTTGGAAAGGGGTGTGACCTTACCCGCTTGAGTGAGGGGGTAATTTCTAGGTTGAGTTTGACCAGCTTGAGGAATAGGTCCGCTATCGACGAGCCGGGCCCGATATTGGCAGGCGGATAGTGAGGTCTTTTCTACTCACCTAGTTGTGCGCTCGGATAGGGGCGGCAAGCTGGGTAGAGTGTACTAGACCCCGATGATTATCCAGAGTAAGAACTATACTGATATTTGATGCTCTAGCGATGAGCTGCATTGACATATGGATTCGGATGAGGACTGGTGTGCTTCAGTTACATCTTGCATCGCATGACCTTGGTATGGCTAATATCATTCACTCCTTGCATTGAATGGTCTTGATATGACCGATAGCACTCATGCCTTGCATCGCATAGCCTTGGTACGACTGATGACATTCATGAACTTATCGACATTTCCGCATTACTCTGATATTGCAACTTGCATTTCTACCATATGCACACACTTTCACAACCCTCTAAGCTTTTTATAAGCTTATGTACGACTGTTGCGTCAGGTGACGCTAGGCAGTAGCAGTTTAGGAGCAGGAGCATGCTGAAGAGCTTCCAGAGTTTTGACTTTATTGTCTTGTATTTCCCTTCATACGCATTGTACCTTAAAGTTTTTTATCATAGCGGATTTTGTGATGGTGTTCTTGTGGTTATTGTTCGTGGGTTATGCTCATTATGAATCAAATTGATGTTGAAAATCCTCCTTGTAGGATCCCAAGATTGAAACCTGGTAAATTGGTGCCAGTAGCCGGGAATGGGGTTCTACGGAGGTTGTCGGCGCCATATTCGGTGATCGAAAATTTTGTGAGCACGGTTTTTGAGTTTGGGGCGTGACAACATGCTTGAATTTTGATTGTTAGTATGTGAATCATTGATAGATGGTGAGAATTAAGTCTGGAGAATTTTATCCACCTTAAAAGAAGAAAAGAACCAGTTAAAAAAACTAGAAGATCAACAAAAATGTCATGAAAAAGAATAAAAAGAATGAAAAATATGGAAAAGAATGCAAAATTAAAGAATGGATAAAAATTGACGGTCGATATAAAATAAAAAACTGAAAAAAGAAGGAGAAAGGGATAAGTTCGAAATCAGTACTTGTGTTTCAAACTAATCTTGAAGTGATGAGCATGGCTAACATTATGAAATGATAGTATTCTTATGAGAAGTAAGTTTATTTTCGCGGAGCACTTTGGAGAACTAGGTATATGAACTTGTGCTCTGAATTAATTAAGAACTTATTTGATTGATCGCTCAAATGATTTGGCTCTAGGTTTTCAAAATCCCACTTTCTCTCCTCAAGTATACCCATTCACACTTGAGTGTTGTAACGACTCGTAAATTTCCGTGCAAAGACCCGAGCACCACCTCAGGCAGAAATCGTTTAGAATCAAATCCTTTAGAAATTTGACGAAGTTAACTAAGTGTTAAACTAGATTAGCCATGAAATCCGTTTGAATCGCTTTAAATACGATCTACAAGACCCAAAACTTGTAGAATCATTGACGCTAGGTTACCCTAAAGTCTAAGATCAAACTCATTACCCGACTGATCTTCGGAGCACATTGAAACTCTGTATTAGGTTTGGACCGTATATCGAGAGTCTGAATAATACGAAGTTAAGGACTTAGGACCGCCTCGCTGGGCTTGACAACCATCTTGGAAATTAAATCTAGACAGTGTCCCACGGCTGTTCGCTTGAGTCCGGAGTGAGGAGTGTGAAAATATTTATTTTTCTTTACAAATAAAATATCTCAAATAGTAATCTGGCACGTGTCGCTTGCGGACATTTTGTAAGCAACCAGACCATCAGAATCTGACCTAAATACACCCTCGGATCAGGAAAAATTTCATAAACATATCCATGTACTTGGAATTTCAGATCGAGATCCGTTGACCATTGAATTGAAATAGGTCCGCCACGCGTGATCTGGGAATCCCACTGAAACGAAAACTTAACTCCACCGAGATCCAAGGTTGGTGAGCTTAAGTCCGACCTTTGGCTCAAGGAGGCCCGCCAGAAGTCCTCTGTTGAGCTGGAAAAGGGTCACTTTGGTTATAACCTAAGTATACCTTATCCATAAGTCTATTTTTGTGTGTTTTTAGGTTATATAAGGACCTTAGAACCCTCTCTCTTACAGCTATACGAATTTGAGAGAAACCCTAGAGAGAGAAGAGAGAGAAAGTGTGAGAGAAGTGGGAGAAACTCCCTACTACTTTCCCCTGCCATTCTACAAGCTGAATCACTCAAGTCTAATCGCTTTCCCGGTGAATTCGACTTCGTTTCTAGGTAAGAAACCCTAACCCTAATCTGTTTTGGGGTTGTAATGGTTGTAGGTTATGAAATAGCTAACCTATTTCACTCTATAGGTTACCAAACTGCCGAATACGGAAGCTTAGCAAGCCTAACGTATTCGTTACGATTCTACGGTAAAAGGTGAGGACTTTAGGTGTATAGGTTACGGTTTTCAACACTTTCAATGTCAGATAATGATAGATTCATGATCTGCATGCAATTGCACATGTACAAAGTGCTATCTGTTTTCCGTTTCGATTAAAGATGTAGAATATGGAATTTTACATATTCTAGGTATTTGTAGAAAGTACCGTATGCGTATAAATTTTGGAAACGTGTTTGCCATGATTATTTGTTGTATGAATATATTATGTATGGATAAAATACTGATTTGGCGAAAGAACTCGCCCTAATACTTGTTTGCTAATATACACTATGTATGTTGAAATAGTGTATTCTAGAAAGTACCGTATACGTATAAATTTCGGGCATGTGTTTGCCATGATTATTTGCTGTATGAATACATTATATATGGATAAAATACTTGCTTGGTGAAAGGACTCGCCCTAATACATGTTTTGCTAATATACACTATGTATGTTGAAATAGTGTATTCTAAGTGTTTGTGAAAATACTTGTGAGAGTAAGTGTTGGATGATGGTGTCTTAGGTAGGTGTTGAGATGGGATTCTCAACTACCTTAGATACGTATATGATTTCCTCCATGTTGGCTGTTTAATGTAGCCGCTTACTTATGAAATATATGTGTTTGTATTCCTGTTTATATAGTGCTTTATAACATACTTTATAACATGCTTTATAACATGCTTTATGATATGCTTGTTAACATGCTTAAATTACTTTGTTTAATATGCTTTACTCTACATGCTCTAATTAAGGATTGATTGAGTTTGGGACTATGATTATAGTCCAGACAATCGGTACCAGACTTGAGATCGTGGTTGAGATTCATTTCGCCACGTAGGATGTGTTTGACGAACCCGAGTCGTACTTCAGTTGACGACAGTGGTTAGGCCACGCGAAGTGCTTATGCACTTCATGTCGTTCAGTTGATCGTGCGCTCGAGCTAGTCAGGCTCATCAAGTAACCCGATATGTCTAATGTATGTTCACCATGTTTGGACGCTACTGCTTGAACCTAGGGTACCAAACTTACCAGTGAAATCCCGTTAACCATGGTACCTCGATCCGCTAAGACTCATGAGCTGGACATGGTGGTATGGGACACCGTGGTCGAGCTGTCGCCTACGTTAGGGCCACGTGCCTCCCCGTAGTGACCAGTGAGCAACTAGACTCGTGAGCCGATTATGGTGGTATGGGACACTATATTCGAGCTGTCGGCCTACACTATTTGGTGACGAGCCCTTTGTAGTGATCTCGAGCATACTCTGAATTTGCGGTGAGGCGACGAGTTTTTTCGCAGTGTATAGAGTATGAACTAGGCCTATATCAGCTTCGTGATGAACCGTTACAAAGGTGATGGGGGAGTGGTGTAACCTTTGTGCGTAACAGCCCTGACAGCCTTTGTAGCGACCTAGAAATACACCATCGTATGAGATTAACTAGGACTGACCACCCTAGAATGGATCATGTTTGGGAATGATACAAGGGAGGTACCTTAGTTTCTCAATCCTGCTGTTTGAAAGGACTAATAACTACTCGGTAATCATGCTCATCATCGCACTGCATGTGCCTGGTAGATGTGGAGCACTGAGGGATGAACGCATGTTGCGAACGTAAGATGGTGTCGCATGAGGGTGGTTTGGCAAGGGCATTCATTATGTCATTTCATACTTGCATTAAATAAGAGTAGTTAGGATTGTTTGATTGTACTGCTTTATCATTACTGCTTGACTGAATTGATAACTTGTTAACTTATGCTTTATTGTTCCACTGAGTTAGCTACTCACTCCCACGTTATGGGATGGTGTTGTACACACCAACCAAACTCTGTCTCAGGTGTAGATGATACGTCGATTCAGGAGGCTGAGCCAGACTACGATGAGGATCAGGACGAGTTCTCATACATGCAGTACTCAGATGGCTTTGCTTAGGCTGACTGGATCGCGGGGATTTCAGGATTTATGTTTTTAGTTGTATTTTGACCTTTTGATTCAGAAACAATACATGTATATGGTTACTCAGTTAGTGTTCATACTCTGGAGATTGAGATGGTTTTGTTTCTTTATATACCTTATATACACAGTTTCAGTCTTCCACTTGCCTTTATAAAATTGATCTGGAGTATGAATTACTGTTTTGGTATAATCTCACTCATGTTTATTGGACTGACACAGACAACATTCAATCATCATCATCTATGTTGCATAAGTGATGTTCTGGAACTCGAGTGTTGAGTTGCTACTCGACCCTTGAATTTCAGGGTGTTACAAGTGTACAAAATGATTGTTTTTCCTATAGAGGTTTTGGACATTGAGCATTGAGGTTTATTTCACGCCTACTTTGCTCGGGACTAGCAAATTGCTGGTTGGGAATTGTGTTGAGGGTCAAATATTACATATTATCCCCCATTTATTTCTTGGTTTTATGAACATGATAATGCTTAATGTCATCTTTTACTCATGTTTGTGTTGTAAGGTGAATTTAAGAGCTTGAATTGGAAAAGATGTTAAAAGCATGCATCTGATGCTCAAAAGTCGCCATGGCAAAGAATGGATCTTAGGAGACAAATATTGAAGATTTCAATGTCCTAAGATTCAAGAAAATCAAGTGGAGAATGAATGAAGTCAAAAGAACAAGTGCAGAGCTCACATTAACTGTGTCATCGACCACAGTTCGATGACATCGAACACAGGTTGATGACATCAAATTTATAGATGAAAATCGAGTTAGTCGCTGGACAAATTGAAGACATTTATTGATGACTCGAGGACTTGTTCGATGACTCGAAGATCTGCTCAATGACATCGAAGCCAGGTTGATGACATTGAATTTTCTGTGGACTTTGGTAAAACTCGCTGGGCACATTGGGCATCATTTTCGATTATTCGAAGTACTCCTCGATGATATCGAAGACTTGTTCGATGACATCGAAGGCATCTTCGATGACATCGAATTTATTAAAGAAATTGAGATGACTCATTGGACTGTTTTGGACACATTATCGATTTCTCGAACCATGTTTGATGACATCGAAGGTTACAGAGTTCGATGAGGTTATAACAATGCAGAAAAAGCACGTTTAAAAGGTACCTTTTATGACATCGAAGACTATTTGATGTCATCAAACGAATCATGTGGAGTTACGCGAAGTGCATAAATTTGATGCGGTTTCTGGATTTTTCCAAGTCGGTGAGAAAGGAGGTGTTGCACAACTATAAATAGGAGTCCCCAAGGTACTCCTAGGGGCATCTAGGGCTTGGAAGAGCAAAGCACAAGGGTGGAGAGTTGTCGCCAAGCATTTTTCTTCCTTTCTTCCTTAGTTTTTCATGCTTTCTTCTAGGGTTTTAGATCCAATCATGTCTATGGTTGGCTAAACCTCTTGGCTAAGGCTAAGGGGTGAAGCTTATAGCATGATGCGATGTTTTTCTTGCTTTGATTCATGTTTAAGTTGAACTTACTTTGATTCTAGTTTGATAATTAAGAAATACTTTCAGTTTTTAATGGTTTGTTGTAACTTAAATTATAATAAATCTGTAATAGCTTTGAGTATCTTCTTTTCCTTATTTTTGAGATTATGGGATTGGTAAATCCTGTTGTTTGCCATCGTCTCATGGGCATGGTTTAGTGATGGAATCCCTGCCAATTATCATAATTATCCTTCATTGAGAATTAGGTCAAAGGAAGTTCATAGAGACTTAGTTGTTATATCTTCCAATTGGATAGGATAGGACTCCAATTCCAATTTTGTTATTTGAATCAAGCAAGAGGATTCCTTGATCACTGTAAGTGGATCCTTGAAAACCCTAGTTCCCACCTTTAAATTGCAAGTTTTAGTTAAATAATTCACAATTACTCTCTTTACAATTTCAGGTTTAGTTTTACATCTTCTCCTGGTTCTACTTCTAGTTAATTTCAGAAACATATAAGATCAGTCCCTGTGGATTCAACCTCGATCTTACCGAGATTATTACTACATCACGACCTTACACTTGGGGTTGTGAACAGCGGTGAACGAAGCAGAAGATCCACGTAGAGCCCGCATTGATAAGTGTGTGTGTGTGTGTGTGTGTGTGTGTGTGTGTGTATAAGAGAAACAAAGAAAGAAATGCGTTACTGGGCAGTTTTGCCCAGCCCAGGGACGTGAGGACAGAAGTCTGCGTGGGCTGACCCCACGTGAGGGACCCTGCATAATGTATATATCCCATACACTTTGTTCATCTGTCTTGTCAAATTATGTTAGGCCCTGGGCCCAAAACTCAGGTTGATCCATATCAAAGGTGGGCCACGCCATCGGGAAATGTGAGGATAAAAACCTCTTGGATTTGAGGTTTCTTAGTTTTAGGATCCCTTGGATTTGGAAATCCCTAGTTTTGGGATCCCTTGGACTTGGGAATCCTTAGAATCGAGATCCCTTAGGTATTTGGTTATGTTTGGCATCTTGGATTTAAATCTTTAAATTAGTTGGTGTGTGAATGTTGAAATTATGGTTTTATTAAATCCATTTAAGCATATACATTGCCTGAGCTGAAGAGTCCCAAGACTCAGATGGGCCATGAGCATAAGATCACATCCTAGTGACTAACCAATGATTTGTAACCATCGATTTATGTTAACAATGATCAGACGGTGCAGATCATTCTACTAAAGTAATTATAGTAATGTCATTGATAATCTGATTATTTTGGGACATCATTAGTAGCCCATGTGCCCAAATGGATTGGTAGCCTAGTGACACACTTGTTGTACCTATGGGTATCCATCCGGGTCACTCTCAGTGGACCCCGCCTTGTTTATATTATATATATATATATATATATATATATATATATATATATATATTATATATATATTATTCATGTCTTGCAGGCTACATGAGATGATGTTAGTCTAACGCGGGCCACACCACATAGACTTCTATATTTCTATTGGGGCATGTCGTTTAGTTCTCACTCTCTATATATGATGTGTCGATTATTGCCTGATATGTCTGATAACATGCTAGTGTACTTGGCTTGGTAGGACACACTAAGAACATGCTTAGTATAGTGACATCATGCCCAGATATATGCCCATACGCATCATTTGTATGCATGTTGTGGGTGATGATTGATCATAGCATATGCCTTTGGGCTGAGGTACTTAGGGGACCCACCATGAGTGTCGGTGAACCCCACATGTCGCGCCCTTCTAGGCTATTATGAGCATGCTTGAGTTGTAATTAAAGGCTACGACTGACACCCATCTTTGACTCTTTATATGCCCACATGTCTTGCTATGAGTAACCTTTCTACTATAGGCCCACCTACGTAGGAGTATGCGAGGCCCATTAGGGGTAGATTTAAGTGGATCCCACCTAGTCATATCCATGTTAGATTTGTGGAGCCCATAGTGATTTTATTTGCAACCAACTTAATTGTGGATCCTCTTTAGTAATAAATGATGCCCACACCATGGGTTGCTTTGTTGTTCATGTTGTGGCTGCCCATTGGGCCTACTTGTATTTATATGTAGTGGTCATACCATTGGCCAACCCTATAGTTTATGTCATGTTTCCACCATTGAACTATCGTTTAGGTTCCACACATTGCATGTATTGAGCCCATCGTAGGCCTGTGTTTAGTTGGTTGCGAGTTGCCCTCTTGGGCCTCGCTTAGGGATAGTTGTAGGGCCCACTTTGATGACCATTTCGGACCCACTATGATTTTTTTTATGGATCCTGCAATTTTTTATCTCGTTTGGATGTCGATAGTTGTATGTTTTGGCCGCTTAGGTACAGGTTTGCTGAGTGAGCCCATTAGCTTGAAAAACCACTTAAGTATAGCCCTATGGGCCTCGATAAACTTGGTTTCCAAGTAGGTTCTATCATTATGAATGATGAATTTCCACGTGGTGTCATATTTTACATGTGTGTTGTGAGACCTGTATCCTAGTACGTACCGTTTTATAGACTTCCACGATCGTCCCGATCGAACTCCGGTGACCCACAACAAGTAGATAGCATTTGCGCATGACCCTGAGTCACGCGCTATCAATCTGAGTCGTCTCGACCCGAGACTTGTACCCTTACGACTTGCCGTCGCTACGGATCCAACACCTCGTCTCGCGTGCCAATACGATACCCAGACCAGAGTTGTGGGCCTGAGAATAAATCGAGGAAGATTCCTGGTTGAGAGAATGAAATCTCTACCCATACCCCCTCTTTCCACCAAGTCAACCAAGCCCTTACCTCTCCCATACTTTTCATGCTAACAAGGCAATGCTACCCATACCCCATCTCATCTCATGCCCAAAAAAGTCAACAAGCCCCATCCCTCACCCTTGCACTCCATGTCATCCACCTTACAACTCCCATCTCTCTCTCATTTCTCTCTTCACTCCATTCCAGCAATTCTCAAGGGGAGGAAATGTCCATGAGAGGATTCAAGTGTGGCCCACTCCCTACCTCTAGATCTCTCATCTTCACCCTCTAAATCACATCATCCTCCCTTAAAGAGCTAGCTTGGGAGGCAAGGAGTCCATGGAGCCTAAAAGAAGTGGAATCGGGGGTGATCGTAGCGCTAGATCTTAATTTTGATTTAGGGCCCACATGTATTGGGACTTACTTGATGTATGTTTTGTAAGGGAGGGCTCATAGTGGCGAAGCCCTCCATTGGATGCCATTTTCTCTCTCTCTCTCTCTCTCTCTCTCTCTCTCTCTCTCTCTCTCTCTCTCTTCTTTTGATGGGTATGGCCCACTTAATCCAGATCATCCGTTCGTGAGGCCCACCGTGCTGCATGTCTGTTGGGATAGGCCCGAATGAAGAGGAAAACAAATACCAACTTTATCCTAACTGGTGGGTCCCACATGTGTGGACCCACCTCAACGCATGTGTACATCCAACCATGCATATGCTGGACATTGGGCCAGCAGCCCAGCAGTCCAGCAGCTGGAAATTACTGTGGGGCTCCACGTGACGTATCTGTTGATCCAATCCATCCATCTGACGATGGGACCCACCTTCATGTATTGTGCACTCCACGTCGTCCATCTCTATGAAGACCCCCAGCTTCATAGCTGATGTAAGTGATGTCAGCAAGTTCTACTGGTCGAATCATGAGATATGTGATATATCCCAACCGTACACTAATGTGGACCCACCTTGATATATGGGTTTCATCCCCACCGTCCAGCTGCTGGAAGGTGGGACCCACCTTTAATGTATGTATACTGTAGCCACACCGTCCATTTGTTAGGATGGTGGGATGCTGCCATGATGCAGTGTTGAATCCACATAGCCCGTCTGTTTTTCCTAGGTGTGGGGCCACCTCACACATGTGACACGTGTGGAGGTGGGGCCCACATTGATGTATGTATTCTATATTAATGTTGTCCATTCCTAGACATGTTATGTGGGGCCTACCATGATGTTTGCGTTGTATCTGCACTGTCCAGACAGTGTGGACGGTGGGAACTGCCTGCCATGTGTGGGGTCTACCCTGATATATGTGTCCCACCTTAATGTATCTGCTGACCATCCATCTGGACGGTGGGCCAGCAGGCCACACCAGCTATATAGTTGTTATATCACATCAGCAAGTCTGTGGGCCCGTATGATGTATGGGTTATATCCAAACCGTCCATCTATGTGGACCCCACCATCTACATGGTTGTTGTAAGGACAGCAAGTTCTGTGGATCCGACCATGATATATGTGTTTTATTTCTAGGTTGTCCGTCCAGGGGCCTGGATAGCGTTTGATCATGAGGTCTGTGTTATATTCAGACCGTCCATCTGGACGTGAGGCAAATTCAATCTCTGGTGGGCCACGTGTGTGGGACCGACCTTTGATGTATGTGTTATATCCACTATCCACCTTGTTTCCAGGTTATTTCAAGGCCCACCATGATATGTATGTTTTATCCTTGCCGTCTATCAGTTTTTAGGCCCAATGTGTTGTATATGAGGCCCATGTATTGCGGCCCATTTGAAGTATATGAGGCCCATATATTGTGGTCCATTTTGTGTATATCAGGCCATGTATTGCGGCCCATTGTGATGTATATGAGGTCCATGAACGAAGCCCAATGTGATGCATATGTAGCTCATGAGTGAGGCCCATCGTGATGTGTATTAGGCCCTTGAGAGAGGCCCATGGTAATGTATATTGGGCTATTGTGTGAGGCCATGGCCCACTATATGTTTAGCCCTATGAAGGCCACTCCTTGGGAGCAATGTTGGTTAAATGTCCACATTGATGGGCAACGATGGTTAAATGTCCACATTGTGACCTTCCCTTAGGCCCTTGTTAGTACGATTATCGAGCCGATTGTCGAGGCCAATTATCGGTGTCGGTTATCGATACCGATTATGAGTATACGACATCATAACATCATGAAACATGCCCATACGCATCATCTGCATGTTTGTTATGAGATGTGGTCGACCATTGCATATGTCATAGGGCGGATTATTATAAGACTCTCTGATAGGAGGAGTTTCCCACATGAGCTCACAATATGCGCAGGATTGCTACATGACTAGATGGTATGAATCATGCATCTCACTTTTTGGGATATGACTACTGTACGCCCTAGTGATATCATGGCCTTCACCTCCACAGGCATATTGTTGATGGCCAGATGGGACACCGAAAATATTTCGTTCTAGCATACGGGCGTCATAGATGTTCCTGGGTGAAAATTCCTAAACCTCCATGGCCAGGAGATGCTTTAACGTCTAGACCGAGTGGATACATGAGCGCCTGAGTGGTGAATACCAGTAGGCCGCGTCTCTCACTGTGTCGTGGTCGGTTGGAAGGGGGTGTGGTCTTACCCGCTCGAGGGTAGGGGACATAGCTAGGCTGAGTTTGACCAGCTCGTAAATAGGTCCGTTATCGACGTGTCGGGTAGATATTGGCTGACTACTGGCCAGGTGGGTAGTGAGGTCTCTTCCACTTGCATGGTTGCGCGTCAATTGGGCGGCGATCGCGTGTAGAGTATGCTAGACCCTGGTGATGATCTCAGAGATGTACCTTACTGAATGTGGACTTATTGAGCAGGAGTTGCATACTCATTCATTCACTATCCACTTGGGCTTGTGATGCGTAACTAATTGTTATGTGTACCTTCGTAATGGCCAGGATTTTAGTTGGGGCGCGTAACCAACCTAAGGTCAGGAGTTTTTCACTTTGAGTCTATCTATCCAAATTTAGGTATGGGACTGGTTTGGATAGAAGTCCCTTGTGATGGACCCCATAGCCTACGATACTACGTACTATCATTCCAACTTCACACTCCAGCTTGGTCATTTCATTCGCATCGCATATTGCACTACATCCGCGGCATATGGTATTTTAAGTTGCTACATTTCTGCATTTATATGACCTAGATGAGGTTGACGGCGTTCGTGGACTTGTCAGGATTTGCATATTGCATTGTATCCTCAGTATATGATATTTGGTTTACTATGTCTCCGTATTGCATAGTTGATCTACATTGCTTCCTCAGTATATGATATTGGCTTATTATCTTTTTACATCACATAACCTGGATAAGGCTAATGGTATTTATGGACTTACCAGCATGTTTCTGTATTGCTCTGATCTTATATACTTGGCAACTACCTTACACACACACTTACACCAGCCTCTAAGTTTTGTATAAGCTTATGCACGATAGATGCTTTCAAGTGACGTTAGGTCATAACAGCGTTGAGCTTGGAGCGTGCAGCTGTATTCTGGAGCTTTAATTTTTGATATATGTATATTTCCATTTTAGTAGTGTATTCAACTGTTTATATTAGTGGATATGTGATGATGATGTTGCCTTTGTGATTTGGGTAAACTTGTGGTTATGCTTCTTACGAGATAAATGTACGTTGAAAAATCCTCCTTGTAAGATCCCAGGATCAGAATCTGGCGTATGGGTGCAGGGAGCCGAGAATGGGGCACTACGGAGGCTGTCGGCACCGATTCGGCAATCGGAAATTTTGTGAGCCCGATTTCTGAATTTGGGGCGTGACAGAAGTTGGTAACAGATCATAACTTGGGAATACTTGAAGATAACATCACATATCTGCTGATAGCTACCCTACACTATATGATTGTTGAGAACGTAGAATGATTAGTTCCTCCAGTAAGATTAACTTAGAAACTTTCTGATATAGCTCCCTACCGTTGAGATTGTGAGGCTGCATAGTATCCCAGTTTCGATCGTTTCTGATCCGAGGTTCAGTAGGGATCACCATAGTGTTGATGATGCGTCTTGAGAGCGCGAGGTTGAGAATAGAGAGCGTTATCTTCATCCTTTTGTAGATTGATTGTGCCTTGACATATGTATATGACGATGCTTCCTCTTCCCTTGCTTTGTCCTTCATGATAGTGCAAGTTTCGAGGATGAATTTTTTATTTAGGAGGGGAGAGCGGTGAGACCCGTATCCTAGACTGTACCGTTCCTTAGACTCCCAGGTCCTCCTTGTCAAATTCGGCAACCCGCGATTTGTAATCGGCATTTGCGTGCGACCTTGAGTCACGTCCTATCGATCTGAGTCGGCGGGACCCGAGACTTGTACCCTTGTGACCGCGCCGTTTCTGCGGTTCTAATGCTGCGTCTCGCGCGCTGATGCGAGATACCTAGGCCAGGAGTTGTGGGCCTGAGAATAAATCGAGGAAACACCGCGGGCAACTTGTGCGCCGTTTCTAGGAAGATTCTTAGTTGAGAGAATGGAATCTCTACCCTTACCTCCTCTTTTCACCAAGTCAATCAAACCCTTACCTCTCCCATACCTTTCATGCCAACAAGGCAATGCTACCCATACCCCATCTCATCTCATGCCCAAAAAGTCAACATGCCCATCCCTCACCCATACACTCCATGTCATCCATCCTTACAACTCCCATCACTCTCTCATTTCTTTCTTCACTCCATTCAAGCAATTCTCAAGGATAGGAAACGTCCATGAGAGGAGCCAAGTGTGGCCCACTCCCTACACCTAGATCTCTCATCTTCACCCTTCAAATCTCATCAACTTCCATCAAAAGGAAAGCCATGGAGTTTAGGAGTCCAATGAGTTAAAGAAGGAGTGATATAGGTGGGTGATCCACCATTGATTTCCATTTAAGGGCCCACTTAGGATGGGACCCACTTTGATGTATGTGTTGTGATCAAAGAGGGGCCCATAGGTCCCTCCACTACTCCGTGTGTCTCCCTCTCTCTCTTTGTCTCTCTCTCTCTAGATCATGGATCGCCTTGATGTAGGCCTGATTGGATGATCCAGACCGTCCAGTAGGTGGGATGGCCTTGTTGCCCACCCTGCTGGACAGTCAATCCGGTTGGACTGTTTGGATGGCAGGGAAAACACAAATATCCATTTGATTTGGAACTGGTGGGCCACACTAACGTGGACCCCACCTTGACGTGTGTGTTGTAGCTACACCGTCCATCCATCGTTCCAAGATCATTTCTGGGTGGGCCCCGGTCTGAGTTGGTAGGCCTGGACACTGCATCGTTTAAAATATATATATATATAATATTACATTATATACGTGGTGGGCCCCACGTGGGGACCTACCGTGATGTATGGTTTAATCCACGCTGTCCATCCCTGAACGGTGTGCCATGGGACGGACGTACCTTGATGTATGTTGTGTAGCCACGCCGTCCATTTGTCATGGATGTGGGCCCACCCCACACGTGTGGGGGGACCCACATTGGTGTATGTATTGTATATCCACCTCGTCCACTTGTCAGGACGGTGGTGTGGACCCCCACTGTGATGTTTGTGTCTTATACACACCGTCCGTCCCTGGACTGTGTGCCATGTGGGGCCACCATGATGTATTCGTTCCATCCAGCCGTCCATCTGGATATTCTGCTGGGTGGCCCCCCCATGATGAATGTGCTGGATATGCACACCGTCCATCTGGACAGTGCTGCG
>JAJHSJ010000001.1:49409387-49461241 GCA_021015155.1 Magnolia officinalis
GGATGGGTTGCTTGTACTTGTGGTATGGTGTGTACTTGACTTGATTGATTGATTGGTGGGATAAGTCGTAGAGATGCTCTCGGAATTCGCACGCATGATGTTTTCCTCGAAATGAACGTGGGCCCACATCTTCTAGCCTAGGTATCGCATCGGCGCATGAGATGCGGTGTTGGAAAAGCAGCGACGGTGCGGTCACTAGGGTACAAGTTTTAGGTCGAGCCAATTTCGGTATGCAGGACTCAGCTTAGGATTACGTACAAACATCGGATACAGGATGAGGGTTACCGGAATTCGACCAGGAAAACCGCGAAAGCTTACGGAATGGTACGGTTTAAGATATGGGCCTTACACATGTCTTTCAAAAGACAAATTGAGTGTGTCTTGTGATTTAGATTGACCTATTATTCAAACTTCCTCTTAATCAGTTGAGTGCAAGAACTTAGGTGATAAATTACTTAATTGATCAAACTTCAACAATCCAAAATTCACTTTATATCTTATAATACTCAAAGCATTCTTAAGTACACAATTCATCTCATCCCAAATAGATTTCAACTTGAAACATTGAAGATTTTTTTTAAAAAAAATTGCTCAAAACTGAGAAAATACTGATTAGTTTACCTAATCTCCCATTCCTAACCTAAAATCTACATTGTCCTCAATGTAAAGAAATAAGCATGAAATACAAAAGAGGCAAAGAAATGAAAAAGGGAAGTGATGGAAAGATAATACCTAAAGAAGGAAATTCGAGGCTTTTCCAATGATCTCAGTGTGAAGATGGGTTAACACAAGGAAACTCAAACTACTGGAAAGTAAACTATCCTAAAACAGCAAAAAATAAACTATCCTAAATAGCAGAAGCAATAAACCTAACTATGCCTCCGTCGGACTAGGAGGAAAATCCTGGTAAACAGGATCATTCAAAGGTATAGACATGTCCTCTAAATCAAATTGCTCAACAAATGGCTTTTAAACGATCTCCATTTTTACTTTGAATTCATTGCCATTGTTTGGATTCTGAATCACGACAGCCCCATGAGGATAGAATTAGTAATAGTGAAAGGGTTGGTCCAACAAGATTGGAGTTACTCGGAAAAATATGTAACTAAGAATTTATACAAAAGTTCTTTCTGCTGGGTGTGAATGATTTCCGAAGATGTGTTGGTCATGAAACACCTTCATCTTGTCCTTGTAAATTCTAGAGTTCTCATATGCATATGTTCAGATTTATTCAAAGTCATTCAAATAAGTTTGCGCAGCAAGACGCATTGTCCAAATCAAAATTTAGATTTTTAATAGCCCATTAGGCTATAGTTCCAATCCACAGTAAGTGGCATGCTTTCTCTAGACACGTTTAAAGGGAGACATTCTGTAACATCCCGGATTTTTGCCAACCTGGGATTAGACGTTCTAGGGCAATGGGTCGATCCTAAGACCTTATCAACTTGTCAAAACTAAATTCCACAGTCTAAAATCGCTCTGAACCCATTTCCTTCACAAATCCCACCCCTTTACTACCTTGTGCTTTCAATTTTTCAAAGCACTTTCGCCCTAGACACTAACTTAAACTAGCTAAGTAGTAAAACTTGGATCACTTTATATACAAACTACAAAGGCCTAAGTACCATCTCAACCAGAAAACAATTAGGATTAAATCCTTTAGAAATTTAACAAAGTTAACTAAGTGCAAACTCGGTTAATCATGAAATCCGTTGGGATCGCTTTAAATACGATCTGCAAGACCCAAAACTTGCAGAATTAGTGACTCTAGGTTACCCTAAAGTCTAGAGCCAAACTCATTACCCGTCTGCTCTCGGGACTGAAACGAAACTTCGTATGAGGTCTAGATCGCACATCGGGAGTCCGATTAACACGAAGCTAAGGAACCAGGACCGCCCCACTGGGCTTGACAATCATCTCAAAAATCAGGCGATTCCGATGTCCCACGGCCATTTATTTCGATCCGGAGCGAGGGTGTGTGAAAAACACTATTTCATCCTAATAAAAATATCAGGAATAGTGATCTGGCACCATTCGCTTGCGCATCAGTATTAAGCAACCTGACCGTCAGAATCAGACCAAATTACACCCTCGGATAAGAAAAATTTCAGGAACATTTACATGTACTTGGAATTTCGGATCGTGGCCCACTGACCGTTGAACTGAAAGTGGCCGCCACGTGCGATCTGGGAATCCGATCGAGTCAAAAACGTAATCCCTCATAGATCCATGTGTGGTGAGCTTAAGTCTGACGTTTGGCTCAAGGAGGGCCACCAGAACCTCTCTTTTGAGCTGGAAAAGTGACGAAATACCTATATTAGCAGTAACCTTTGAACAGGAGTCTATTTCGGTGAGTTTTGAGACTATATAAGGACCTAAACCCTCTCTCATGGCAGCCATACGAATTTGGATTTGAGAGAGGGAAAAGAGAGAGAAAGTGTGGGAGATGTGGGAGAATCTCCCTGCCGTCCTTCCCTGCTGCTATCCATGCTCCACCGCATCCTTCTTGACGCTTTTCCAGCGTTTCCGGCGTCGTTTCTAGGTAAGAAACCCTACCCTAATCTGTTTTGGGGTTTAGACTGTTGTAGGTTGTGAAGTAGCTAACCTATTTCGTTCTATAGGTCGCCTAGTTGCCGTATACGGAAGCTTAGCAAACCTATCAACTCCATTACGATTCTACGACAAAAGGTGCGGACTTTAGGTGTATAGGTACGTTTTCAACGCTTTCAATGTCAGATAATGATAGATTCATGATCTGCATGCAATTGCACATGTACAAAGTGCTTTCCGTTTCCTGTTTCGATTAACATTGTAGAATATGGAATTTCACATACTCTAGATATACGTAGAAATACCGTATACGTATTTTTTTTGGAGAAGTGTTTGACATGTTTATTTAATGTATGATTATACTATATATGGATAAAATACTAGTTTGGCGAAAGGAATCGCCGTAATACATGTTCACTTGTAAATGCTACGTATGTTGAAATTGTGTATTCTAGAAATACTGTATACGTATAAATTTGGAGATGTATGTATCATGATTATTGCTGTAGTAATATATTATACATGGATAAAATACTAGCTTGGCTAAAGGATAACCCTAATACATGTTTTACTAACATACACCATGTATGTTGTAATAGTGTATTCTAAGTGTTTGTGGAAATGGCTGAATGAGTATGGAATTCTCATTCATGCTCGCCATGACTAATTGTCATGGATTCATGATTGATGTATTGGCGATACCCCCTTTGACGAAAGGATTTGCCCTAAGTCACGCCACGGCCAAAATACACTATATATGCTAAAATGTGTGGCCCAAGTGTTTGTGGAAATGACTGAATGAATATGGAACTCGGATTCCTGCTTGCCATGACTATCCGTCGTGGGTGTACGCGTGTTATGATTGGGGCAACTCCCTAGTGAAAGGATTTGGCCTAATGCCTATGTGATCGACATATGTCGTGTGTATGTTGATGTATGTTTGTTTAAGTGTTTCTTGAAATGTCTGAATGAGTAGTAGTTAGCAAATTGTAAGTATAAGGGTGTTGAGACATGATTCTCAACCTCTATAAACTATGTGTATGATCTCCTTTGATAGTTGTGTGATTAGGAATTGAACATGTACAAACTCATGCTTGTGTTGTGATTCATAACATGCTCAACTGCTTTATGATTTTAACTATGTGATGCATATGTTTAATCTATATTTACGTTGTATGATCCGTCATGGGTGATGGGGGAGCGGAGCAACGAGTGCGTGCAACAGCCCTGACAGCCCTAAACGGATAATACCAGACTGATTGTATGATTTGAATCCTAATCTATTACTGCTTTATATCTCTGTAATTGATTGTGTTTGGGGCTATGATTATAGTCCAGGCAATCGGTAACGGGATTGAACTCGTGGCTGAGATTCATTTGCCACGTGGGATGTGTTCGACGAACTCGAGTCGTGCGTTGCCTGTCGGCAGTGGCTAGGCCACACGAAGTTGTTTATGCACTTCATGTCGTGCAGCTCATCGGGCGATCGTGCTAGTCGAGCTCATCAAGTAACCCGATCTGCCTTATGCATGTTCACCCTGTTTGGTCGCTACTGCTTGAACCTAGGGTACCAAACTTACCAGTGGCGATCCCCGTTTAACCATGGTACCTTGATCCGCTAAGACGCATGAGCCGGGCATGGTGGTATGGGACACCGTGGTCGAGCTGTCGGCCTACGCTGGGGCCATGTGCCTCCCCGTAGTGACCATTGCGCAATCAACTCGTGAGCCGAATATGGTGGTATGGGACACTGTATTCGAGCTGTCGATACTTCGGCGAGAGCCGAGTACGGTGAGATCTGTGCTCGTGCTGACGGGCGACGAGTCCTCCGTGGTATCATCGAGTACACTCCAAGGGTCTGTGATTGGCCACGAGTCTTTCACAGCAACTAGAGTGTGAGTTGAGCCGAGTACGGTGAGACCTGTACTTGAGCTGACGGCTAGTGATTGAGCCGAGTACGGTGAGACCTGTACTGGAGCTGACGGCCAGCAATTGAGCCGCATACGGTGAGATCTGTATCCGCGCTGATGGGTGATGAGCCCTTTGCGATGCCTTCACTACGTTTCTCAAACTATAATATCGTATGAGAATAACTAGGATTGACGACCCTAGAATGGATCATGTTTGGGAATGATACAAGGGAGGTACCTTAGTTTCCCAATACTGCTGTTTGAAATGGACTAATAAAAACTTGGTAATCATGAGCATCATCGCACCGCATGTGCTTTGTAGATGTGGCGCACTGAGGGAGTAAGCATTCGCGAACGTAAGATGATGTCGCTTGAGGGTGGTTTGGCAAGGGCATACAGCATCATGTCATTTCATTTTCGCACTTAACAAGAGTAGTTAGAAATGTTTGATTTGTACTGCTTTATCATTACTGCTTGATTGAATTGATAACATGTTAACCTATGCTTTACTGTTCCACTAAGTTGATCACTCACTCCCACGTTACGGGACGGTGTTCCGAACACCCACCAGATTTGTTGAGTTTCAGGTGATGGCGATGCTTACGAAGCAGAGCCGGACTTCTATGATGTGGAGGAGGAGTTCTCCTACATGTAACTTTCTGACAGGCCAATGACGACCTGGTATTGTATTGACGGGGTTATGGTTCTTGGGATAGAAGGCATTACACTTCCTCACATTTGGTAAATTTTAGAACTGCACTTGTATTTATTTAACCTGGTAATGTTATCACACTCTGGAGACTCATCATAAGTTTTATATTTTATCTATCTATCACAGTCTTCCGCTCGCAAACTTAACTGTCTCTGGAGTATGATATGCTGTTTTGGCTTAATCTCACTCATGTTCAATGCACGAATATAGTCAACATTCAATCATCATTCATTTTGTTGCATAAGTGATGTTCTGGAACTCGGGTGTTGAGTTTATGCTCGACCCCCGATTTTCAGGGCGTTACACATTCCAATAAGGGTCTTAAATGCAGTACGGTAAGCCCATAAGCATCGGTAATCAGATTAACCAATCTTTGCAGTCAGGGTTAACCGTTTTCTATAAGATTTGTTTAATTTCCCATTGGAAATCTCAACTTGCCTACTTGTTTGTGGGTGGTATGGAGTGCTCACCTTGTGAGAGATGTCATATTTCTTCATTAAGTTCGCAAATGGCCTATTACAAAAATGTGAACTTCCATCACTAATGATGACTCGAGGCATTCCGAACTGGGAAAGAACGTTCTCTTTTAAGAATTTAATGATCGTTTGATGATCATTGTTCCGGAATGGGATCGCTTCGACTCATTTAGTGACATAGTCTACTGCTAGCAAGATGTATAAATTCCCAAAAGATTGGGGGAATGGTCCTATGAAATCGATGCCCCAACAATCAAATGCTTCAATGATGAGAATGAGATTCAAAGGCATCATTTTTTGACGGGACAATGCTCCCAATTTCTGACAACACATAAGCTTTGTAAAACTCATGAGTGTCCTTGGACATAGTGGGCCAGTAAAAGACGCACTGCAAAATTTTGGCCATGGTCTTTTTGGCAGAAAAGTGACCACCATAAGCCTAAGAGTGACAAAAGGAGTTGACACTTTGGTGTTCATTATCTGGTACACATCTCCTTAAGATTTGGTCTGGGCAATGTTGAAACAAATACAGATCATCCCAGAAGAACTTGGGAACCTCGACGAAGAATTTTTTTTCTTATCTTGCGCAGTCCAATGTGTTAGCGTGAAACCTGTGGCAAGATACTTAGTAATATTAGCAAACCAAGGTGAGTGGGAGACTTTAAACAATTGTTCATCAGGGAACATGTCGTTTTTGGGTGTCATCTCAAGGGAATCAAGGAGGTCAAGTCTCGAAAGATGGTTAGCCACTACGTTTTCTACTCCATTTTTATTTTTTATTTCCAAATCAAATTCCTGGAGTAGAAGGATCCATCATATCAAGCGGGGCTTAGCATCATTCTTAGAGAGAAGATACTTGAGTGTCGCATGATCAGTGTAGATTATGATCTTGAATCCAATCAAGTAAGATCTAAATTTGTCCAAAGCAAATACCACGGCTAAGAGTTCCTTTTCCGTAGTAGAGTAATTCACTTCAGCTAAATTTAGAGTCTTACTTGCGTAATGAATAATGTATGGCTTCTTTTGTTTTCTCTGGCCTAACACCGCCCCAATAGCATAGTCAGACGCATCACACATAAGTTCAAAAGGAATGTTCCAATCGGGTGGTTGCATGATATGTGCGGTAGTCAACATGCCCTTTAGCTTAGAGAAAGCTTCTTAGGATTGCTCAGTCCACTCATATGGTACATCCTTTTGAAGTAGATTGCATAAAGGACAAGAGAGATGACTAAAGTCCTTTATGAATCGTTTATAAAATCTGGCGTGCCCTAGGAAGGATCGCACATCTTTTATGCTCTTGGGTGAAGGTAGGTTAGAGATACGATCAATTTTAGCCTTATCTACCTCAAATCCTTTAGACGAGATGATATGTCCAAGAACAATTCCCTCATGAACCATGAAGTGACACTTCTCCCAATTACGTACCAAATTCTTTTCCTCACATCGCTTCAACACACATTTCAAATTTTCCAAGCATTCACTGAAGGATGGACCAAAGACCAAGAAGTCATCCATGAAGACCTCTAAATATTTTCCCACCATGTTAGACAAAATACTTAACATACATCGCTGAAAAGTGATGGGGGCATTATACAGTCTAAATGACATCCTTAAATAAGCAAAAGTGCCAAAGAGACATGTGAATGTGGTCTTTTCTTGATCTTCAAGGGCTATCTCGATCTAGTTGTAGCCCGAATATCTGCCAATGAAACAGTAATAGGAATGACCAGCTAGCCTTTCCAAAATTTGATCGATAAAGAGCAAAGGAAAGTGGTCCTTCCTCGTGACGGTATTCAACTTCCTGTAGTCAATGCACATTTTCCAACTGGTAGTGATCCTAGTTGGCACGAGTTCATTATCGGCATTGGCTACCATGGTGATTCCGGACTTCTTAGGAACCACCTGAGATGGACTCACCCATCGGCTATCAAATATTGGGTATATGATACCTACATCCAATAGCTTGAGAACCTCGGCCTTAACCACTTCCTTTATGTTTGGATTTAGTCTATGTTGTGGTTGCCGTGAGGTCTTCACATTATCCTCAAGATGAATGAGGTGAGGACAAATCAAAGGGTCAATTCCCTTGAGGTCCGCAATCGACCATCCAAGGGCTCTCTTATGCTCAATGAGATTAGAGATAAGCATACTCTTTTGTTCCTGCCTAATGTGGGAAGAAATCGTCGCCGGGTATTCTCATCTTAACCTAAATAAACATATTTTATATCAGTGTGTAAAGGTTTTAGGTCCAACTTTGGTGCTTTAAAGCTAAACGATAGAGGCACTACATCAGTTCGAGGCAATTTCTCAAATTGTGGCCTCCACCGGTTAACTTCAAGTACTAGTGTAGCATCAAGCAAGGCATCCATATCCCTAATCATATCATCATCTACATCGGGGGAGTGGGCCAAGCATGTCTCTAGAGTGTCAGAGTATAGAGTCAGGAGTGCTCTATCCTCCATGAAAGAATCAATTAGGTTAATATCGTGGAAATCATCGTCATCCTCTAACTGTTTGCCCATATTGAAAAATATATTCAGTTCCAATGTCATATTCCCGAAAGATAGGCTCGTAACCCCATTCCTACAATTTATGATTGCATTTGATGTAGCAAGGAATGGACGAACAAGTATGACAGGGATTTGAGTGCTTGTATCCATATTGGGTTGAGTGTCCAGGATGATAAAATCTACTGGATAGTAGAATTTGTCAACCTGGACCAACACATCTTCTATTATTCCTCTCGATACACGAATTGAGCGATCAACAAGTTGTAATGTAGTTTTCGTGGGTTTTAATTCACCAAGGCTTAATTGTTCGTAGACCGAATAAGGAATCAAATTTACGCTCGCTCCTAAGTCAAGAAGTGCAAGCTCAATTTGGTAGTTCCCAATCACACAAGTGATGGTTGGGCTACCGGGATCTTTGTACTTTTGTGGCACATCTTGTCTTAGGATTGCACTCACTTTTTTTATCGAAAAGATTTTCTTTTGAATATTTTGTCACCTTTTGGTAGTGCATAGATCTTTCAGCAATTTGGCATATGTGGCAACTGGCTTGCCTTGAGGTTTCAGTTCTAAATCTTGTGGAGCGGTGCTAAGTCTATCATTTTTGTCAATTTTCGAGTCCTTAGGCTTTTTAGACCTAACCGGAATGGTTTTGTCAATGATCTTCCCACTCCTAGGAGCAGTGATAGACTTGGCTTGCTCCATTTGATTTGAAGAGCTTGGGTCACTAACTTCATATTGTTGTTTAGGATTGGGGAGAGGTTGGGCTGGAAGTACCCCTTTCTCTCCAATCGTCAAGTGTGACTCAATTCGTTGCACAACTTTGGTAAGATCTTGAAAAGCTTATAGTGTGCCTTGATTAAAAAGCTCTTGATTTTGAATGTGTTTTAAAACCAGATCCTCTTAAGGCTTCTTTTGATCCAAAAACTGGTTAAGGATCCCTTGAGGAGTAGCAGTTTGCCCATTCCTCCAACTGAAATTTGGATGGGTTCTCTTGCTAGGGTTGTATGTGTTCAAGGCGGTTCCCTTGAAAGGCCTTTGGTAGTTGTTTACAGCATTCGACTGTTCATTCAATATTACTTGAAAAGCGGGTATTGTGGGACAATTTTCAGTCATATGAATGTTACAAGCACAATTTTTAGTCCCTATCATGCCCAAGGGACAATGGTAAACAACAGGACTTACTAATTTCACAATCTCAAATCAGGAAGAAAAGATACTTAAAGCTATTGCAGATCTACTGTAATTTGAGTCACAATAAACCATTAAAAACTGAAAGTATTCCTTGAATAATCAAATTAGAATCCATGAAGGTTCATCATAAACATAAATCAAAGCAATAGAAACAACCCATCACGCTACAAGCTTTACCTCTTAGCCCTAGCTAAGAGGTTTAGCCAACCATAAATAGGATTGGATATAAAACTTTAGAAGAAAGCATGAAAAACTAAGGAAGAAAGGAAGAAAAACGCTTGGTGATGGCTCTCCACCCTTATGCTTTACTCCTCCAAACCCTAGATGATGCCCAAAGATGCCTTGGGAACTCCTATTTTGTAACGCCATGTTTTCGGGACCCGAGTATACAACTCATTTCCTGAAAACCCGGGAGTTAACAGATCATTATGTGACAATCAATATAACATCAAAGTACAAATAATGGAAATCAAGCGTAGTATAAGCCATAACCAAATTAGGAACAATATCTGGGCCCACTCAACTAGGGACCAAATACAAAACCTCAAGTTGTCAAATGTACTAAAATGAACATTAACAACTAAATCTACTGATTCAGCCCGAAGTATGTCGCCGCTTCCTAGTGCGACTCATCCTCATACAGCTCCTCCTCCGCTGCGACGGTAGCAGCCCTGACATCCGTTGCGTATTCGTCCATCCCTGCACCTGATCCTCTGTACGGTTGAACATTGATGAACGAGTGGCCAGCTCAGTGTGATTTCTCCTCAAGATTATACACCGCTGCCCTAGACAAGAAATAACATAAAACAACCAGACAAACAAAACATAGTAAATGCAGTCTTATTATATGCATGGATGCGTGAATGCATCATCGACCCGGGGATGCTCATCCGTTCGGCAGTTGGGCTCATCACTCATGCAAAGGCTGGCCATTAGCGAAGCACATCACGTGCGTACATCACGTACCGCATAATGACTGCTTATCGTACATCACATCGTAAATCGATAGTTGGTGATCTGGCAGCTAGCGAAACGATACCCCAATAACTCGGAGGCAGTGCTACAACATCCAGAAACATCTACTCGTCATCGTAAATATGTCATGTATACATGATTAGCCAAGGCATTATTAGTCCAATTACGATCAACCGATTTAGTAAAACTCAAGGCCACTTCGGGGGCTCGTCACTAGCGTAGGGTGACGGCTCGGGCATAGTATCCCATGACCACCATCCTCGGCCCATGAGTCTACTACCTTAGGGTGTGTATAGAGCCCATCAACACGTGGCCAATCAACTCTCAATGTATGAGAAACTACCATCATATACTAACTAGGAATGAAGTGTTGAAGACGTTAAATACAATGACTAAAATGTGACGGTATGTATGATTCAAATCCGAATAAACATCGGTGATAGTAAATGTTGAAAGGGGCATTCCCTAGTCAGATAGGTGGAATCACTCCATCAATGGTAGATCCCATGAATTTAATTGCCACTGATCATAACCTCCATGTTGACGGTCTAATCTTATCACATTTAGTTCCGTTACACCCAAGTACGGACTCTATTTAAATAGAGGTTCATCCTAGAGAGATTTCAAGTCATATGTGTCTTGCAGCCAATACAATCATATGAGTGTGAGACTCGTATCCTAGTTTGTACCGTTTTGTAGACTCCCGGGGTCCTCCCTGTCGAATTCCCGCGACCTGCGATTTGTAATCGGCATTTGCATGCGTCCCTGAGTTGCATCTTGTTGATCTGAGTCGGCTTGACTCGAAACTTATACCAGTGCGACCACGCCGCATCTCGCGCGTCGATGCGATACCCGGGCCAAGAGTTGTGGGCCCGCATTTATTTTCAGAAAATGCCGCGCATTTGCAATCCTAAGAGAATCTCTACCAAGCATCACATCAATCGCATTGATGTACTAGTCAAGTACACCTCCCATCACAACCCATCCCTCACTCACCCAAAGTCAACACACACCCACACCCCTCATGTCAAGTAGACCCATCACTCACCCATCACCCATCCCTCTCTCCTTACATCTCTCTCTCTCTCTCTCATTTCTCTCTTCACTCCCAAGCAACCGTCCATGGCTTCTAAGGAGAGAAAGAAGCTAGATGTGGCCCATTTCCCTACCCCAATCTCCACCATCCAATCTTCATCTTCCTCCGTTAAAGAGCAAGCTTAGGAGCTCGGGAGATTAAGGAGCCTAGAAGATTTGTAATCGGTGGGTGATCTTGGGAATTTCTACCATTGATTTCCAATTGTGGGCCCACTTGTAGTGGGACCCACCTGATGAATACTTCGTATTGAGTGTAGGAAGGGCCCATAGTGGCAGGGTCCCTCCCCATCACATGTTTCTCTATTTCTCTCTCTCTCTCTCTCTCTCTCTCTCTCTCTCTCCCTTTTTCCTTGATTTTATGGCCCACCTTGATGTGTGTTTCGCATCCATGTCGTCCACCAAACAGGGCCATCGCCATCCAGCAGCAGCACTTGCTGCCCGTCCTTGATCGGACCCAGGATGATAGGAAAACACAATTACCAGCTTGGTCTATGGGGTGGCCCACTAATGTGGACCCCACCACATATATATCTATATGTGTGAGTGTGTGTGTTTAATGTGCGTTGTCCAGTGCTACTAGATGTAGGTAAAACACAAATATCAGTTTCATGTGGGGCTGGTGAGTTTCACACGTGTGGACCCACCTCACACACGTGGCCTATCTGGATTGTTTGAATGGCCAGCAAAATGTAGCTGTTGGCCTAACGTCAGTAAGTTCTGTGGACCTCATCACGAGGTATACTTATATTCATACCATCCAACCATTTTTGGCTGACGTGTGGGGCCCACCCTACACATGCTGCACATGTGGGATGGGACCCACCTTCATGTATGATTTATCTGCATCGTCCAATGCTTAGGACGGTGTTGTGTGGGCTGGCGTGATGTATGTGTATATCCACACCTTTCGTCCATTTTCCTTGGACGTGGGGCCACCTCACACGTGTGGCTCGTGTGAGGGTAGGGCCCACCTATATGTATGTATTTTATCCAGAACCGTCCATCTGGACGGTGCATGTGAAGACCCCACCTTGATGACGTGTTGTTTGTCCATCGTCCACACATGGGACGTGTGGACCCCACCTTGATGACGTGTTGTTTGTCCATCGTCCACACATGGGATGTGTGGACCCCACCTTGATGACGTGTTGTTTGTCCATCGTCCACACGGGGGACGTGTGGACCCCACCACATCGTATGGGTTTTATCTAGACCGTCCAGTCCAGCTGGAAGTGGACCCCATCTATGTGGCCCACCATGATTTATGTATTATACCCCCACCGTCCAACAAAAGACGGTGGGATCCACCAATATGTACTTGTTTTGAACACACCGTCCAACTGGGATGGTGATGTCCACACCATTCATCCATTCTCTGGATTGTGTGGCTGACCCATGGGACCCACCATGATGTATGCTTTGATCCACACCGTCCGATCAAGAGGCCCATGTAGTTGTTGTCCTGATAATTAGGACACACATGTTGTATCTGTGTAGCCCACCATGATGTGTGTGTTATGTGCACACTACCCATCCATTTCCCTGGGCAATGGGCTGCCTTATGAGACCCATGTGAAGTTTGTGTGGCCCATATATGTGGCCCAATCTGATGTGCATGGGGCCCATATGATGAGGCTCGATGTGGTGTATTTGAGGCCCATTGTGATGTGTATTAGGCCTAAGTGATCCGGCCCATTGTGATGTGTATTAGGCCCATGTGATCCGACCCATTGTGATGTATATGCGACCCATGAGTGGGGCCGCCCATGTGCCAAGGCCCATTGTGATGCATATGCAGCCCATGAGTGGGGCCCATTTGATGTATCTATGGCCCATGTGCCAAGGCCCATTGTGATGTATATGCGGCCTATTGTGATGTGGCCCATTGTGATGTGTATTAAGCCCATGTGATGCGGCCCCATTGTGATTTATATGAGGCCTATGCGATGTGGCCCGCTTGATGTATATGAGGCCCATTATGACATATCTATGGCCATATGATGAGGCCCATTATGATGTATATGTGGCCCATGAGTGAGGCCAGATGTGCTATATACGAGGCCCATGCGATGCGGCCCACTTGATGAAATGCAGCCCGCGTATGAGGTCCATTGTGATGTGTTTGTGGCTTTAAATGAGACCCGATGTGATGAATGAGAGGCCCATGTGATGTGGCCCACTTGATGTGTGAGACCCTTGTGTAGGGCCCATTGAGATTGTATACGGCCCGATGTGGTGTATCTTAGGCCCTTGTGTGAGGCCATGGGCCCACTATATGTTTGGCCCTATAAGGGTCATCCCTTGGGAGCAATGTTGGTTAAATGTCCACACTGATGGGCAATGATGGTTAAATGTCCACATTGTGACCCTCCCTTAGGCCGATTATCAAGGCCGATTATCAATACCGATTATGAGTATGTGACAGCATAACATCATGATTCATGCTCATACGCATCATCTGCATGTTTGTTATGAGACGTGATTGACCATTGCATATGCCATAGGGCAGGTTGTTTATGAGACTCCGTGAGAGATGGAGTTGCCCACATGAGTGCACGACATGTGCAGGATTACTGCATGACTGGATGGTATGACTCATGCATATCGTATTTTGTGATATGACCATCGTACGCCTTAGTGACATCAGGGTCATGGCCTCCACAGGCATATCGTGGATGGCCAGATGGGACACCGAAAATATTTGGTTCTAGCATACGGGCGCTATAGATGTCCCTGGGTGAAAATTCCTAAAACTTTGTGGCCAAGAGACACCCTAACGTCTAGACTGAGTGGATATATATATATGAGCGCATGAGGGTTGTATACCAGTAGGCCACGTCTTCCACTGTATCATGGTCGGTTGGGAGAGAGTGTGACCTTACCTGCCTGAGTGAGGGGGCAATATCTAGGTTGAGTTTGACCAGCTTGAGGAATGGGTCCGCTATCAATGAGCTGGGCCCAATATTTGTAGATGGATAGTGGTCTCTTCCACTTACCCAGTTGTGTTCTCAGATAGGGGTGACAAGCTGGCGTAAAGTGTAATAGACCCTGGTGATGATCCCAGAGATGTACGGTACTGATATGTGGACTTATTGAGCAGGAGTTGCATACTCATTCATTCATTCATTTACTATCCACTCGGGCTAGTGGTGTGCAACTAATTGTTATGTGTACCTTCGTAATGGCTAGGATTTCAGTTGGGGCGCGCGACCAACCTAAGATCAAGAGTTTACCACATTGAATCTGACTATCCAAATTTAGGTATGAAATTGGTTTTGATAGAAGTCCCTTGTGATGGACCCTGTGGCCTGCGATATTACATACTATCATCCCGACTTCACACTCCAGCTTAGTCATTTCATTTGCACCGCATATTGCATTATATCCGCGGCATATAGCATTCTGGGTTGCTACGTTTCTGCATTCATATGGCCTATATGAGATTGGAAGCATTTGTGGACTCGTCAGGATTTGTATATTGCATTGCATTCTCAGTATATGATATTTGGCTTACTATATCTCCGCATTGCATAACTGATCTACATTACTTCCTCTGTATATGATATTGACTTATTATGTTTTCGCATCGCATAGCCTGGATAAGGCTGATGATATTTATGGACTTACCAGCACATTTCCACATTGCTCTGATATTGCATACTTGGCACTTACCTTGTACACACACTTGCACCACCCTCTAAGCTTTCTTTAAGCTTATGCATGATAAATGCGTGCAAGTGGCGTTAGGTCACAGCAGCCTTGAGCTTGGAGCATGCGGCGGTCTTCTGGAGCTTTGATTTTTGATATATGTATTTCCCTTTCAGCATTATATTCAACTGTTTATATTAGTGGATATGTGATGATGATGTTGCCTTTGTGATTTGGGTAAACTTACGGTTATGCTTATTACGAGTTAAATGTACATTGGGAAAATTCTCCTTATAGGATCCCAGGATCGGAATCCGGCATATGGGTGCTGAGAGCCGAGAATGGGGTACTACGGAGGGTGTCGGCACTAGATTCGGGGATAGGAAATTTTGTGATCCCAGTTTCCGAGTTTGGGACGTGACAATGAGGGTGTGGCATGGAGGTTCAGGCATGATTCAATAGACAAAGTAAACTCATGTATGCATATAATTCAAGAGTTATGTACTTATAACTTATCAGTTTTAAAGCATGTATTTCAAGGGAGTCAATCAAGTGATTCATGTATTTAAGCAACTAGTCAGTCAATTCTTAAACATATGCTTAAGCAAACTAATCATGCATTTTAATATATCTAAGACAACTATTCAAGTTAAGTTAATCAAGTATCCAAATCAACTCTAGGACATTTCTTTAGGTGACTAATCAAGTATCCTGATTAATTCCAAGACATACGTTTAAGTGAACTAATCCAAAGATGAATTCAAGTAAACTAACCAATAATCAAATCCCTTATAAGGCAGGTATTCACGTAAACTATCGAATGATTAACCATTTATGGGTCATCATTCATAGGTACAACAAAAGTTATCCTTAGCCTAGTTTAGAGATGGAAAGGTCAAGGGGAGAAGTCATCACCTAGAGAGTTGTGGTTTTGTCCTTAATCCAAATTCCCATGAGTATCTTGCGGCCCAAAGTCACGCAAGTAATCTCCTAGAGTTATAGTTGTATTAGTCACATATTTCCAAGGTCTTAAACAATCGACATTGTGTGGGGGGTTTGTAAGGGCTCATTAATATGGGAATTGGGCCTGTTTCAAGGTGACCAGGCCCACCAACTGTGGCCCAATCAATGAGGTTTGGGCTAGGCCTGAAACGCCCCTGTCCATAGGCTGAACTGGGCGTGGACTAGGCCCAACAAATGGATGGCCCAGCTAAGACTCGGCCCACTGTGGTTTATAATAAGGCCCACTTGCAATGTGTAGGGCCTGGAATTGGGCTAATTTCAGCCTAGTACATGGCCTGACTTTGTGGTTGGCCTTGGCCCAAATTTTGGCCCAAACTAAGGGCTAACTTGGCCTAGTTCTGGGCTAGTTCTCAGCCCAGACCGTGCGGCTGATTCTGCCCAAAGTTGGGGCTGGTTTTGGTCCAATTTTGGGCTAACTTTCAACCCAGGTTACGGCCTAATGCATGACAAGCCTCGGCCTAGAATTTTGAGGTTGGTTCCAGCCCACTTCAGGCGCCGGCAGAAGGCTAGTTTTATGGCCCTGCTGAGGCCTATTTTCAGCACATTACATGGCCCGATGAAGGCCTGTCTCCAGCCCACATTACTGGTTCATGGTGTGGCCCACTGAGTTTGAAACTCAAGTGCGGCCCGCTATCTGAAGATGGTGCGGCCCACTGAGTTTGAAATTTAGGTGCGGTCGGTCCACTGTCTGAAGATGGTGCGGCCCACTGAGTTTAAAACTCAGGTGCAGCCCACTTTCTGAAGATGGTGTGGCTCATTGAGTTTGAAACTTAGGTGCCGCCCGCTGTCTGAAGATGGTGCGGCCCACTGAGTTTGAAACTCAGGTGCGGCCCACTATCTGAAGATGGTTCGGCCCACTAAGTTTGAAACTCAGGTGCGGCCCACTGAGGTCTGGAACGTGGTCCATTTGAAATGGGTAGAGCTTGGATTTTGCATAGGCCCACAGCCTGTTTTCTGCTCAGTTTTCGGCCCAGCTAAGGGCTGGTCTTTCAACTCAAATAAGGGCCTAGCTGAGGGCCCGTTTTTAGCTCATTGCATGGCCTATCTGCTGGAACGTCTGCAACCCAAATTAAGGCCTGCTGAAGGCAGCAACCCAAATCAAGGCCTGCTGAAGGCATGTTTTCGGCCCAACTAAGGAGCATTTTCAGACCACCCTTCTGGACTAATTTCGATCCAGAACATGGGCATGTTTCGGCCCACTATTTGTACCAGCAAAAGGCTGTTTTATGGCACAGTTAGAGGCCATTTTCGGCCCATATCTCAGCCCTTTTCATGACCTGGTTTTGATAATGGTCCCAGCCACAGTAGTTGCCATGCCCCGAACCCGGAAACCGGGCTAAAAAAAATTCTCGATGGCCGAATCCGGCGCCGATAGCCTCTGTAGTACCCCATTCTCAGCTCCCGGCACCCATACACCAGGTTCCGATCCTGGGATGCTACAAGGAGGATTTCTAATCATCAATTTGATTTGTAATGAGCATAACCAAAAGCATAACCACGAACAATAACCACAAAACGCCATCACAAAATTCACTATGATTAAAAACTTTTGAGTACAAGGCGTATGAAAGGGAAATACAATATAATGAAACTAACAAAAACTCCAGAAGCTTGGCTGCACGCTCCAACCGCAGCGAGACTATGGCTGCGTCCTTGTGTCACCTGCACGCATCAATCGTGCATAAGCTTATCGAAAGCTTAGAGGGTGGTGTAAGTATGTGCGCAATGCGAGCGTGCTCAGAATGTAAGGTCAGAGTAATGCGGAATCATGCTGATGAGTACATGAATGCAATCAGCCGTACCAAGGTTATGTGGTACAAGATATGAATGTTATCAGCCATGACATGGCCATGCGATGCGGGATGCAACTCAAGCATGTCAATCCTCATCACATATCAGTACAGCTCCTTACTAGAGCATCAAATCAGTATGGTTCTCAGTCTGGATAATCACCGGGATTTAGTACACTCCAAATGACACTTCCGCTCTCCTAGCCGCACAGTCCAAGTGAGCGTAAGAAACCTCACTATCCACCTAACTAATAGTCTGCCAATACCTATCCGGCACGTCGATAGCGGATCCATTCACGAGATGGTCAAACTCAGCCTAGTATTGCCCCCTACCCTCGGGCGAGTAAGGCCACACCCCTTTCCAACTGACCATGACACAGTGGGAGACATGGCCTCCTGGTATTCGGCCCTTGTGCGCTCATGAATCCACTCGCTCTCAACGTTGGAGTCATCCTCTGGTACCATCGGGTTTAGGGATTTTACCCAAGGACATCTATGGCGCCCCGATGCTTAGAAACAGTATTTTCGGTATCTAATCCAGCCATCCACGATGTGTCTGTGGAGGCTATGACCCTGATGTCGCTAGGGCATACAATAATCACAATCACACAATGCAAGTGCTGAGTCATACTACCAGACATGCAACAATCTTGCGCGTACCATGCGCTCATGTAGGGCAACTCCGCCTATTAGGGAGCCCATAAAAGATCTGCCCGAAGGCATATGCTATGATCAATCACTTCTCATATCAGGCATACATATGATGCATATGATCATGAATTATGGATCTATACTGAGCATGTTATGTGGTGATGGGCTTTGCTCAAAATAAAGATGGGCCTAGATGGCCTACGCACTACAGGTATGGGCCTATTAATGGGCCCTAGGGAGAGTGACAATGCGGACATTTAACCAACATCATCCTTACAATGTGGACATTAAACCATCATTGCTCCCAAGGCATAGCTTGCTATAAAGGTCAACCCATAACCATGGGGAATCACACTACAATGGGCCTTATGTACATCCTATTGGGCCTCGACCCGTGAGCCTCATATATATCAAAGTGGGCCTCGACAACGGGCCACAATTACATCAAGATGGGCCTAGTCACATGGGCCTCATATATATCATGAATCATATCAAAAGATTAACTGAACCACGCTCCAAATAACAGTGGTGATAATGATTTCCACCATTAAAATTCTTAAGGCCCACCATAACATTTATTTTCTATCCAATCTGGTCATAGGGTCACACAAACTTGGATTAAGGGAAAAACAATTTCATAACAATCTAAACTTTTGTGACAACAAAAGTATTTCAATGGTAGAAGCTCCATCCCCACTGCCTTTGTACTGGGTGGTCCACTTGATCCTATATCTGTCTCATTTTTAGTCTCAAGCCGTGAGACGGGCTTTCAAAATGGTTGGACGGTTGGGATGCAACACATGCATCATGGTAGGTCCCATGGGGATGGACGGCATAGATAAATCACATACCTCATGGTGGGGGTCCCCATTGATGAGAGGTGTGGGTACAATACATACATTAGTGGGTCCCATGTGGGGCCCACCACAATGTCTATTTTCCACCCAAACTGTGGATAAGATCACACAAACATGGGGGCCCACCGAAATGTTTATTTTCCACCCAATCTATTGATAAGGCCACACGTACCTCGGGCCCACCATAATGTTTGTTTTCCACCCAACCAGTTGATAAGGTCATGTGGACCTGGGGTGGGCCTGGGGCCTACCGAAATGTTTATTTGCATCCAATCTGTTGGCAAGGCCACGTATACATGGGGCCCACCGTGATATTTATCTGTCATCCAAACTGTTCATAAGGTCACATGGACCTAGACGAATGGGAAAAACAAATTTCATATTTGATCCGAAACTTCTACAAACCCGAAAAGGGTTTCAAGGGTAGACGTTATTCCTCACTGTCCCCTGTGATGTGGGCCACCTAAGCACCACACATAGCTGATATTTCGGGAGGGGGCCCACTGCTTAGGGGCCCATCAATTGGACGGTGTCGATGTACGACTGTAACATCCTAGATTTTTGCCAACCTGGAATTAGACATCCTTAGGCAATGGGTCGATCCTAACACCTTTTAAATTCTCAGAACTGAATCCCACAGTCTAAAATCGCTCCTTAACCCATTTACTTCACAAATCTCACCTTTCACCACCTTGTTCTTTAAATTTCTAAGTACTTTCACATTAGACACTATCTTAAATTTTAGGTGATGAAGAACAATACTTAAACTAAACATCGCTACAAAGGACTAAGTACCACCTCTGACCGAAATCACCCAGGACTAAATCCTTTAGAAATTAGGCGAGAATTAGCTAGTGTTAAACTAGAGTGCCTGTGAAATTAGCACCAATCACTTTAAATACGATCTGCAAGACTCAAAACTTATAAAATCATTGACGCTAGGGTACCCTAAAATCTAGGATCAATCTCATTACCCGGCCGCTCTCGGGAGCCTCTCGAAACTCCGTATCAGATCTGGACCGCACGTCGGAAATCCGATTAACACGAAGTTAAGGAATTAGGACCGCCTTGCTGGGCTTGACAACCATCTTAGAAATCAAATCCAGATAGTGTCCCAGTGTAATTCGCTTGAGTCTGGAGCGAACAGTGTGAAAACACATCTCGCTTGCGGATCATTTTTAAGCAACCAGACCGTCAGAATCAGACCAAATTACACCCTCGGATCAGGAGAAATTTCATACACATATCCATGTACTCGGAATCTCCGATCGAGATCCGCTGACCATTGAACTGAAACTGGTCCACCATGTGTGATCTGGAAATCCAACCGAAATGAAAACTTAACTAAACGTAGATCCGGTGTCGGTGAGCTTAAGTCCGACCTTTGGCTCAAGGAGGCCCGCCAGAAGTCCTCCGTTGAGCTGAAACAGGTCCGCTTTGGTTATAACCTAAGTATACCTTGACCTGAAGTCTGTTTTGGAGTGTTTTTAGGCTATATAAGGACCTTAAACCCTCTCTCATGGCAGCCATACGAATTTGAGAGAAACCCTAGAGAGAGAAGAGAGAAAAGAGAGAGAAAGTGAGAGAGGAGTGGGAGATTCTCCCTGCCACTCTTCCCTGCTGCTATACATGCTCAACCGCACCATTCTTGTCGCTTTCCCAGCGCAGCGTCATTTCTAGGTAAGAAACCCTAACCCTAATCTGTTTTGGAGTTGTAAAGGTTGTAGGTTATGAAATAGCTAACCTATTTCATTCTATAGGTTACCAAACTGCCGTATACAGAAACTTAGCAATTCTATCGACTCTGTTTCGATTCTACGACAAAAGGTGCGGACTTTAGGTGTATAGGTTATGGTTTTCAATGCTTTCAATGTCAGATAATGATAGATTCATGATCTGCATGCAATTGCACATGTACAACGTGCTGTCTGTTTTCCGTTTCGATTAAAGATGAAGAATATGGAATTTTACATACTCTAGTATTTGTAGAAAGTACCGTATACGTATAAATTTTGGAAATGTGTTTGCCATGATTATTTGCTGTATTGATATATTATATATGGATAAAATACTTGTTTGGCGAAAGGACTCGCCCTAATACATGTTTTGCTAATATACACTATGTATGTTAAAAGAGTGTATTCTAAGTGTTTGTGAAAATGACCGAATGAGTATAGAATTCTCATTCGTGCTCGCCATGACTAATTGTCATGGATATATGATTGTTGTATTAGCGATCCCCCTTTTTACGAAAGGATTTGCCCTGAATCACGCCTCGGCTACTATACGCTATATATGTTGAAATGGGTAGCCCAAGTGTTTGTGAAAATGTTCAAATGAATATGGAACTTGGATTCCTACTTTCCATGACTATCCGTCGTGGATGTACGCGTGTTATGATTGGGGCAACTCCCTAGTGAAAGGATTTGGCCTAATGCCTATGTGATCAACATATGTCATGTATGTTGGTGTATGTCTTTTAAAGTGTTTGTTGAAATGTCTGAATGAGTAGTAGTTAGCAAATTGTAACGTGTAAGGGTGTTGAGATATGATTCTCAACTCTTTTAACTATGTGTATGATTTCCTTGGATAGTTGTGTGATTAGGAATTGAATATGTACAAACTCATGCTTGTGTTGTGCTTCATAACATGCTCAACTGCTTTTATGATGTTATCTATGTAATGCATATGTTTAAATTCATATTTACGTCGTATGATCCATCATGGGTGATGGGGGAGTGGAGCAACGAGTGGGTGCAACAGCCCTGACAACCCTAAACGGATAATATCAGACCTTGATTGTATGATTTGAATCTTGATCCATTACTGCTTTAACTATCTGAAATTGATTGTGTTTGGGGCTATGATTATAGTCCAGGCAATCGGAAACGAAAATGTATTCGTGGCTGTGATTCAATTGCCACGTGAGATGTGTTAGACGAACCCGAGTCGTACTTCAGTTGGCGATAGTGGTTGGCCACACGAAGTGCTTATGCGGTTCATATCGTTCAACTTGTTGTGCGCTCGAGCTAGCCGAGCTCATCAAGTAACCTGATCTGTCTAATGTATGATCACCATGTTTGGACACTACTGCTTGAACCTAGGGTACCAAACTTACTAGTGAAATCCCGTTAACCATGGTACCTCGATCCGCTAAGACTCATGAGCCGGGCATGGTGGTATGGGATACCGTGGTCGAGCTGTCGGCCTACGCTGGGGCCACGTGCCTCCCCGTAGTGACCAGTGAGCAACCAGACTCGTGAGCCGATTATGGTGGTATGGGACACTATATTCGAGCTATCGGCCTACACTGATTGGTGACGAGCCCTTTGTAGTGACCTCGAGCATACTCTGAATTTGCGGTGAGGCGATGAGTTTTGCCGCAGTGTATAAAGTATGAACTAGGCCTGTATCAGCTTAGTGATGAACCGTTAAAAAGGTGATGGGGGAGTGGTGTAACCATTGTGCATAACAGACCTGACAGTCTTTGTAGCGACCTAGAAACATACCATCGTATGAGATTAACTAGGACTAACGACCCTATAATGGATCATGTTTAGGAATAATACAAGGGAGGTACCTTAGTTTCCCAATCCTGCTGTCTGAAATAGACTAATAATAACTCGATAATCATGCTCATCATCGCATTGCATGTGCCTGGAAGATGTGGAGCACTGAGGGATGAAAGCATGCCGCGAAAGTAAGATGGTGTCGCACGAGAGTGTGTGTGGTGAGGGCATACATCATGACTGCATTCCATACTTGCATTAATAAGAGTATTTAAATTGTTGATTGTACTGCTTTATCATTACTGCTTGACCGAATTGATAACATGTTAACCTATGCTTTATTGGCCCACTGAGTTAGCTACTCACTCCCACGTTACGGGACGGTATTCCGAACACCCACCAGACTTTGTCTGATTGCAGATGGGGACGCTACTCCTGAGGCGGAGCCGGACCTTTATGATGATAATGATGCTCGTTCGTATATGCTGTATGCTGATGGCTTCAAGTGAGCCGTGTCTTAATCGACGGGATTACAGGGATGTTGACTAGATGACACTACACGTTTGGTATAATTTGAATTGTACTTGTAATTCATTAACCTGGTAACCTTATCAGACTCTGGAGACTTACCATAGTTTTTATATTTTATATATCTATCACAGTCTTCCGCTTGCAATTTAACTGTCTCTGGAGTATGATATGCTGTTTTGGCTTAATCTCACTCATGTTCAATGTACTAATACAGACAACATTCAATCATCATTCATTTTGTTGCATAAGTGATGCGTTGGAACTCGGGAGTTGAGTTTATGCTTGACCCCCGATTTTCAGGGCGTTACAACGGCACACATCATGGTGGGGCCTATGCATGGGGCCCATGGCTCCCTGGCCGTTCTCGCCTGGCAGCACAGGACACTGCCTGCGCGTCCTCTGTCAGCAGCAGCAGCAGACGGTGCTGATGTAATTTTTTTTAAATTTTTTTTAAAATTAGAGATTCTGCGGTTTTTACTAGGTGGGGCCCGCATCAGATGAATCCACTCCAGCCATTGGTTTCCATGGCTCGATACAAATCCATCGAGCCCAATATTCGAGGGGTTTTAGTGTACAGAACATCAGGGGGGTATTTCAACGGTGAAAATGCTATTTTTTATACTATGGCCCGCCCGAAAGTAGGATTTAGCTCATTTTTCGACTCAAAGCCTAAAATGGCCTAAGCAAAGGAATGGGCGTTGTGGATTATCTACACACATCAAGGTGGGGCATGCATGAGCGGCCCACCCTAAACTTAAAAAAAAAAACTTTTTTTTTGTTAGCTGTTAGTACACACCCATGTCAGTACACGCACCTCATGTTAGCCACCCCTGCCTCACGTCCAGCATCAAGAGACGCTGAACTGCATGGATAAACACAACATCATGGTGGGTCCCACACATGTACGTGGCCCACCTGTTTGGATCACCTGATGTTTGTGTTTTTCCTTAATTCTGGGCCCACTAATAGGCTGGATTGTGTAGATCCAACACTTTCATCAGGTGGGCCCCACATGAAGGTGAATGGATAAAATATATGCTCCATGGTGGGACACACACACTAGATGGGCCACACACCCCTTCATCATCATTAACATATAAAGAGAGAGAGAGAGAAACGGTGATAGAGGGACCCCGCCACTATGGGCCCCTCATTGATACATCACATACATCAAAATGAGTTCCACGAATAAGTGGGCCCTAAAACAAAAATTAACGGTAGATCACCCACCTCTAGGACTCCTTCTTGCTCCCCTAGCCTCCTTAGCTCCTTGCCTTCGAGTTTGATGGAGGTAGATGATGGATGGATGGTTGAGATGTGAGATGAGAGGGTGGGGAAAGTGGGTCACACTTGTTGGTTGGGAGAGAGGAGCTTGGACGTAGGAATTTTTGCTTGGGAGTGAAGAGAGTGAATGAGAGAGAGAGGGAAGTGATGGGTGAAAAGGTGATGGAGTGATGGGTGATAGGTGATGGTGTTGTAAAAGGGGATGGGTGGAGAGAGAGAGAGAGAGTTGACTTTGGGTAGCTTGTGTAAGAGAGAGGTAAGGGTAGGGTATTGGTTGTTGTACTTGACTTGATGTGTGATGTGAACTTGATTGATGGGACTGATTGATTGATTGATGAGATAAGTCATAGAGATTCCCTCGAAGTTCGTAACGCGGGGCATTTTTCTCGAAATGAACGTGGACCTACATCTTCTACCCTGGGTATCAGTTCGGTGCGCGAGTTACGGCGTTGGAACCGCGACGACAGCGCGGTCGCTATGATACAAATTTCGGTTCGAGCCGACTTCGGTATGTGGAACCCAGCTTAGGATCGCGCACAAACGTCGAATACGGGTCAAGGGTTGCCAGAATTCGACCAGAAGGACCACGGAAGCCAACGGAACGGTACGGACTAGGATACGGGTCTTACAACTCTCCCCTCCAAATAAAAATTTCATTCTCAAAATTTACATAATCATCGTAAGTAAACATAACTCATAATAGAAGAGGAAACAAGACATCGTCATATAAAATCGAAGGCAGCATACAAGATACAACATATAATCAATCATTAAAGAGATGGGGATAACGCTCTGGAATCTCGGCCTCGCGCTCCCAAGACACCTCATCAACAGAATGGTGACCCCACTGAACCTTCACCAAGGGAATGACCTTGGTCCGGAGGACCTGCTCCTTCCGATCAAGGATACGAACTGGCTGCTCAATGTAAGAAGCGTCCTCACGAACCTCCAACGGCTGCCATTCAATAACTGGTACCACGTCTGACCCACACTTCCTCAACATAGAGACATGAAAAATGTTGTGGATGCCAGACAACTGAGATGGCAAGGCAAGCCGATAGGCCACAGCACCAATGCGCTCAGTGATCTCGAAAGGTCCAATGAATCTCGGGTCAAGCTTGCCCTTCGCTCCAAATCGAACTATACCCTTCATGGGCGAGACCTTGAGATACACATGGTCCCCTACATCAAATTCCAAGGGACGACATCGACGATCAGTAAAACTCTTCTGCAGACTCTGAATTGTGCGCATCCTCTGCCTGATGATATCAATATCCTCTGATGTCTTCTGCACAAGCTCGAGACCTAGGAGACACCACTCTCTAACCTCGGTCCAACAACTCGGAGATCTACATTGTCTGTCTACAATGCCTCAATAGGAGTCATGTCAATGGTCGCTTGATAGTTATTGTTATTTGTAAACTCAGTCAATCGCAAATGCTTATCCCAGCTACCTCCGAAGTCAATCATGCAGGCCTGAAGCATATCCTCAAGGATCTGGTTGACTCTCTTGGTCTGACCATCAGTCTGCGGGTGATACGCAGTGCTGAGCTACAAATCAGACCACATCGCTCTCTGAAAGCTCCTCCAGAATTGAGATGTGAATCTCGGATCTCGGTCAGAAACGATCAAGACTGAAACGCCTTGCAGTCTTAAAATCTCCTCGATGAATAATCTCGCAAGCCGGTCCAAAGGCCAAGTTGTACGAATTGCAAAAAAATGTGCCGACTTCATCAGACGATCAATGACGACCCAGATGGCGTCATGACCACGCTGAGTCCTCGGCAAACCCATTATGAAATTTGTAGATACGTGCTCCCACTTCCACGTTGGGACGCTCAACGGCTGCAATAGACCAGGGGGTCTCTGATGATCGGCCTTGACACGCTAGCATGTGTCACACTCGGCCACAAAACTGGCGATCTAGTGCTTCATCCCCGTCCAATAATATTGTCTCCTCGTATCACAATACATCTTCGTCGAACCAGGGTGGATAGAAAACCGTGATCAATGTGCCTCGATCATAAGATCTTTGCACAACTCAAGAATATTTAGGACACAAAATCAGTCTCTGAAGCGAATTCCACCATCAGAACCAATCTGCCAATCTGTCTGACTCTCAAAAGCTGCCTCTGCTCGAAAATCCTGTAACGACTCATCTGTCTACTGAGCCTCGATTACCCTTGCGACAAGAGAGGGTTGAATCATCATACTTGATAGCTGAACGATAGAATACTGTAGACCAAAATCAAAGTCATACTCTGCTATATCCTCGAGCATCCTCCACTCCTGAATCATCATATGTGCCACTAGGCCTCGTGGCTGACGGCTGAGGGCATCCGCCACCACATTCGCCTTGCCCGGGTGGTACTGGAGGTCAAAATCATAGTCCTTTAGAAGCTCCATCCAGTGTGTCTGTCTCATGTTCAACTCGGAATGAGAGAATAGATACTTCAAGCTCTTGGGTCAGAGAAGAGCTCGAACCTGACCCCATTGAGATAGTGTCTCCACACCTTCAGTGCGAAGACGACTGCTGCCAGCTCAAATCATGCGTGGGGTAGTTCAGCTCATGGACCTTGAGCTGACGAGACGCGAAGGCTACAGGCCTGCCGTGCTGCATCAGGACAGCACCTAAACCAATACGTGAGGCATCGACAATTACAACAAATTCATCACTCCCAGAGGGAAGAGTGAGGACAGAAGCGGACGTGAGATGGTCCTTCAGCTCCATAATTGCTAGTTCACAGGCGTCACTCCATACAAACTCTGTGCCCTTCCGAGTTTACCTGGTCAACAGGGCCGCAATACGGGAGAAGCCCTCAATGAAACGCCGATAGTATCCCGTTAAACCAAGGAAACTGCGGATCTCAGACGCAGTCGTGGGATGGCCCTACTGACACACTGCCTCAACCTTCGAGGGGTCTACTGCGACACCCTCCCTCATCACCACGTGACCTATGAATCTCACCTCCTGCCAAAACTCGCACTTCTCCAACTTCGTATACAGCTGGTGGGCACGGAGGGTCTGCAATACGGTCTCTAGATGCTGCATATGGTCCTCACGGGTCCTCGAATATATCAGAATGTTATCGATGAAAACCACAACAAACTGATCAAGATATGGACGGAAGACCTCGTTCATCAACTCCATGAAGACCGCGGGTGCATTGGTCAGTCCAAAAGACATGACCTAAAACTCAAAATGACCGTAACGCGTCCTGAAAGCCGTCTTCGGGATGTCTTCCTCTCAGACATGAATCTGATGATAACCTGAACGCAGGTCAATCTTCGAAAAGAACTGTGCACCCTGCGGCTCAAATAAATTGTCTATCCTCAGGAGCGAGTACTTGTTCTTAATCGTTACTCGGTTGAGCTCGCGGTAATCTACGCAGAGCCTCAACGAGCCATCCTTCTTCCTGACGAAGAGTACTGGCACTCCCCATAGAGAACTGCTTGGACAAATGAATCTCAACTCACGCAACTCGTCCAACTGTCGTTATAGCTCTCACAACTTCATCGGTGTCATACAGTACGGGGCCTTCGAGATAGGCGCGGTACCGGGCACAGGATCAATCTGGAACTTAATATGATGGCGAGGTGACAATCCCAGAATTTTCTGAAATACGTCGGGAAAATCATAGACCACCGGTAGCTGATCGATACACAAAGTAACAGGCTCCTCGACTACGCAGGACATCAAACAAGATAATGGCTCTCCTCTAGGCTCGGCGACGAACGAAAACTGTGGCAAGCCTGGTATAGAAAATGTGACGGTCCTCGCGGAATAGTCCAATACGGCGTGGTACTCAGCAAGCCAATCCATGCCCAAGATAACATCAAAATCTGACATCGGCAACATGAATAAATCGGTGGGCAAAAAGATATCACCGACCAGAACCGGGCAATATGAACAAAAATGGCCTAACACTGTAGTCTTCCCCAAGGGCATCGATACGGTCAACCCCTCGCAAGCAGACTCTGTCGACAATCCAGTCGAATGATAAAAATTCCCGGACATGAATGAATGTGATGCACCAGAATCAAATAATACACGTGCGATACATGCAGAGACAGAAAGAATACCCTCAACGACTCCTCTAGATGACTGCGGATCCTACTGAGCCGCGTAGAACCTAGCCTGAGCTGGCTGGGGAGGTGCATTCCCCTCTGAGATCCCTGGTGCTGTTGCTGCCTCTGCGGCGGCCTGTACTGTTGTCTCTGCTACTACTAGGGTTTCGGCGGCTGAGGTGGCTGCGGTCGCTGCTGATGGGGTCGCTGCTGCTGTGGGCCACATAGGGAGCTGATGTCTGTCAGATTCAAAATGCAAAGAGGCAGGAGAAATCCACTTTTCATGAAAGGGCTCGGTCAAAGCCGGTTTGACCCACCCGACTCGTCTGGTGCACTTCGTGTACGGGTACACTAGGTGCACTCGCACTTCGTGTGGGGTCCACCATGATGTTTATGATAAATCCACTCCGTTCATTCACTTTGGGACCCCCATTTAGGGGTCCTGGCCCAGTTTAGGGCGGAACTGAGGCCCAGGTGGACCGTATCACACATCCCAGGGCTTGATTGGTCAGTGCACACTGACTTAGTGGTCGGATTGGCTTGAAAATGGGTTTCAATGGTTAACTGGGGTTTTAGGGCATGATGATTGTTTGGTTCGCCACTAACTAACCCCCCACGAGTTGATCATAGGTGCATTGTCCCAATACGATTCGATCAAGTAATTTATAAGCTACTTTAACTTAAGGTGTTTGGTTAAGATTACCTTCCTGACCGATGTAGGGTTCTACTCATCTCCTAGGGCTTCTGATGGATGGCTTCAATGATGACTGGAAGCACCATCCTGCATACGTTGAGTTCAAGTTGTTAGTTAATTGATTCTGGATCCCATCGATGTGGGTTTAAATGGTAACACTCGTGTACCAGAGGTGCAAGGTGTTACATATTTATAATTGTGCAACACCTCCTTTCGCACCAACTTAGAAAAATCTAGAAACAACCTTAAATTTATGCAGTTTCATTTCTATCGAAAAGTCTTTGATATGTCCTTCGATTTTATCGGTCTTCGATTGAATCGAAGATCGGTCTAGAACTGTCCAACGAGTTTGGCCTGAAATCCTGAAATTCTCGATTCTATCAAAGTGTCTTTGATAGAATCGAAGATTGGTCCAAAATTGTCCAATGAGTTTGGCCTGAAATCCTGAAATTCTTGATTCTATTGAAGTGTCTTCGATATGTTCTTCGATAATATCTAACAGTCTCCGATAGAATCGAAGTCTATTCTGGCAGTTTTCCAGAACTATGTTTTTTTTTTCCCCAGAATTTCATATTATCATTTTTCAAGACAGTTTTTAGGAATCTTTCATTTCAAATCTTTGGTTCTCTTCCTTCATCACTTGGTTTCATTGGATCTTTGACATGTAAATTCTTCAATCTTGGTCTCCTAAGATCCATCCTTTGCCTTGGTGACTTTTGAGCATTAATTCTGCACTTTTAGCATTGTTTTCAATATAAACTCTTAAATTCACCTTGCAACACAAACATGAGGAAAATAGGACATTAAGCAGTATCATGTTCATAAAACCAAGATATAAATGGGGGATAATATGCAATATTTGACCCTCAACAGTGGTCCACTTAGGATTGTGCCAAAACTGCAATTCCTAATCTAGGGGTCGCAATGGGGCGTGCCGCGTGGCTTTGGAATCGTAACGCCTGCGCGGTCGTTAGGGTATAAGTCTCGGGGTGTTATGGTACTAAAATACGGTCGCGATCAAAACTCATCAATCTGATCCACAGGGAACATGCCGGTGCCGAAATAGAAGCATATGGAAGGTCTCGCGAGGTTACGGGTCTTACAATATCTAACCAACTCTTTATAATAATTTACAACTTAACCTACTGGGAACTGTCATGCACCGTAATGTCTTACAATATAGTGGGTTCTGAGGAGTTACAAGATGACCTTTATGACAAAATATAAATGAAACAATAAAGAGATAAATTATTCAAGATTAATTTAAGGTTTCAAGAACTTATAGTTCCTTATAGATTTATAAGTTCACTAAAGAGGGAGGAATTAGACCTGAACATAAATATGATTAAATATCATTTTAAGTGTGTTTGGATGCTCAATTGGTGTGAATAGCAAATTGAAATAAATATAAAGTAAATAGCTTAAATGAAGTGTGGCAGCATTGCCATCTTACCATGAAGATTGTCTTCCAATGAGAACCTCCACAAAATAAAAATAAAAATAAAAATAAAAATAAAAATCCCTATTTCCTTGGAGCCCATCATCAAATTGTTTTATAGCAATAACCTACTTAAAGAAACACACATTCTCATTAGTAAGCATATGTTGATAACAACTCATTTATAGAGCAACTGGCCCACTTTTATAAAAATATATCGACATTTCTTTTTTGGTGTCCCCATCTACAGTTAGACCTGTGCAAGGAAATGTAAGGAGGGAAGAGAAAATAATTCTCAATGAAACTCTCTTTCTAATCAGTATACATAGAAAAAATAATTAGGAAAAAATTGGCAAACACAAGAAACATCTCCAAGAAGTGCTTTTCTCAACTAATCTTCTAATATCCTCTCCATATTTACTAATTAGAAAAAGGGGGAAAAAATCTCTTCCACTTCCCAACAAGCAAAATAAATTCATTTCCAGTGTGCATAATAACATCATTAATAAGTAACATGGCTAAGAGATTCAGTTTTTAAGTTTTACTAGGGAAAGGTAATTAGAAGCTAGATCAATTGAGGGATTCATTACCAAATATATGCAAAAACACCATGGCTCAAATTATCATCTGATATAAAGCATACCACCCACTCATTTATAACTTGTGAATTAGTGTGACCTAACAGTTACAGCCTAATTCATTCAAGAGGGACCATCAATCCTTTATACAAGAGATGATGCATCACAGGTTGTACACCCATAGTGATATCTATCAATGCCCCTATTACAATTCTAAGGTGGCTACAGAGTTCCCTTTTCCATGAACCTTACTAATTGGACACAGTTTAGATATTGACCCCAATTCCATCATGATGTATCTAATTTATATCCACACCGTCCATCTGTTTTTCCAGCTAAGTTTATAGCAAGACCCAAAAGACCCCAATTCCACCCTAAAATCCCGAAAACCCTAAATTGGATTGAGATTGAGAGAGATTGAGAGAGAGATTGTAACGCCCTGAAAATCTGGGGTCAAGTAGCAACTCAACACCCGAGTTCTTTCGGATCTCGGCTACTGTCTCCCAAGTAGCTTCCTCCTCTGTATGATGCGTCCACAGTACCTTCACGAGTGGAATCACTTTAGTGCACAACACCTGCTCCTTCCTGTCTAGGATACCGTCGGACGCAGTACATTTGTAGCATCCTCTCTCAACTGCACCTGCTCCCAATGGATGATGTGTGAAGGATCAGGAACGTATTTCTTCCGCATAGATACATGAAATACGTTGTGCACGCCCGCGAGTGGTGTGGGCAAAGCGAGACAATATGCCACCACACCCACTCGGTCAAGTATCTAAAACGGCCCGATAAACCGTGGCGTAAGCTTCCCCTTCTTCCCAAACTGAAGAACTCCCTTCATAGGAAAAACTCTGAGGAATACGTTATCTCCAACCTCAAACTCAAGTGGTCGCCTTCTCGTATCGGCGTAGCTCTTTTGTCTGCTCTGTGCTGTAAGAAGTCGACGCCTAATAATGTTGATCTTCTCAAAGGTCGCCTGAACCAACTCTGGGCCAATCAAACTCTTCTCACCAACTTCAGCCCAGCAATGCAATGCTCTGCAAGGGCGCCCATACAAGGCCTCGTAAGGAACCATGCCAATACTCGCCTGAAAGCTGTTGTTGTAGGCGAACTCTGCGTATGGGAGACAGCCATCCCAACTGTCCTTGAAGTCCAAAACACAAGCCCGTAACATGTCCTCCAAAATTTGATTCACCCGCTCTATCTGCCCTTCGGTCTGAGGGTGAAACGCAGTACTGAACTTCAGCTTCACACCCATCGTTTCCTGGATACGAGTCCAGAAGATAGATGTGAATCGTGTATCGTGGTCCGACACGATCTCTAAAGGAACTCCATGCAGGCGGACTATCTCTCTGATGTACAACCTGGCCAAGTCGTCTGCAAAGTTCATCACTCTAATAGGGAGAAAATGAGCCGATTTGGTTAATCGATCCACGATCACCCAAATAGAGTCATAACCCTTTCTCGTCTTCGGTAGCCCTGAGATGAAGTCCATAGAGATGAAGTCCCACTTCCATTCAGCTATGGGCATGGGCTGAAGGAATCCAGGAGGTCGGCGATGTTCTGCTTGACCTGCTGGCACGTCAGACAACGGGAAACATACTCGACAATATGAACCTTCATATTGTCCCACCAATACGATCGCCTCATGTCCTGGTACATCTTCGTGCTACCAGGATGCATCACAAGCTTCGATTTGTGGGCAGTCTTGAGAAGCTCCTGTCTCAAGTCGTGAATATCTGGAATGCATAGGCGGCCACGGTATCGTAGACCCCCATCTGTGTTAACTCTCCACTCCGAGTCATCGGTGTCTCTAGCTTGCTCTCGAAGCTCATCGCCCTTCTGGGCCTCGATAATCCTATCATCAATAAGTAGCCGCACCCGAACGTGCGTGATACAATCAAATGGCTCCTCCACTGTGAGTTTCTGCTCGAAGTCCCGCACGAACTCCAACATATCCCACTCTGCTATCATCAGCGGAGCCGTAAATGCTATAGCTCTCTTGCGACTCAACGCATCTGCCACAAGGTTGGCCTTGCCCGGATGGTAGGAAACCTCAAACTTGAAATCTTTCAAGGTCTCCATCCATTGGCGCTACCTCATATTCAAATCCCGCTGAGTGAATATGTACTTAAGGCTCTTGTGATCGCAGAAAAGCTCGAACTCCTCACCATAGAGGTAATGTCACCAGAGCTTCAATGTGAATATGACCGCTGCTAACTCCAGGTCGTGCGTAGGGTAATTCTCCTCGTGCTTCCTTAATTGTCTCGAGGAATATGCAATCACCCTGTCCTTCTGCATAAGGACACAACCCATACTAATGCGAGACGAGTCAGTATATATAGTGTACTTGACCCCTTGCTCTGGCAATACTAACACAGGGGCGGACGTTAGTCTGTCCTTCAACTCCTGAAAAGCTATATCCACCTTCTCATCCCAGGCGAACTTCAGATCTTTCCGTGTCAACTGAGACAATGGTCTGGCTATCTTCGAGAAATTCCGAATGAAGCGTCGATAGTACCCTGCCTGGCCAAGAAAACTCCTCACCTCGGTAACCGAGCCAGACTGCTTCCAATCCTGAACTGCGGCTACCTTAGCAAGGTCCACAACTATCCCATCCTTGGACACTACATGTCTCAGGAACTTGACTTCTTCTTATCAGAAGTCGCACTTCTTATACTGCGCGAACAACTGGTTCTTCCTCAAAGTATCCAACACCGCTCTCAGGTGCTCCTCGTGCTCTTCCCGACTCCTAGAGTATATCAAGATGTCATCGATAAACGCAATGACAAATCGGTATAAGAATGGCCAAAATACCCTATTCATCAAGTCCATGAACACGGTCGGTGCATTCGTAAGACCGAACGGCATCACCAAGAACTCGTAATGCCCAAAACAGGTCCTGAAAGCTGTCTTCTGTACGTCTTCATCTCTGACGCGCAACTGGTGGTACCCTGACTGCAAGTCAATCTTCGAGAAATATTTGCCCCCTTGAACTGATCAAACAGATCATCTATCCTGGGCAAAGGATACTTGTTCTTCATGGTGACTTGGTTCAATCTACGGTATTCAATACACAACCGTAGTGAGCCATCCTTCTTCTTCACAAACAGTATAGGTGCTCCCCAGGGAGACACACTAGGTAGTATAAAGCCCTTCTCTACCAGCCCGTCAATCTGTTTCCGCAGTTTCTCCTTCTCACACGGAGGCATACGATAAGTCGGCAGAGAGATGGGTGTCGCACCAGGTGTAAGATCAAAGGTGAAGTCGATCTCACGCGGAGGTGGCAAACCAGGGATCGTCTTAAAGACATCCGCAAAATCCTGGACTACAGGCATCTTTACAAGTACCGAACCATCAATATCCTTCAGTGAAGAAGCGTAACATCTCAACCAAGTAGCGTGACTGACCTGAACAAGAAAAGTAAAGGCCTTGCCATCAAGTCCATAGACTGTCACCACCCTAGTCTCACAGTCGATCTCTACTCGCATCTCAGTGAGCCAGTCCATCCCGAAGATAACTTCATAATGGAATAGGGGAACGATGATCAAGTCAACTAGTATCATTTTGCCACCCAAGTCTATCGGGCAGCCCTCACACATACAAGTAACTTCAGAGGAAGTCCCTGTAGCAGTGATGACCCTATCTCCCTTCGTAGGAGCAGTGTTCAAACCCAGTCGCTTGGCTGCCATGCATGAAATCATAGAGGTAGTGGATCCAGTGTCCACCAATAAGAAGACGGGAGTACCTTGGACGTGTGCAGTGACCTCGAAGGCCATAGGTGATGAAGGTGCAGTCTCTGGTTCCCCTGATGTAAGAGCATGAACACGCGCTTGCTGAGATCGGTTGGGCTGAGGTACCATGGGTTGCTGTGGCGGCCTAAAGCGAGGTGTAGGAGGTCTGAAAGATGGATGTGTAGGGGCAATCCGTAGTGGTGGAGCCGATAAAGTCTGAGGGTGAGGGCGATCAATCTTTTGCGGCGGAGAGAACCCGCTATCCCTCATTCGAGCAAAGCAGCTCTCGATAGGGTGACCCAGTTTCCCGCAGTATATACAGGTCACACATGGACACCTCATCGGAACCACTGGTGCCGCGATCTTGGGAGGCGAATCAGTACGAGGCCTCTTGCCAAGGAAATGCCTGCTCAACGTATCCGGTCGTGGCATAGGCACCATAGGGGCACGAGAGTGTGTCAAACGGTCTACATCCTGCTCCGCCTGAATAGACATATGAATCAACTCCGTATAAGACGAAATACGGATATAACACATCTTCGACCAGATGTCAGGTCGCAAGCCCTCAGAAAAATGCCCGCATCTGCTTATCAGCAAGGATAGTAGGAACAAAGCGGCCCAACTCAGTAAAGCAATGCTCATACTCAGTAACTGTTATGCCTCCCTATCTGAGGTGTAGGAACTCATTCTCCCTCTCGTGTCGATAGGCCTGAGGATAATATTTCTCGTGGAAGCGGAACTCAAAGGCAGCCCATGTCCATACATAACCTACTGTGACGGTCCGCAGTATACTGTCCCACCACAAGCTAGCCTCCTTCTCGAACATAAAGGCGGCTAACTCGACCTGCTCAGCCTCATTACAATGCAGCATCTTCAGTATCTTGGAGATGCGGTCTAACCAGTATTCAGCTTCCTCGGGTCTGTGAGAACCCATGAAAGTAGGAGGCCTCATGCGCTGGAATCGCTCGAGAACACCGCGAATACCCACGTCTCCCGCAGTGTAGGCAGCAGGTGAAGGTGGAGGCACATCTTCAAACTGAACAGGAGGCTCGACGGTCTCGGTAGGGCGTGTAGATGTCGGAGGTGGAGTCGCACTCCCACCCTGAGATAAGACCGCCAAGAGCTGCTGGTGCTGCTGTTGCATCAGTATCATCATCTGCTCAAACCTATCAGTAGGTGGAGCAGCCTGTGGCTCATACTGTGTCGAAGAGGATGCCCGGTTCTGCTCATGAACCGGTGGTGTAAAAGGCAGCAATCCACCAATAGGACCAGCAGAAGGCTGATCTGAGCCATAACCCAGGTCCATAGAACCACCTCTGCGAGGAGGAGTCTGGTCCATCGAATCACTGAGCAAGAGGGGTGCTGCGTTTCTCGTATACTTTCGTCACATGCCCTATACAGCATAGGGTGCAACGCATGTAAGATGAAGCATAACAATACAATACACAACCACTTAAGCATTCCGCATACTTCATAGCAAAAGAGGTTGTAAGCATTTCATTACCAAAATTGTCATAATACATGGAATACAAAGTTACATGAATCATGACAGGAGATGCATGGGAGCTAATACAACTAAGCTTCAACTACTAAAAGAAAAACATACAACTAACCACTACATCCATCAACATGAAAACATAAACCGGCTAAAGCCGTAAGCAAAACAAACTACAAACAACAGCATGGATGACTAAGTATCCGAGTCAGGCGATGGAGGAGGGGCATCCTTGTCCTGTACACAGCACATGATAATCCTCAATGTACGAGACACCTTCTTAAAACTCTGCTTCATGAAGGCTTCGGTCACCTGAAGCTTGGCTCGGGTCTCACTAAGCTCGGCCCGAACCTGTCCAATCTCTTGCCGCAGGGCGGCTTGGCCCTCCTCAATGCGAACCATACGAGCATCCCTCACAGCCTGAACCGCGTCCTACTCGTGTGGCATAGGAGGGGAGCTCTCCTCGGTATCTTGGGCCTCCTCTTCCTCTTCTTGTTCCTCCTCAATCTCATCACCACTTCTTTCCTCACTCTCCTCCTCTAGATCTACGCTTTCCTCCCCCTCAATATCGGACTCATCCCCATACTCGTCGAGTCGGGCTTGGCGTTGTCGAGGACCGATCCCCATGTTGTTAAGCATAGCATCGCTTATGATTCGAATCGGCGCAACATCATCCATATTAAGCCTATAGCCGACCTCTCGAGCAAGCTTACATGTCAATCGGCCGAATGGGAGTGAAATATCATTCCTGACAGACCGGGCGGTTTGGACTATTTGGAATAGGGCGTACGTGGGCAGGCACAACTTATCCCCATGTCCAACTCTATACAGGAAATCTACCATCAATCGGGTACATTCAGTGCGGTTGCCCCACCGTGGATACACATTATACGTGAAGATGTAATGAAGCAGGCGAAAATCGTCTGTTAACCTCGTCGATGGGAGACAGTTGCCCCTGGTCCAGGGAACCAGCGTACGACGGTCTCTTTCTCGCACACTCTTGAAATAATCCTCATCAGCATGTACTTCACCACGTGGAATTCCCATGACCCGGGACATTAAGTCCACGTTGATGGTGTAATTCCACTCCCTAATAGAAACAGTGAACTGGAGAGGATCAAGCGATGGGTCTCGGATGTGAGCGTAGAAAGTACGAACCGTGTTCTCACATGCGGGAGTCTGACCTTCGAACATAGGACCCCACTTTACATCCACCAAGCGGTCCATAATCGGGTGTAGTCCAAACAGCCTCTCATCAACATGAGCTTCAAGTACAACCTTACGGCCACCAAACCGACTGTGCTCAAAGCCTATCGGTAGCGCTCTTTCAATGGGAGCTTGGGGATCTATGTCCCGCTTCGACCTATGCTCATGGACGACACTTGTACTAGCCCCGGCGTCAGTCCTTTTTCTTGAACGGGTTGGGCGACTAGGCCCGACTTCATCCACGGCACTCTTCCTCTTTCCCATGAGAGAAAAAATGGTGGAGATGGAGAAAATGGCCGCAACAACCTCAAATAGAGCCATGGAAAATGACGAAAAGTAATGAAAAGAGAGTGAAAGGGCTGGAGTTGCTGATCCCTCACGGGTTTGAGCCTCAACAGAGGTTGTAAAGGCCCAAAGGACAGGGATTTGAGAAGGAAAATGGAAAGATGGAGTGGGGTAGGGCGTGTGCACAATTTTCAGCTACAAATGGGGCACGTAGGAGCCCAAATGAGAGAGAATGGAGAGGATTGGGGAGTAGGGAGTGCTGTAGACGATGGAAATGGATGGGTATGATGGATTGGGCGATTGGGAGGGAGATTTGAGAGAGAAATCAGTGAGGTAGAAGAGAAAATAGGGCTTGGAAGGGTGGGAAGTGAAAACGTGGGCAAAACAGACCACTTATAGGGGTCCCCATGAATTTTCGCGGGCCCCACACATACCTAGGGGTCGGCCCGACCAGCCCGGCCCAAGGGGACCGCGGTCGACCACGGTGAGTGCGGTGCCGCCGCAGTCCTCTGGACTGTCCACGGTGCCGCCGCGGTAGGGTGGTGGCCACCCCATACCAAGGTGCCAATGACACCTTGAGTCCACCGTGGGTCCCCCCAGATTGCATCATGTGGCCCTCGATTCCGTTTCAAGTCGTTTCGGGTCATTTCGAGTATATTCTGATACATAATGGTCTTTTACTAATTTTCAACGGCTGGGATTATGTGGATTGTGATCTAGACCCATCATTTGACGGTATAAAAGTATGTTGGGGGCGACTCGTGTGATCAGGATCGCATACAGCCTCGATTTCGGCGTTCGTTTCAATGAACTTTGCCGTTGGACGAACTGGGATGCCTAAGACTGTTTCTACATTGCTCTCGCACCCTCCTATGTCAAAATGCGTAGCGTACGTAGTGAGACCATAACTCAGGTCCGGTTTAATCTAAATCATGCTCTGATACCAACTTGTAATGCCCTAAAAATCAGGGGTCGAGTAGCAACTCAACACCTGAGTTCCAAAATATCACTTATGCAACACAAATGCTTATGATTGATTGTTGTCTGTGTTAGTGCAATAAACATGAGTGAGATTATACCAAAATAGTAATCCATACTCCAGATCAGTGTATAAAATGCAAGCGGAAGACTGAAAGATGAATATAGATGTATATAAAAAAAATGATATCGATCTGTCCTCAAAGTATGATTACTTCACTGAGTCATCATATACATGTACTGAATCAAAAACAAAATGTCAAAAGAATAGTCCAACTGTTGAGATAGCCCAATAGCCCCGTCAATCCGATAGTCTAAGCAAAGCCACCGGAGAACTGTATATAGGAGAACTCATCCTGATCTTCATAATAATCAGGCTCAGCCTCCTGTGAAGCGTCGGTACTTGTGTCTAAGACAGAGTCTAGTGGGTGTCCAGAACACCGTCCCGTAACGTGGGAGTGAGTAGCTAACTCAGTGGAACAATAAAGCATAGGTTAACATGTTATCAATTCAATCAAGCAGTAATGATAAAGCAGTACAATCAACATTCCTAAGTACTGTAATTAATGTAAGGATGAGATGCGATTATGATGCATGCCCTCTCCAACATACTCCCTCATGCGACACCATCTTACGTCCGCGGCATGCTATCACCCTCAGTGCTCCACATCTTCCATGCACATGCAATGCGATGATGAGCATGATTACCGAGTTGTTATTAGTCCATTTCAAACAGTAGTATTAGGAAACTAAGGTACCTCCCATATATCATTCCCAAACAATGATCCATTATAGGGTCGTCAGTCCTAGATACTCTCATACGATGATGCGGTTCTAGGTCACTGTAAAGGGTTGTCAGGGCTGTCACACGCACTCGTTGCACCGCTCCCCTATCACCTTATCAATACAGTCCTAGTTTGTACTCTTGTTGCTACGGGAAGACTAGTCGCCTCTATGCAGTTTCAGAGTATACTCGAGGTCACTACAAAGGGCTCGTCACCAATCAGTGTAGGCCGACAGCTCGAATACAGTGCCCCATACCACCGTATTCGACTCACGAGTCAGGGTTGCTCACTGGTCACTACGGGGAGGCACGTGGCCCCAGCGTAGGCCGACAGGTCGACCACGATGTCCCATACCACCATGCCTGGCTCATGAGTCTTAGCGGATCGAGGTACCAAGGTTAACGGGGTTACACTGGTAAGTTTGGTACCCTAGGTTCAAGTAGTGGTGTCCAAACATGGTGAACATACATTAGACAGATCGGGTTACTTACGAGCCAGACTAGCACGAGCGCACAACCAACTGAATGACATGAAGTGCATAAGCACTTCGCGTGGCCTAACCACTGTCGCCAACTGAAGTACGACTCAGGTTCGTCAGACACATCCTACGTGGCGAAATGAATCTCAACCATGAACTCAAGTCTGTTACCGATTGTCTAGACTATAATCATAGCCCCAATCAAAATCAATCCTTATTCAGAAGCATGTAGAGTAAAGCAGAATAAACAAAGTAATCCAAGCATGTTAACAAGCATGTCATAAACATGTTATAAAGCACAATATAAACAGGAAATACAAACACATGTATTTCATAAATAAGAGGTTAAATTAAACAACCAACATGGAGAAAATCATATACGTCTCTAAGGCAGTTGAGAATCCCATCTCAACACCCACCTAAAGTACAATCATTCAAGCACTTACTCTTACAAGCATTTTTACAAACACTTAGAATACACTATTTCAACATACATAGTGTATAGTAGCAAAACAAGTATTAGGGCGAACCCTTTCTCCAAGTAAGTATTATGCACATATATAGCATGTTCATATAGTCATTTATCATGGCATACACACTTTAAAATTTTATACATATATGGTACTTTCTACAACTACGAGGAATACAGTATATCCAACATAGTTAACGTGTAACCAAAAAATGAAACGAACAGCACTTTGTACATGTGCAATAACGTACAGATCATGAATCTATCATTATCTGACATTGAAAACGTTGAAAACTATAACCTATACACCTAAATTTCGCACCTTACGCCGTAGAAGCGAAATGAATTTGGTAGGAATGTTACGACTCCTTCCACGACAGTATATCGACCTAAAGCACAAGTAGTGTTAGCTATTTCGCTAATTGAATCAATGGAAACCCTAAATCAGATTAGGGTTAGGTTTTTCTTACCTAGAATGAAGTCGGAATCATCGGGAAAGTGATTAGAATGGTGTGGTTAAGCTCGTTTAGCAAGAGGATAGAGTGGTAGGAAGTTTCTCTCACAACTCTCACACTTTCTCTCTCTTTCTCTCTTTCTCTCGTCTCTCCTTAGGGTTTTTCTCAAATTCGTATGGACTAAATGAGAGAGGGTTTAAGGTCCTTATATAGCCTAAAACTTCACCGAAATAGACCTGAGTTCAAGGTATACTTAGGTTATAACCAAAGGGGGTCTGTTCCGTCTCAATGGAGCACTTCTGGCAGCCCCTTTTCTGCGTGCGGTCGGACTTAAGCTCACCAACCTTGGATCTAGGTGGAGTTAAGTTTTCGTTCTAGTCAGATTCACAGATCACGCATGGCGGAGCAGTTTCAGTTTAACAGTCACCGAATCTTGATCGGGGATTTTAAGTACCCTGCCATGTGTATGAAATTTCTCATGAACCGAGGGTGTATTTTGGCTTGATTCTGACGGTTGGAATTCTTATAACTGATCCACAAGCGACACGTGCCAGATTACTTAAATTTATATTTTATTTTTATTTAATTTCACATTTCTCACACTCTTCACTACAGGCTCAGGCGAATAGCACTGGGACATTATCTGGATTTGATCTCCGAGATGATTATCAAGTCCAGCAAGGCGGACCTAACTCTATAACCTCGTATTATTCGGACTTCCGATGTACGGTCCAGATCTAATACGGAGTTTCAATGTGCTCCCGAGAGCAGTCAGGTAATGAATTTGATCCTAGATTTTAGGGTAACCTAGCGTCAATGATTCTATAAGTTTTGGGTCTTGTAGATCGTATTTAAAGTTATTCAAACGGATTTCACAGCTAGTCTAGTTTAGCACTTAGTTAAATTTGTTAAATTTCTAAAGGATTTGATCCTAAGCGATTTCTGCCTGAGGTGGTACTCGGGCCATTGTACGAAATTTTTCTGAGTCATTACAGAGATATACCTCAATGTTCATGGAGTTTTTAAACTTCAACCACATATTCAGAGAGAGTGAGAGGGCGTGCATGGTAGGGCAGTCGGCAACAAAATCTTGGGTGGGGATAGAGAGAGAGAGTGGGAAGAGAGATCGAGCAAGGAAGAGAGAGAGAGAGAGGAGGGAGAGAGATCGACAGGAACAAAGAGAGGAGGGAGAGATTTGTAGGGCCAACGCTAGGAGAGGGACAGAGGGAGAGGAGAGCGTATGAGAGAGAGAGAGAGAGAGAAACAGAGAGAGTGGTTAGGGACGGCGCTGGCCCTAACCCTCGGTAAAATGAAATTGCATACTGAGTTACTCAGTATGCTAAACTTAGTTGGCCCCACCTTGAATGTATGTGGTCTATCTACACCGTTCATCCGTTTTTCCATCTAATTTTACGAGTTGAGCCTAAAATTGAAGCATATCCAAAGATCAAGTGGATCATACCATAGGAAACAGTAGAGATAATGATTCCCACTGTTGAAACCTTTCTAGGCCCCACAATGATGTTTGTTTGTCATCCAACCTTTCATAAGATCATACAGACATGGATGAAGGGAAAACACAAATATAAGCTTGATCCAAAACTTCTGTGGCCCCCAAGAAATTTTCAACAGTAGACGTTCAATTCAACTGTTTCCTATGGTGTGGTCCATTTGAACATTTTATATGCCTCATTTTTAGGCTTAGTCTCTAAAATTATCTGGTAAAATGGATGGACGGAGCGGATAAAATACATAAATCAGGATGGACCTCACAGAGTTTACTCACTACGCAATCCTCTTTCGTTCTATAGACGTCCGCAGAGACAGGAGGGAGAGTCATGCTTGGTGCGTTGGACCCGAAACTTCTCCAGCTCCCAAGAAGTTTTTAATGGCGGATGTTCAATCCCCACTTTGTGGTCCACTTAAGCCTTGGACTTGCCTCATTTTTTATTTAATATCTTAAAATGATTTGAGAAAAGCGTTGAATAGTGTGGATAAAACACTTACATCACGGTGGGCCCCACAAAGCCCTAATCTGCATCCACTCTCATCAGTTTTATGGTTGTTGAGGGTCAAATATTGCATATTATCCCCCACTTATATCTTGGTTTTATGAACATGATAACGCTTAATGTTCTATTTTACTCATGTTTGTGTTGCAAGGTGAATGTACGAGCTTAGATTCAAAAGGGTGCTAAAAGCATGGATTTAATGCTCAAGAATCACTAAGGCAAGGGATGGATCTTAGGAGACCGAGATTGAAGAATTCACATGCCAAAGATCCAAGGAAACCAAGTGATGAAGGAAGAGAATCGAAGATTTGAAGTGAGGAAAAGAAATCATGAAAATTGTCCTGAAAACAGATTATGGGGCCAGAAGAGTCTAGTTTTGGAAAACTGCCAGAATGGCCTTCGATATATGGAAGACTTGTAGATAATATCGAAGGACATATCGAAGACCCTTTGATTAATCAAGAAATTCAGGATTTTAGGCCAAACTCGGTGGACAATTCTGGACCGATCTTTGATATATCGAAGACTCTTTAATATATCAAAGGACATATCGAAGACACTTCGATATATCGAAGCTGCGTAAATTTAAGGTGGTTTCTAGATTTTTCCAAGTTGATGCAAAAAGAGGTGCTGCAAAATTATAAATAGGAGTCTCCACGGCACTCATAGGTATCATCTAGGGTTTGAGGAGTGGAGCAAAAGCATGGAGAAGCCGTCGCCAAGAGTTTTTCTTCCCTTTTTCTTAGTTGTTTTTATGCTTTTATTAAGAGATTCTAGTTCAATCATGTCTATGGTTGGCTAAACCTCTTAGTTAGGGCTAAGAGGTGAAGCTTGTAGCGTGATGGGATGTTTCTATTGCCTTGATTCATGTTTATATTGAACTCTCTTTGATTCTAGTTTGATTATAAGGAATACTTTTAGTTTTTAATGATTTGTTGTGACTCAAATTACAACAGATCTGTGATAGCTTTAAGTATGTTCATTTCATATTTGGAGATTGTGAAATTAAGAAATCCTGTTGTTCACCATCGTCTTTGGGCATGGTTGGATGATGGAATCCTCCCTAACTTTCATAATTCTCTCAGATTGATTGTGGGATTGGTAAATCCTGTTGTGAGCCACTGTCTCCTGGGTATGGTTTTGTGATGGAATCACTTCCAGTTCTCACACCTCTCATCCATGGAGAATTAGGTCAAAGAAAGTTCAGATTTGGTTTTACTGAGATATCTTCCAATTGGATAAGATGGGGTTCTAATTCCAGTTGTGTCCTTGAATCAAGCATAGATCTCTCTGATCTCTACAAGTGGATCTTTGGAACCCTAGTTTCCCACCTTTGAATTTCTTAAGTTTTTCATTAAATCTCTCACAATTACTCTCTCAAATATTCCAGATTTAGGTTTTCATCTTCTTCTAGTTCTAATGTAACATCCCGGATTTTTGCCAACCTGGGATTAGACGTCCTTAAGCAATGGGTCGATCCTAACACCTTATTAACTCGTCAGAACTCAATCCCAAAGTCTAAAACCGCTTTTGAACCCATTTCCTTCACAAATTCCACCCTTCACCACCTTGTTCTTTCAATTTTTCTAAGTACTTTCACCCTAGACGCTATCTTAAACTAGCTAAGTAGTATAACTTGGATCACTTTATATACAAACTACAAAAGCCCAGGTATCACCTCATACAAAAATTACTCAGGACTAAATCCTTTAGAAATTAGGCGAGAATTAGGCAGTATTAAACTAGAGTACCTGTGAAACTATCACCAATCACTTAAAATACGATCTGCAAGACCCAAAACTTGTAGAATCATTGACGCTAAGTTACCCTAAAATCAAGGATCAATCTCATTACCCGGTTGCTCTCGTCAGCATCTCGAAACTCCGTATCAGATCTGGACCGCACGTCGGAAGTCCGATTAACACGAAGTTAAGGAATTAGGACCGCCTTGCTGGACTTGACAACCATCTCAGAAATCAACTCCAGATAGTGTTCCGAGGCTATTCGCTTGAGCTCGGAGCGAGGAGTGTGAGAAATGTGAAATTAATTCAAAATAAAATAGAAATTTATGAAATCTGGTACCTCTCGCTTGTGGATCAGTATTAAGCAACCAGACCGTCAGAATCAGACCAAATTACACCCTCGGATCAGGGATATTTCCCCAAACATATCCATGTACTCGGAATCTCCGATCGAGATTCACTGACCGTTGAACTGAAACTGGTCCGCCATTTGCGATCTGAAATCCTGACTGAAACGAAAACTTAACTAAACGTAGATCCAGTGTTAGTGAGCTTAAGTCCGACCTTTGGCTCAAGGGGGCCCGCCAGAAGTGCTCAGTTGAGCTGATACAAGTCCACTTTGGATATAACCTAAGTATACCTTAACCTGAAGTCTATTTCGGTGAAGTTTTAGGCTATATAAGGACCTTTAAACCCTCTCTCATTTAGCCATACGAATTTGAGAAAAATCGTAGGAAAAGAGAGAGAAGAGAGAGAAAGTATGGGAGATGTGGGAGATTCTTTCTGCCTTTCTTCCTTGCTGCTATACGTGCTTAACCACTTCCTTCTCATCGCTTTCCCGGCGATTCTGGCGCCATTTCTAGGTAAGAAACCCTAACCCTAACCTGTTTTAGGGTTTTGATAGTTGTAGGTTATGAAATAGCTAACCTATTTCAATCTATAGGTTACCAAACTGCCGAATACGAAAGCTTAGCAAACCTATCGGATCCATTACGATTCTACGACAAAAGGTGCGGACTTTAGGTGTATAGGTTATGGTTTTCAATGCTTTCAATGTCAGATAATGATAGATTCATGATCTGCATGCAATTGTACATGTACAAAGTGTTGTCTGTTTTCCGTTTCGATTAAAGATGAAGAATATGGAATTTTACATCTTCTAGGTATTTGTAGAAAGTACCGTATACGTATAAATTTTGGAAATATATTTGCCATGATTATTTGCTGTATGAATATATTACATATGGTTAAAATACTTATTTGGGGAAAGGGTTCGCCCTAATACATGTTTTTGCTAATATACACTATGTATGTTAAAGGAGTGTATTCCAAGTGTTTGTGAAAATGACTGAATGAGTATAGAATTCTCATTCGTGCTCGCCAGGACTAATTGTCATGGATATATGATTATTGTATTGGCGATACCCCTTTGACAAAAGAATTTGCCCTAAATCACGCCATGGCCAGTATACACAATATATGCTAAAATGTGTAGCCCAAGTGTTTGTGGAAATGACTAAAGGAACATGGAACTTGAATTCCTGCTTGCCAGGCAACTCCCTAGTGAAAGGATTTGGCCTTATACCTATGTGATCAACATACGTTATGTATGTTGATGTATGTAGTTTAAAGTGTTTGTTGAAATGACTAAATAAATATGGATTTATGATTTATACCTAGCAAATGTATTGAATGTAAGAACATGATTGATGTGTATGCGACAACTCCTTGCTATAAGGATTTATCCTATTCTATGTTAAAATCAACATACGTCATGTATGTTGGAGTGGTGTAGTTTAAGTGTTTGCTAAAATGCCTATGTGAGAAATTGTGTGACGAACTAAGTTTAATAGGGTGTTGAGATATGATTCTCAACTTCCTTAACTATGTGTATGATTTCTATAGATATCTGTGTGATTAGGAATTGAATATGTACAAACTCATGCTTATGTTGTATTTCATAACATGCTCAACTGATTGCATGATTTTATCTGTGTAATGCATATGTTTAAATTCATGTTTATATTGTATTACATAAGAGCCATTAAAGGAGTGATGGGGGAGTGGTGTAACGAGTGCGTGCAACAGCCCTGGCAGCCCTAAGCGGATATTATCAGACTTCGATTGTATGATTTAAATCTTGATCCATTACTGCTTTAACTATATGCAATTGATTGTGTTTGGGGCTATGATTATAGTCCAGGCAATCAGAAACGAAAATGAATTCGTGGCTGAGATTCATTTGCCACGTGAGATGTGATCGACGAACCCAAGTCGTACTTCGGTTGGCGATAGTGGTTGGCCACACGAAGTGCTTATGCGCTTCATATCGTTCAACTTGTTGTGCGCTCAGCTAGCCGAGCTCGTCAAGTAACCCGATATGTCTAATGTATGTTCACCATGTTTGGACGCTACTGCTTGAACCTAGGGTACCAAACTTACCAGTGAAATCCCTTTTAACCATGGTATCTCGATCCGCTAAGCCTCATGAGCCGGGCATGGTGGTATGGGACACCGTGGTCGAGCTGTCGGCCTACGCTGGGGCTATGTGCCTCCCCGTAGTGACCAGTGAGCAACCAGACTCGTGAGCCGATTATGGTGGTATGGGACACTATATTCGAGCTGTCGACACCTACGGCGAGAGCTGAATACGGTGAGACCTGTATTCGTGCTGACGGGCGACGAGCCCTTCTTAGTGTCTTCGAGTATACTCTAAAGTCTGTGATTGGCGATGAGCTCTTCGCAGCAACTAGAGCATGAGTTGAGCCGAGTACGGCGAGACCTCTATTCGAGCTGACGGCCAGCGATTGAGCCTAGTATGGTGAGACCTGTATTCGAGCTGACGGCCAGCAATTGAGCCGCATACGGTGAGATCTGTATCTGTGCTGACTGGTGACGAGCCCCTTGTGATGCCTTCACGATGCCTCTCAAACCATAATATCGTATGAGACTAACTAGGAGTGATGACCCTAGACAGGATCCTTGTTTGGGAATGATACAAGGGAGGTACCTTAGTTTCCTAATACTTCTGTTTGAAATGGACTAATAACAACTCGGTAATCATGCTCATCATCGCATTGCATGTGCCTGGAAGATGTGGAGCACTAAGGGATGAACGCATGTCTCGAACGTAAGATGGTGTCGCATGAGGGTGGTTTGGCAAGGGCATACATCATGACTGCATTCATACTTGCATTAATAAGAGTATTTAGAATTGTTTGATTGTACTGCTTTATCATTACTGCTGCTGACTGAGTTGATAACATGTTAACCTATGCTTTACTGTTCCACTGAGTTGATCACTCACTCCCACATTACGGGACAGTGTTGTACACACCAACCAGATTTGTTGAGTTTCAGGTGATGACGATGCTTATGAAGCAGAGCCGACTACTACTATGATGTTGAGGAGGAGTTCTCCTACATGTAGCTTTCTCTGACAGGTCTATGAAGACCTGGTATTGCATTGACGGGGCTATGTGTTTGGGATAGAAGACATTACACTTCCACAACTTGGTATAATTGAAATTGTACTCATAATGAATTAACCTGTAACATTATCACACTCTGGAGACTCACCACAGTTTTTATATTTTATTTATCTATCACGGTCTTCCGCTTGCTAATTCACTTGTCTCTGGAGTATGATATGTTGTTTTGGCTTAATCTCACTCATGTTCACTACACTAATACCGCAACATTCAATCATCATTCATTTTGTTGCATAACTGATGCGTTGGAACTCGGGAGTTGAGTTTATGCTCGACCCCCGATTTTCAGGGCGTTACATCTATTTCTAGTTGCTTTCAGAAAATACACGAGTTTAGTCCCTGTGGATTCGACCTCGGTCTCACACGAGATTATTACTACATCAAGACCCTACACTTGGGGTTGTGAACAAGTTTTTGGCACCGTTGCCAGGGATTAACGGTTGCGTTTTTATGTGATTAGCTAGTTTTAGAATTAGGTTAAGATTAGGATTTTTCTATTTTCTATTTTTAGATTAGGGTTTGTTTTCTGTTTTTAGAAACTTTCTAATTCTAGGATTTCTTTTATTTTTAAAACTAACTTACTTTCTAATTTTAGGTTTAGAACTTTCCTAATTAGTTTTTAGAAACTTTCTATTTTCTGTTTTTAGAAACTATTTTACTTTCTATTTTTATTTTTAGGAACTGTCTAATTTTAGAATTTTTGTTTTTGGAAATTGACTTGTTTTGTTTTGTTTTGTAGGATTTTAATTAGGAACTTCTAAGTTGGTAACTTCTTTCCAAATCCCACTCTTTCTATTTCTAGATTTTTATTTCATTTCTCCCTTTTAGGTTTAGGTTATAATCTGAAATTGAGGGCTAAGAGTGTTTCATGCCCAGTGGGTTTATGATAACACTTGACATCTTTTGAGTGAAGGAGGACTAGTTGAGGGGTTATCTATCCATCATAGGATTAGACACCACTCGAGATCCTCAGAGTTAATTGAAGTGATGATTGCAAATCAACCGGTTAATCAACCAGGAAGACAACCTCAACCTAGGGTGAGGAAGTCCAGGATGAGAATGAGGTGCATCAAGCACCCCCAACTCGTACTTTGCGAGATTATTTTACAACCAGTCAGGGTGAGCACGCCCTCATGCATGATTTTTCCAGAAAATACGGGACACATGGATATTAAGCCAGGTGATCCAACTCCTTCCAAAATTCCATGGACTTGAATTTGAAAGTCCATATCTGCACTTGAAAGAGTTTGATGAGATTATAGTCACTTTATTTTTTCCAAACGTGTCTGAAGACACGGACTGAAACTCTTTCCCTTTTCTTTGAAAGAGAAAGCTAAGACGTGATTGCATTCACTATGTCCCAGATCTATTGCCACATGGAATGACATGATAAGGGAGTTTATAAAGAAATTTTTTCCACATCATAAAACGAACACCCTTAGAAAGTCAATCATGAACTTCGCCCAAAAGGAGGATGAAACATTCTTCCAATGTTGGGAGCGGTTCAAGGATCTTGTTAGTTCATGCCCACAACACGGTTTTGAAACGTGGCGCATTACACACTTTTCTATGATGGATTGACATCTTCCATACGCCAATTGGTTGAGACAATGTGCAATGGGGAATTCATGAATAAAAATGTCGATGATGTGTGAGACTATTTGGACATACTTGTTGAAAACGCACAATCATGGGACACCCACAATTAAGCACCACTTCTAGGCCAACTCAATCAAAGGAGAGATGCAGATTATACCTTCTGAAAGAGGAAGATGATATCAATGCTAAAGTGTTTAATCTCATAAGGAAATTTGAGGCCATGGAACTAAAGAAGGATAAGGCTAAGGAAACTGTTTGCGGTATTTGTGCTTGCAACATTCATACAACTGAAAATTGTCCAACAATACCTGCCTTTCAAGAGGTATTGAATGAGCAATCCAATGTCGTGAATAATTACCAAAGACCTTTCAATGGACCTACCTCCAATACATACAATCCTAATTGGAGAAATCATCCAAACTTCAGTTGGAGGAATGGACAAACTGTTACCCCTCAAGGTTTCTTTAATAAAATTCCAAATCAAGTGAAACCTCAAGAAGAGCCGGTTCAAAATTCCACACAAACTCGGGAGCTTACTCAAGCAATACGAGAACTTACAAAATTTATGCAAAAGATGGATTCACATGTTACAGTTATAGAAAGGGGGATGCTTACGACTCAACCTCTCCCCAACTTAAACCGCAATATGAGATAAGCGATCCAAGCTCTTCAAATCAGATGGAGCAAGCTAAATCTAGCTATTTTGTTCTATTCATCTTCCCAAGCCGTTTTTCCCTCTTTTAAGGACCACAAGTAGTCTAGCATGGCTCAAATCCGGTAATTTCTTGGCATATCCTTTTGATTCCTCAAGGTATTCTACATTTTTGGGTCTCCCTATATTGATTGAAAGCTCATTTCTTGGCATATTCTATCTGATTGGTCTCCATAGCTTTTTGCGTCTATCTGATTCCTTTCATCTGTCAGTTCATTTTGAATTGCTGGTTGTCTAAATGAGTAAAGACAAGGGAAAATCACCTGTTATAGGGGAATCCTCCATGCCTACCAGAACGAAAACCTTAGCCCTAAAAGAAAGGGCCAGGGCATAGGATTAGAGATCCTCGGCTCGCCAACGGAGCACCACTACCCGACAAACGTCACATAGTGAAGCTCCGGCTGCAACCCTTGCACCTCAACCCTCTGTTGTAGCTCCTCCTCCACATATCCTTGAAAAATATAGGAAGGGGACTTGTGCACGAGCGACGGGTTGATAGGGAATGCATTAGAAAATTCAATATGGAATCTCTGTTAGATGCAGTCGATTGGTTGCCTGTTTTGAACTTTGGAGGTCCATGTCATGATGAGAGGACTTAACGATTTCTCGCATATAGTCATTCCCCGTCCCCGGTTCTTGATCCTCCATCCATTATTGTCACTGTTTGGGGAAGAGTGTTGAAATCACTGTAGAGACCATTGCCAATATTTTCGATCTTACCTTGTCTCCTGTCGGTCTGTCCGATCTTGATCTTGAGGACCCAACAACCCGCTCCAAGGTCATAAAATTTCAATGTCAGGACAAATATATCCATGGTATCAAGGAATGCTTTGAAAGAAAAATACTGAGTCCTAAATACTGAGTCTTGCATGGAATATTCTGCACCAACGCTTACCCTCAAGGATCGAATCGAGCAGATCTTA
>JAJHSJ010000001.1:49461341-49531936 GCA_021015155.1 Magnolia officinalis
TAGATGCTTTCAAGTGACATTAGGTCACAACAGCGTTGAGCTTGGAGTGTGCAGCTGTATTTCTGGAGCTTTGATTTTCGATATATGTATATTTCCCTTTTAGTAGTGTATTCAACTGTTTTATATAGTGGGATATGTGATGATGATGTGCCTTTGTGATTTGGGTAAACTTGTGGTTATGCTTCTTACGAGATAAATGTACGTTGAAAAATCCTCCTTGTAAGATCCCAGGATCAGAATCTGGCGTATGGGTGCAGGAGCCGAGAATGGGGCACTACGGAGGCTGTCGCACCGATTCGGCAATCGGAAATTTTGTAGCCCGATTTCTGAATTTGGGGCGTGACAGAAGTTGGTAACAGATCATAACTTGGAATACTTGAAGATAACATCACATATCTGCTGATAGCTACCCTTCACTCTATGATTGTTAAGAACTTATAATGATTAGATTCCCGAGTTCAAATAACTTAGAAATTTTTTGATATAGCTCCCTATTGTTGAGATTGTGAGGCTGCATAGTATTTTAGTTTCGATCATTTCTGATTCGGAATCGGAGGTTCAGTAAGGGTCACCATTTTATTGAGGAGACGTCTTGGGAGCGCAAGGTTGAGAATAGAGAGCGCTATCTTAATCCTTTTGTAAATTGATTGTGCCTTGACATATGTATATGACAATATTTCCTCTTCCCTTGTTTTGTCTTGTGTGATAGTGCAAATTTTGAGGACAAGATTTTTATTAAGAAGGGAAGGCTGTGAGACCCGTATCCTAGTCCGTAACATTCTGTAGACTTCCACGATACTCCCGGTCGAACTCCGGTGACCCGCGATGTGTAGATAGCATTTGAGCGCGACCCCGAGTCGAGCGGTATCAAATCTGAGTCGTCTCGACCTGACACTTGTACCCTTGTGACTGCGCCGTCGCCGCAGTTCCAACGCCGCGTCTCGTGCGCCGATGCGATACCCAGGGCAGGAGTTGTGGGCCTAAAAATAAATCGAGGAAACACCACGGGCAACGTGTGCGCCATTTCCAGGAAGATTCCTGGTAGAGAGAATGGAATCTTTACCCATACCCCCTCTTTCCACCAAGTCAACCAAGGCCTTACCTCTCTCATACCTTTCATGCCAACAAGGCAATGCTACCCATACCCCATCTCATCTCATGCCCAAAAAAGACAACAAGCCCCATCCCTCACCCATGCACTCCATGTCATCCATCCCTACAACTCCCGTCTCTCTCTCACTTCTCTCTTCACTCCATTCAATCAATTCTCAAGGGGAGGAAACGTCCATGAGAGGAGCCAAGTGTGGCCCACTCCCTACCCGTAGATCTCTCATCTTCACCCTCTAAATCACATCATCCTCCCTTAAAGAGCTAACTTGGGAGGCGAGGAGTCCATGGAGCCTAGAAGAAGCGGAATTGGTGGGTGATCATAGCGCTAGATCTTAATTTTGATTTAGGGCCCACATGTATTGGGACCCACTTGATGTATGTTTGGTAAGGGAGGGCTCATAGTGGCGGAGCCCTCCATCGGATGTCATTTTCCTCTCTCTCTCTCTCTCTCTCTCTCTCTCTCTCTCTCTTTTGATGGGAATGGCCCACTTAATCCAGACCATCCGTTCGTGAGGCCCACCGTGCTGCATGTCCGTTGGGACTAGCCCGAATGAAGGGGAAAACAAATACCAGCTTTATCCTAACTGGTGGGTCCCACACGTGTGGACCCACCTCAACGCATGTGTACATCCAGTCGTCCATATGCTGGACGCTGGTCCAGCAGCTGGAAATTATTGTGGGGCTCCACGTGACGTATCTGTTGATCCAAGTCATCCATTTGACGGTGGGACCCACCTCCATGTATTGTGCACTCCACGTCGTTCATCTCTGTGAAGACCACCAACTTCATAGCCGATGTAAGTGATGTCAGCAAGTTCTGTTGGTCGGATCATGAGATATGTGATATATCCCAACCATTCATTGATTTGGACCCACCTTAATATATGGGTTTCATCCCCACCGTCCCATTGATGGATGGTGGTACCCACCTTTATTGTATGTATACCGTAGACAGACCGTCCATTTGTTGGGACGGTGGGATGCTGTAACAGCCCGGATTTTTTCCCAACCTGAAATTAGACGTCCTTAGGCGATGGGTCAATCCTAAACACAGGTTTAACTTCTCAAACACTCAATTAAAGCCTCAAATCCCTTTTCAAACCATTTCTTCACAATTCCACCCTTCACCACCTTGATCTTTCAACTTTTCAAAGTACTTTCACCCTAGACACTATCTTAAACTAGCTAAGTAGTATAACTTGGATCACTTTATATACAAACTACAAGGACTAAGTACCACCTCAGATAGAAATCTTACAGGACTAAATCCTTTAGAAATTAGGCGAGATTTAGCTAGTGTTAAACTAGAGTGCCTGTGAAATTAGCACCAATCACTTTAAATACGATCTGCAAGACCTAAAACTTGTAGAATCATTGACGCTAGGTTACCCTAAAATCTAGGATCAATCTCATTACCCGGCTGCTCTCGGGAGCATCTCGGAACTCCGTATCAGATCTAGACCGCATGTCGGAAGACCGATTAACACGAAGTTAAGGAATTAGGACCGCTTTGCTGGGCTTGACAACCATCTCGAAAATCAAATCCAGATAGTGTCCCAGCGCTATTCGCTTGAGCTCGGAGTGAAGAGTGTGAGAAATGTGAAATTAATTCAAAATAAAATATCTTGAATAGTAATCTGGCACGTGTTGCTTGCGGATCAGTTTTAAACAACCAGACTGTCAGAATCAGACCAAATTACACCCTCGGATCAGGAGAAATTTTATACAAATTTACATGTACTCGGAATCTCCGATTGAGATCCGCTGATCGTTGAACTGAAACTGGTCCGCCACGCATGATATGGAATCCCGACCGAAATGAAAACTTAATAGAACGTAGATCCGGTGTCTGTGAGCTTAAGTCCGACCTTTAGCTCAAGAAGGCCAGCCAGAAGTCCTCCGTTGAGCTGAAACAGATGCCTTTTGGACAAAACCCAAGTATACCTTGTTCCCAAGTCTAATTTGGAGAATTTTTTGGCTATATAAGGGCCTTTGAACCCTCTCTCTCACAGCCATACGAATTTGAGATTTGAGAGAGAGAAAAGAGAAAGAAAAGAGAAAGAAAGTGTGGGAGTTGTGAGAGATCCTTCCTGCCACTCTTCCTTGCCGCTCCACGAGCTCCACCGCCCCGTTCGCATCGCTTTCCTGGCAATTCCAGCCCCGTTTTTAGGTAAGAAACCCTAACCCTAATCTGATTTGGAGTGTTGATGGTTGTAGGTTATGAAATAGCTAACCTACTTCGTTCTCTAGGTGGCCAAACTGCCGTATACGGAAGCTTAACAAACCTATCGACTCCGTTACGATTCTACGACAAAAGGTGCGGACTTTAGGTGTATAGGTTATGGTTTTCAACGCTTTCAATGTCAGATAATGATAGATTCATGATCTGCATGCTATTGCACATGTACAAAGTGCTATCTGTTTTCCGTTTCGATTAAAGATGAAAAATATGGAATTCTACATACTCTAGGTATTTGAAGAAAGTACCGTATACGTACAAATTTTAGAAATGTGTATGACATGATTATTTGCTGTATGAATATATTATATGTGGATAAATTACCTGTTTGGTGAAAGGATTCGCCCTAATACATGTTTTGCTTATATACACTATGTACGCTGAAATTTTGTATTCTAGAAAATACCGTATACGTATAAATTTTGGAGATGTACTTGTCATGATTATTTGCTGTATGAATATATTATACATGGATAAAATACTCACTTGGCTAAAGGATAACCCTAATACATGTTTTGCTAACATACACCATGTATGTTGTAATAGTGTATTCTAAGTGTTTGTGAAAATGACTGAATGAGTATACAATTCTCATTCGTGCTCGCCATGACTAATTGTCATGGATAATTGATTGTTGTATTGGCGATACCCCTTTGACGAAAGGATTTGCCCTAAATCACGCCACGGCCAATACACACTATATATGTTAAAATGTGTGGCCCAAGTGTTTGTGGAAATGACTGAATGAATATGGAACTTGGATTCCTATTTGCCATGACTATCCGTCGTGGGTGTATTCGTGTTATGATTGGGGTAACTCCCTAGTGAAAGGATTTGGCCTTATACCTATGTGATCAACATATGTCATATATGTTGATACATGTAATTTAAAGTGTTTGTTGAAATGTCTGAATGAGTAGTAGTTAGTAAATTGTAATGTTTAAGGGTGTTGAGATATGATTCTCAACTCCTTTAACTATGTGTATGATTTCCTTGGATAGCTGTGTGATTAGGAATTGAATATGTACAAACTCATGCTTGTATTGTGCTTCATAACATGCTCAACTGCTTTTATGATTTTATCTATGTAATGCATATGTTAAATTCATGTTTACGTTGTATGATCCGTCATGAGTGATGGGGGAGTGGAGCAACGAATGCGTGTAACAGCCCTGGCAGCCCTAAACAGATAATACCAGACCTTGATTGTATGAGTTGAATCTTGATCCACTACTGCTTTATCTATCTGCAATTGATTGTGTTTGGGGCTATGATTATAGTCCAGACAATCGGTACCAGAATTAAATTCGTGGCTATGATTCATTTGCCACGTGTGATGTGTTCAAAGAACTCAAGTCGTACTTTGGTTGGCGATAGTGGTTGGCCACGCGAAGTGCTTATGCACTTCATGTCGTTCAACTTGTTGTGCGCTCGAGCTAGCCGAGCTCGTCAAGTAACCCGATTTGTCTTATGTATGTTCACCATGTTTAGACGCCTCTGCTTGAACCTAGGGTACCAAACTTACCAGTGGAATCCCGTTAACCATGGTACCGTCCTTCCTAAGACTCATGAGCCGGGCATGGTGGTATGGGACACCGTGGTCTAGCTGTCGGCCTACGCTGGGGCCACGTGCCTCCCCGTAGTGACCAGTGAGCAACCAAACTCGTGAGCCGATTATGGTGGTATGAGACACTATATTCGTGCTGTCGGCCTACATTGATAAGGTGATGGGGGAGTGGTGCAACGAATGCGAGCAACAGCCCTGGCAGCCCTTTGTAGTGACCTCGAGCATACTCTGAATTGCAGTGAGGCGACGAGTTTTGCTGCAGAGTATGAAACTAGGCCTATTTCTGTATAGTGATGAATCGTTAAAGAGGTGTTGGGGGAGCGGTGTAACCTTTGTGCGTAACAGCCCTGACAGCCTTTGCAGTGACCTAGAAAACATACCATCGTCTGAGATTAACTAGGACTGACGACCTTAGAATGGATCATGTTTAGGAATGATACAAGGGAGGTACCTTAGTTTCTCAATCCTGCTGTTTGAAATGGACTAATAAATACTCAGAAATCATGCTCATCATGCATTGCATGTGCCTGGAAGATGTGGAGCACTGAGGGATGAAAGCATGCCGCGAATGTGAGATGGTGTCGCACGAGGGAGGGTGTGGTGAGGGCATACATCATGACTGCATCCATACTTGCATTAATAAGAGTAGTTAGGAGTGTTTGATTGTACTGCATTATCATTACTGCTTGACTGAGTCGATAACATGTTAACCTATGCTTTATTGTTCCACTGAGTTAGCTACTCACTCCCACGTTACGGGACGGTGTTGTACACACCAACCAGATTTGTTGAGTTTCAGGTGATGGCGATGCTTATGAAGCAAAGCCGGACTACTATGATGTTGAGGTGGAGCTCTCCTACATGTAACTCTCTGACAGGTCTATGAAGACCTGGTATTGTATTGACGGGGCTATGGTACTTGGAATAGAAGACATTACACTTACACATTTGGTATATTTTAGAAATGTACTTGAATTTTATTAACCTGGTAATGTTATCACACTCTGGAGACTCACCACAGTTTTTATATATTTTATATATCTATCACAGTCTTCCGCTTGCTAATTCACTGTCTCTGGAGTATGATATTCTGTTTTGGCTTAATCACACTCATGTTCAATGCACTAATACAGACAACATTCAAACATCATTATCTATGTTGCATAAGTGAAGTTCTGGAAACTCGAGAGTTGAGTTACTACTCGACCCTCGATTTTTCGGGATGTTACAGATGCTGTAACATCCCGGATTTTTGCCAACCTGGGATTAGACGTCCTTAGGCAATGGGTCGATCCTAACACCTTATTAACTTGTCGAAACTCAAATCCCAAAGTCTAAAACCGCTTTTGAACCCATTTCCTTCACAAATCTCACCTTTCACCACCTCGTTCTTTAAATCCTTCTAAGTACTTTCACATTAAACACTATCTTAAAGTTTAGGTGATGAAGAACAATAATTAAGCTAAACATTACTACAAAGGACTAAGTACCACCTCAGACATAAATCATATAGGACTAAATCCTTTAGAAATTAGGTGAGAATTAGCCAGTGTTAAACTAGAGTACCTGTGAAATTAGCACCAATCACTTTAAATATGATTTGCAAGACCCAAAACCTGTAAAATCATTGACGCTAGGTTACTCTAAAATCTTGGATCAATCTCATTACCCGGCTGCTCTCAGGAGCATCTCGAAACTCCGTATCAGATCTGGACCGCACGTAGGAAGTCCGAATAATACCAAGTTAAGGAATTGGGACCGCCTTGCTGGGCTTGACAACCATCTTGGAAATCAAATCCAGATAATGTCCCAGCGCTATTCGCTTGAGCTCGGAGTGAAGAGTGTGAGAAATGTGAAATTAATTCAAAATAAAATATCTCAAATAGTAATCTGGCACCTCTTGCTTGCGGATCAGTTTTAAGCAACCAGACCGTCAGAATCAGACCAAATTACACCCTCGGATCAGGAGAAATTTCATACACATATCCACGCACTCGGAATCTCCGATCGAGATCCGCTGACCGTTGAACTGAAACTGGTCCGCCACGCGTGATCTGGAATCCCGACCTAAACGAAAACTTAACTAAACGTAGATCCGGTGTCGGTGAGCTTAAGTCCGACCTTTGGCTCAAGGAGGCCTGCCAGAAGTCCTCCGTTGAACTGAAACTGACCCGCTTTGGTTATAACCTAAGTATACTTTGACCTAGAGTCTATTTCGGTGAATTTTTAGGCTATATAAGGACCTTAAACCCTCTCTCATTGCAGCCATATGAATTTGAGAGAAACCCTAGAGAGAGAAGAGAGAAAAGCGAGAAAGTGTGGGAGATGTGGGAGAATCTCCCTGCCATGCTTCCCTGCCGCTCTACGAGCTCCACCACTCTGTTCTAATCGCTTTCCCGGCGATTCCAACTCCGTTTCTAGGTAAGAAACCCTAACCCTAATCTGTTTTGGGGTTTCGATAGTTATAGGTTATGAAATAACTAACCTAAAGCATCCTATAGGTTACCAATCTGCCAAATATGAAAGCTTAGTAAACCTATCGACTTTGTTACGATTCTACGACAAAAGGTGCGGACTTTAGATGTATAGGTTATGGTTTTCAATGCTTTCAATGTCAGATAATGATAGATTCATGATCTGCTTGCAATTACACATGTACAAAGTGTTGTCTGATTTCCGTTTCGATTAAAGATGAAGAATATGGAATTTCACATACTTTAGGTATTTGTAAAAAGTACCGTATACATATAAATTTTGGAATTGTTTTTTACATGATTATTTGCTGTATGAATATATTATATATGGATAAAATACCTGTTTGGCGAAAGGACTCGCCCTAATACATGTTTTTGCTAATATACAATATGTATGTTAAAATAGTGTATTCTAATTGTTTGTGAAAATGACCGAATGAGTATAGAATTCTCATTCGTGCTCGCCATGACTAATTGTCATGGATTTATGATTGTTGTATTAGCGATACCCCTTTGACGAAAGGATTTGCCCTAAATCACGCCACGGCCAAAATACACTATATATGCTAAAATGTGTGGCACAAGTGTTTGTGGAAATAACTGAATGAATATGGAACTTGGATTCCTGCTTGCCATGACTATCCGTCGTGGGCGTACGCGTGTTATGATTGGGGCAACTCCCTAGTGAAAGGATTTGGCCTAATGCCTATGTGATCAACCTATGTTGCGTATGTTGATGTATGTATTTTAAAGTGTTTGTTGAAATGTCTGAATGAGTAGTAGTTAGTAAATTGTAATGTTTAAGGGTGTTGAGATATGATTCTCAACTTCTTTAACTATGTGTATGATTTCTTTAGATATCTGTGTGATTGGGAATTGAATATATACAAACTCATGCTTATGTTGTGCTTCATAACATGCTCAACTGATTGTATGATTTTATTCATGTAATGCATATGTTAAAATTCAAGTTTATGTTATATGATCCGTCATAGGTGATGGGGGAGTGGAGCAACGAGTGCATGCAACAGCCCTGACAGCCCTAAACGGATAATATCAGACTTTGATTGTATGATTTGAACCTTGATCCATTATTGCCTTAACTATCTGCAATTGAATGTGATTGCGGCTATGATTATAGTCCAGGCAATCGGTAACGGGATTGAATTCGTGGCTGAGATTCAGTTGCCACGTGAGATGTGTTCGACGAACCCGAGTCGTACTTCGGTTGGCCACACGAAGTGCTTATGCGCTTCATATCGTTCAACTTGATGTGCGCTCAAGCTAGCCGAGCTCGTCAAGCAACCCGATCTGTCATATGTATGTTCACCATGTTTGGATACTACTGCTTGAACCTAGGGTACCAAACTTACCAGTGAAATCCCTTTTAACCATGGTACCTCGATCCGCTAAGACTCATGAGTCGGGCATGGTGGTATGGGACACCGTGGTCGAGCTGTCGGCCTACGCTGGGGCCACGTACCTCCCCGTAGTGACCAGTGAGCAACCAGACTCATGAGCCGATTATGGTGGTATGGGACACTATATTGTTGCTGTCGGCCTACATTGATAAGGTGATGGGGGAGTGGTGCAACGATTTCATGTAACAGCCCTGACAGCCCTTTGTAGTGACCTCGAGCATACTCTGAATCTACGGTGAGGCGATGAGCCTTCCCGTAGTAACAGAGTATAAACTAGGCTTGTATTGATAAGGTGATGGGGGAGTGGTGCAACGATTCCGTGTAACAGCCTTGCAGCTACCTAGAAACACACCATCGTATGAGATTGTCTAGGACTGACGACCTTAGAATGGATCATGTTTGGGAATGATATAAGGGAGGTACCTCAGTTTTCCAATCCTGCTGTTTGAAATGGACTAATAACAACTTGGTAAATCATGCTCACCATGCATTGCATGTGCCTGGAAGATGTGGAGCACTGAGGAAAGCAAGCATGCCACGAACGTAAGATGGTGTCGCATGAGGGAGTATGTCGGTGAGGGCATACATCATGACTGCATTCATACTTGCATTAATAAGAGTATTTAGAATTTTTTGATTGTACTGCTTTATCATTACTGCTTGACTGAATTGATAACATATTACCCTATGCTTTATTGTTCCACTGAGTTGATCACTCACTCCCACGTTACGGGCGATGTTGTACACACCAACCAGATTTGTTGAGTTTCAGGTAATGGCGATGCTTATGAAGCAGAACCAGACTACTACTATGATGTTGAGGAGGAGTTCTCCTACATGTGGCTCTCTGATAGGTCTATGAAGACCTGGTATTGCATTGACGGGGCTATGTGTTTGGGATAGAAGACATTACATTTCCACAACTTGGTATATTTTAGAATTATACTTGTAATTCGTTAACCTGGTAACATTATCACACTCTAGAGACTCACCGTAGTTTATATATTTTATATATCTATCACAGTCTTCTGCTTGCAATTTAAATGTCTCTAGAGTATGATATGTTGTTTTGGCTTAATCTCACTCATGTTCAATGCATCATTACAGACAACATTCAATCATCATTCATTTTGTTACATAAGTGATGATTTGGAACTTGGGAGTTGAGTTTATGCTCGACCCCCGATTTTCAGGGCGTTACAGACGCTGCCATGATGCATGCTGCCGGTCTGTTTTTCCTAGGTGTGGGACCCCCCACAGGTGTGACACGTGTGGAGGTGTGGCCCACATTGATGTATGTATTCTATATTATTGTCATCCATTCCTGGACATGCTATGTGGGGCCTACCATGATGTATGCATTGTATCTGCCCCGTCCAGATAGTCTGGATGGTGGGAACCGCCTGCCACATGTGGGGATTGCCCTAATATATGGGTCCCACCTTGATCTATCTATGACCGTCCATCTGGACGGTGGGTCAGCAGGCCACACCATCTATATAGCTGTTGTATCACGTCAGTAAGTCTGTGGGTCCCGTATGATGTATGGGTTATATCCAAACCATCCATCTATGTGGACCCCACCATCTACATGGTTGCTGTATGACGACGACAAGTTCTGTGGATTCGACCATGATATATGTGTTTTATTTCCAGGCTGTCTGTCCACAGGCCTGGATGGCGTTTGATCATGAGGTATGTGTTATATTCAGACTGTCCATCTGGACGTGAGGTAGATTCAATCTTTGGTGGGCCACGTGTATGGGACCCACCTATGATGTACGTGTTATATCCACCATGTTATTTCGAGGCCCACCATGATATGTATGTTTTATCCTTGTCGTCTATCAATTTTCAGGTCCGACGTGTTATATATGAAGCCCATGTGATGCGGCCCACTTGATGTATATGAGGCCCATGTATTGCGGCCCACTCGATGTATATAAGGCCCATTGTTGCAGCCCATGTATTGCAGCCCATTTGATGTATATGAGGCCCATATATTGCGGCCCATTTAGTGTATATGAAGCCCATGTATTGCGGCCCATTGTGATGTATATGAGGTCCATGAGCGAGGCCTAATGTGATGCATATGTAGCCCATGAGTGAGGCCCATCGTGATGTGCATTAGGCCCATGAGTGAGGCCCATCGTGATGTGTATTAGGCCCTTGAGAGAGGCCCATGGTAATATATATTGGGCCATTGTGTGAGGCCATGGGCCCACTATATGTTTGGCCTTATGAAGGCGACTCCTTGGGAGTAATGTTGGTTAAATGTCCACATTGAGGGCAACGATGGTTAAATGTCCACATTGTGACCTTCCCTTAGGCCCTTGTTGGGCCGATTGTTGAGGCCAATTGTCGAGTTCGATTATCGAGGCCAATTATCGGTGTCGGTTATCGATACCGATTATGAGTATGTGATGGCATAACATCATGATGCCCATACGCATCATCTGCATGTTTGTTATGAGATGTGGTCGACCATTGCATATGCCATAGGGTGAATTATTATGGACTCCCTGATAGGAAGCGTTGTTTACATGAGCGCACGGTACGCGCAGGATTGCTGCATGACTAGATGGTATGACTCATGAATCTTACTTTTTGGGATATGGCTACTGTATGCCCTAGCGAAATCTGGGTCGTCGCCTCCACAGGCATAAAATGGATAGCCAGATGGGACACCGAAAATGTTTGGTTCTAGCATACGGGCATCATAGATGTCCCTGGGTGAAAATCACTAAACCTCCGTGGTTAGGAGACGCTCCAACGTCTAAACTGAGTGGATACATGAGTGCCCGAGTGCCGAATACCAATAGGCCTCGTCTCCAACTGTGTCGTGGTCGGTTGGAAGGGGGTGTGGCCTTACCTTCCCGAGGGTAGGGGCATAACTAGGCTGAGTTTGACCAGCTCGTAAATAGGTCCGTTACCTACGTGTTGGGTAGATATTGGCTGACTACTGGCCAGGCAAATAGTGAGGTCTCTTCCACTTGCATGGTTACGTGTCTAGTGGGCGGCGATCTCTTGTAGAGTGTACTAGACCCCGGTGATGATCCCAGAGATGTACAGTACTGATATGTGGACTTATTGAGCAGGAGTTGTATACTCATTCATTCATTCATTCACTATCCACTCGGGCTGGTGGTGCGCAACTAATTGTTATGTGTACCTTCGCAATGGCCAGGATTTTGGTTGGGGCGCGCGACCAACCTGAGGTCAGGAGTTTACCACATTAAGTCTATCTATCCAAATTTAGGTATGGGACTGGTTTGGATAGAAGTCCCTTGTGATGGACCCTGTAGCCTGCGATACTGCGTACTATCATCCCGACTTCACACTCCAGCTTGGTCATTTTATTCGAACCACATATTGCACTACATCCGCGGTATATGGTATTTTGAGTTGCTATGTTGCTGCATTTATATGGCCTAGATGAGGTTGACAGCATTCGTGGACTCCTCAGGATTTGCATATTGCATTGCATCCTCAGTATATGATATTTGGTTTACTATGTCTCCACATTGTATAGCAAATCTACATTGCTTCCTCAGTATATGATATTGACTTATTATCTTTTTACATCACATAACCTGGATTAGGCTAATGGTATTTATGGACTTAGCAGCATGTTTCCACATTGCTCTGATATTATATCCTTGGCACTTACCTTGCGCGCACACTTACACCACCCTCTAAGCTTTCTATAAGCTTATGAACGATAGATGCGTGCAAGTGACGTTAGGTCGCAACAGCGTTAAGCTTGGAGCATGCAGCTGTATTCTGGAGCTTTGATTTTTGATATATGTATTGTAAGGCCTATATCATAGTCCGTATTGTTCCGTAGGCTTCTGCGGTCCTCCCAGTCGAATTCCGGCAACCCTCGACCTGTATCCGACGTTTACCCGCGATCCTAAGCCGAGTCCTGCATACCAAAGTCAGCTCGACCTGAAACTTGTACCTTAGTGACCGCGCCGTCGCTGTGGTTCTAACGCTGCGACTCGCGTACCGATCCGATACCCAGGCCAAGAGATGTGGGCCTGCATTCATTCCAAAGAAACGCTGCATGTTGCAAATTCTGAGAGAATCTCTATAACATGTCACATCAATCAAGTCAAGTACATCCTCCATACCTCAATGCCACCTCACCCTATCCCAAGTACAAACAACCATTCCCTCTTTTGCCCAAGTCAACTCTCTCTGTCCCTACCCATTCCTCTTTTACACAATTTTCAACTAAACACATACCTTCCCATCCCCATTCCTTACAACACCCATTCCACCATTGTTTATCAATCTATCATTTCTCTCTCCCTCTCTCTCTCTCTCTCTCATTCTCTAAGCAATCTCCCAACTTCCAAGAGAGCTTCCAACATCCAAGCTCTCTCTCCCAAATCCAAGTGTGGCCCATTTTCGTACCCTCTCATCTCCCATCTCAACCATTCATTCATCATCAACCTCCATCAAGATTGAAGATAAGGAGCCTAGGAGTCCAAGGAGCTAAGGAAGAAGGCCGATAGGTGGGTGATCCACCGTTGATTTCAATTTCTAAGGGCCCACTTGTTGTGGGACCCACTTGATGTATGCATTGTAATTGGGAGGTCCCAAAAGTGGTGGGGTCCCTCCCCTTCACGTGTCTCTTTCTCTCACTCTCTCTCGCATTCTCAGATTTTGTGGCCCACCTAATGAATGAGTTGTACCCACGCTGTCATGGGGGGGCCCACCTTGTTGTATGTAATTCACCAGCATCATCCATCTGGACGGTACTGATTGGAGAACCCATGATATATGTGAACATCCTAGCTGTCCATTGAATGGACGTGGACCCTACTATAGCAGCGAGTGGGGCCTACCATGATGGATGTGTAATACATCCAGACCGTCCATTCATGTGGAGCCTACCATCAGGCCGTTCGTCCAACGTCTCTGGACGCTGGGTGTTGACAGTCCCACCCTCCCACACACTCATGTGTATATATAGATATAATAATGATATGGTGGGCCACTCCCACATAGGACCCACCGTACCTACAGCAGCTATATAGCCGTTGTATTAACGTCAGCTGCTGACGTGAGGTGGATCCACACCGTCACATAGCAAGACGGTGGGACCCACTGCTGCTAGACGTATCCCATCCTAACCGTCAATCTATCTGGCGTGCCAGGTATGGCCTCACCAGATGATGCATGTGTTGTATCTTTACCGTCCACCCCATTTATGTGGGGCCACTATGGTGTATGGGCTTTGCCACACCGTCCAGTACGCTAGACGGGTGGGACCCACCACTGATGTATGTGATACATCTAAGCTGTCCATCCATTTGGCTAGCTTGCATCAAGGCTTGGGAAAATAATAATAATAACAATAATAATAATAATAATAATAATAATAAGACAAATCTAGTTATTAGGTCGACCACACTACTGAAAATAGCGGAGTTGATAGTCTACCATTGAAATCCCTCATTTTGGGATTACAGAAGCCCTGAACCAATATGTATTTGTTTTTCCTTTAAATCCAGGACTTTGTGACCTTATGAACAGACTGGATGGAAATTAAATACTATGGTGGGTGAAATTGCGGTAATGACCGCTTTAGTTGAAGGGGGAATATGCCAATATGTCCTAGAGGTGGGTGAATAGGACTTTTTAGTATTTTTATGGTAATTTAAAATCCTATCAATCTTATCCTGAGAAAATACGCATGCATCAAGATTTCTTCAAAGTAACTCTAATGGCTTCCAAGCCAAATAGAGGATCCAGTCATAAAATTATTTGAAAGATAAACAAGATGCAAATCATAGTTTATGATCGATGTGACTGTGTGTGAGGTGTGATCTCAGATAATCAAATATGAAGATATTTAAGGAAATCACATAAGAAATAGAAGAAAATAACAATCTCAAACATAGTTGTTTTTATAGTGGTTCGACTACTAGTCTACTCCACTTCCGGCGGACGCACTCAACCCTTGAGTGTACCAGATCTCACTAATGGAGGTTTCACAACAGGTTCACCTCAAACCAAAGGTTTCAAATCAGGTTCACGTCAAACCAGTACAACCTACTGTAAGCTGACTCTAACGTGTCTACACGACACAAGTTTATACCCCAGTAAGTTTTAGACCACATAGGTCAAGGACCTACAGAAGGACCTAAGAGTTTATGCTCTCCATAGAGCAAGGGTCAACATAAAGCATCCCCACGTACACTCCCGTCGGAGGCCTCCTATGAGGACTTGAAAGGGGTGAGAAACACCTTAGACCTAATCCTACAGAAGGAATGATCACAAGGGTCCTCTAGACTCTAATGACTTACAAATAAGTAGATGAGCCCCATTCAGCACGTTGATGAAGATCTCCTCCTTTGACGATGAAGAATCTGCAGCTCCCTTGAACCGCAACTCAGATGATGTACCAATGTAAGGCAACAGGTTGGGTCAAGGTTATGATGGAATCCTACTCTATTAAAAATTTTCCTATAAAGGATACAGAGCGATTCCAATCATCTATGCATTCAAGGCATCTCAACTTAATAATTTGCCATTAAGATGGTAGCTGTAGGATCCTTAAATGTGAAAGTTCATTCCCCAATCCACTATTGAAGTCAATGATGAGGTGGATTGGAGGATGAACTCCCATGAGAGAAAAGGATTAGGGTATATAATCTGGGTTTAAACACTCAAAAGCACTCTCTATTTTCTCTACCAACGACCAAGGGCAAGCTCTCATTAAATAGGCAAAAGGTTCCAACGGATATAAAACGGTCATATTTTTTTACAGAGTTCGATATCATCGAGCAGGTTCGATATCATCGAGCATATACTCTCGATGATACGAACTCAACTGTCAAACACTTTTGAAACTTTTTGCCAACTGGTCGAGGAGATCGAACGCTCATTGATGTCACCAGATTTTGAAATCCGATTTCATCGACACAAGGTTCAATTCCTTGACATTTGAAAAATGTGAGAGCACTTGCCTTTGAAACTTAACAGGTATAAGATATGATCGGGCATCACTCGATATCCTCAGAATTTGAATATTGATGATATCGATGACAGTCGATTTAACGTTAATTCAAAGGAGTTTCCTATAAGCTTGCTGGACAGTTTATGTCTTTGATGAAATCATCATAGCCTCGATATGATCGATATTTGAATATCGATTTTATCGAGTGATCCAAGAAAGATTAACCTGAAAACTTGCTAGATAGATTTATGTCCCAATCTGATATCATCGAATGTCTACCGATATCATCGAGATTTGAATTTCAAGGATATCGAGGAGCCTTTCAATATATCAAGAATTACATGATTTGCCTTAGTAGTATTTTGGACACAGCAGACTAGATGTCGATTTTATCGAGACGACTCGATGGACTCGAGATTCAAAATTCGATGATATCGAACAGTCCATCGATTCATCGATAATTCAGTCCAGAGTTCTTTGCGGTTGCTGAACTTCTGAAGTCCTCAATTCGATAATATCGAGTGAGCTTCAAGGATATCGATAACAGGGTTCGATTTCATCGAGCTATGTATCGATAAATCGACATAGGTAGAAAACTTAAAGATTTTCCTGAGTTGGAAAAAAGTTTTCTAACCAAAAACCCTATGATGTTCTATTCATTTTTAAGGGTTTTATATACCTGGTGTTTTGGGACATGGGATGTGAGGCTAAGGTTTACCTTTGGCGAGTTCGGGCACACATCTAGTTGAGGCAGACATTTGAATGATCTTCATATGGGGCTCCTTTGTCTTGCTGACTCAACGCTCACGCTAATTAACAAACCAGGGCACTTTCAATCTCCTCCTTTGTTAATTATGTGACAAAACACCAAAACACCCTAGAACAACTTCTAGACTAACACCCTAAATTGTGTGTACAAGAACTCTACACAATTTTACAAGGCTATCTAGTTGACACACACAAATAACAATGTCTTTCAGTAGCTGCTCCCACTAACACCAATCTCCCCCTATCTTCTTGCAGTTGCTCCCCCTATCACCTGTACCACAATTCACAAACAGATACACACAATTCTTCGGGGTGGAATTTGTTCTCCCCCTTTTTGTCAGTCATTGGCAAAGGGTAGTATAACAATAGATGTTGACTGAAGTTGAAGCATATGGGAGAACCATAACGCAGATAGCATAAGCAGAATAGATAGATGTAAAAGGACAAAACATGTTAGCATATTAGGTCAAAGGAGAGCAGTGGAATGATCAGATAATAATGATATGAAGATAAAGAGCATAACCAAGCAGGGAATATGCAGGAGAAAAAGACAATCACAAGTCAAGCCAGTATTTCACAGAACATCAGTGTATAAGATGACAACAGATATATATATATATATATATATATATATATATATATATATATATATATATATATATATATGTATATATATAGGAATCAACACATAGCCATGTTTAAAAATTTCCAAAAGACAAACTGCCCAAGCTTGGCAGTTGTGCAACATCCATTCCAAAACAACAAAACCAACCAATCTGTCCCAAATATGAGCTCAGCAAAAAGAAGAACTATACGCAGACACTAAAAAGAAGTTAGCTGAAATGTCCAGATATGGCCGCAGCAACATCACACCTCCCAGTTGGCACCTACTGTCCGCGAGTGTCGCCATTGGTGAGGAAGGCCACTACTTGCTGACTGGTATGCTGAAGGGCGTCAACTTTCCCCTCAATCGTTGTGAGGCGCCTTTCATAGTTGTAAAGACGTTCCTTAATACCAGCCATCCTGGTAAGCAGATGACATTCAAGGTGATGATCCCGGTGATTGGTGATATACTCTAGACTGAGCAACGGCATACGATTGGATCCCCATGGCGTAGGTGGATACGAGGGTTGATCATTGTTTTCAGCAGGTTATACGGGAGGACTATTCACTGGAAGAGAGGAAGTAAAGCATAACTGTTGTGTTCCTGTATTGCGTCGACATCGAACCAAGCTTCTAGATGAACAACATCTGATGTGGCTGGGAGGACCACATAATGAGCAAGTTTGCATATGAGTGCAGGAAAGGGTAACGTATCCTGATGATTGCCTCAGATTATACGAATGATCTACCCTAAAAGAAGAGTTGGAAGGCACACTTGGATATCTTAATGCACATCATAAAGGACATTTAGTACAAAGGGAGTAAGATGACTACCCTTTACATCACATGGATATACATTAGTCCCTAGGATGCTATGGAGAACTTTAAAAGAGGGTCCAAGGTGATTAATTTGAAGAGAATTTTCATCATTCTGGGGAATAGTGGTACCATGACATAATGCGCGTGTTATCTCCCCCCAAACTCCCAACCCATTTAGATTCCGATTTGTTACAGGGATTCGAGTGACTTTGAGGTTTAGAAGATGTGCAAGAGTGATGGGAGTGATGAGTTTTGAGTAATGTACAAGCTCTATTTGAATGCAAGGAGGATTATCATGGATGATATGACAGTTATTGAAGAATTCATGAATCAATCCAAGTTGATAGGGTCCACCAAGATTTAGGATATTTTGCCACCCTATCACCTCCAAGAGAAGATCCACCCCAAATGGTTCAATGGCACTGTTAAGGACAAGGCGTTCAACTACTGTAGCTGGACTCCCTTCCACCGGATTGGGATACTGACTGGATTCTAGTTGCTTGTATTTTGATTTTGACGATTGAGGAAGATTCTTACCTTTGCTTTTTACCATGGTGTGTCTGTGAGAAGAGCCCAAAAAGACAGGTAAAGGTAGGGAAAAACAACCAGAGAAGAGAAGAAATGAGTTGATTCAAATCGAATGCTTGCTTTTCTTTTATAGCAGGGTCTTTGATGATATCGATATATCATCGATGTCATCGAAAGTAGTCTCATAAAGATATCGAAGGCTGTGCCACTGACCGTTGGGAAAATGCAAATATCCAATGGAAATTGAGGCAGTCCAACCATTGGGAAGGACCGGTGGTTATAACATTGCATTCTTCGATTGCATCGATAGTGAACCTCGATATCATCGACATTTGAAAATCGATGATATCGAAACCATCTAGATATCATTGAGAATGTGAAGATTCGACATTTTTGTTCCCAAAGTTAACATGGTTAATGCATAAGGTTTAGACTTGTTGCTGATAATTAACCATGAATATCTCAGTTTGAAGATTTACGTATGTGGACCATTTTTACTAAGTTATCATCAATGAACACATAATCCAATGGATTTTTGAAGATCATTAAACCTGTTTGCATCAAGAGGTTTTGTTAGTATATCGGCAAGTTATTTTTCTGTAGACACATAATTCAACATAATAATCTTATCTTCAACAAGTTCTCGAATAAAATGATGACGAATATCAATATGTTTGGTCCGAGAGTGTTGAACAGGATTTTTTGAAATGTTGATAGCACTTGTGTTGTCAAAGAAAAGACTCATGGTGGGTTGCTCAATCCCATAATCCAACAACATTTATTTCATCCAAAGGAGTTGTGCACAAAACTACCGCAACAATATATTCGGCCTTGGTAGTGGACAAGGATATTGAATTTTGCTTCTTGCTCTGCCAAGAGACCAGACAATTTCCAATATAAAAACATACTCCACTTGTCGATTTTCAATCATCCAAATTTCCAGCCCAATCGGCGTCAGAGTATCCAACAATGGTGGTGGATGTTTCAAATGGATACCACAGCCCGAAAGAGGTAGTTCTTGCTATGTATTTGATGATTCTCTTAACAGCTGTTAGGTGAGATTCCTTAGGATCTGCCAATACCGAGCACACACTCCCACACTAAAAGATATATCTGGACGACTGGTTGTGAGATATAGTAGGCTTCCTATCATACTCCGATAGAGATGTTGATCCACGCTTTTTCTATTAACATCTTTGGAGAGTTTGAGTGTGGTGCTCATAAGAGTATGATAAGTACGACCAGATTCGAGCCCAAATCTTTTCACTAAGTCGTTTGCATATTTTGTCTGACATATGAAGATTCCATCATTTAGCTGCTTCACTTGTAAGCCTAAAAAGAAGTTCAATTCGCCGACCATACTCATTTCAAATTCTGATTTCATGAGATCGGCAAATTTGTATGTAGCATCTTCACATGTTGAACCAAAGACTACATCATCTACATAGATCTGTGCAATATGCAATGAATCCTTTGTCTTTTGAGTGAATAGTATTTTATCTACACTTTCCTTGCAAATTTATGATCCAAAAGAAATTTTGTCAATCATTCATACCAAGCACGTAGTGCTTGTTTGAGACCATAAAGTGCTTTGTTCAGATGATACACATGATGGAGATACTTAGGATTTGAAAATCCCTTAGGTTGTTCTATATAAACTTCTTCATCAAGATCCCCATTAAGAAATGCACTTTTTACATCCATTTGAAATAGTTTAAATTTCAACAAACATGCAATAGACATGAGTATTCTGATAGACTCAAGATGAGCTACAAGAGCAAATGTTTCATCAAAATCAATGCCTTCTATCTGTGAATACCCTTGAGCTACTAGTCTTGATTTATTGCTGATCACATTGCCAAATTCATCGGATTTGTTTTAAAGACCCATTTGTTTCCAATGACATTTGTATTGAGTGGCCTGGAAACCAATTGACATACCTCATTTCTCTGGAATTGTTGAAGTTCTTCTTGCATAACAATTTTTCAATGTTCATTTTGAAGAACTTCCACAATATTCTTGGGTTCAATCTTTAAGGTAAAGCAGAAATGACTATAGATATTTTTTATCTGCTGTCGAGTTGTTACACCATCATTAGGATCTCCAATGATTTGCTCTCGAGGGTGATCCTTAATGATGGGCATGTTGGATGACGGTTGTAGTTCATTAGATGATGGAGATTTGTTATCTGATTTATCTAGAATACATGAATTTACATCATCTTCTAATTCATTCAAGGTGTTGTCTTCTTCATGGGACTGGTCATCAATCATCACATTGACTAATTCTTGAATAGTGAGGATCCTTAGATTATACACTCTATAAGCACGACTATTCGAGGCATACCCCAGAAAGATACTGTAAGTGCTATGGTCTCATGCTCCTTTGGTTGTCAAATTTTGTGTTACAAAACGTCTATCTGTGTCCTGTACTTGTATGATCATTTATTGGAATTCATGACACCTCAAGAAGCTACATGTTGAAGCCTCAAGAAGCTACAATGTTGAAGTTCAAATCTAAAGAAACAACGCATGAAGTAGTTCTATGTTGTTCAAGATCTCAAGCATGATATGGTTCAAGATCTCAAGCCTGATATGATTCAAATTATCTACATTCGTTGAATGGTTGAAGTTCAATGTCCATACGACATGGTTCAGGTATGAATGACCTTAGGTTGACCCTTTAAGTAGGTCACTTTGGATACATAAATCAAATATTTATTTTACACAAGGTTGGTCTATTCTACGACCAGTCCTAGCTCTTGTTCGACCAGTCCTAGCATTGGTTCGACTAGTCTAAGAAATTCCACGACCAGTCCTAAGTAGTTGAAGATTTTTCGAAATTTTTGGTACGCCCACGACCAGTCCTGGAGGTCCTTCGACCGGTCGTAGGTGTGGCTTCGACTCGTCCACGACCAGTCGTGGAGCTACGACTTAAAGTCCAGCAACGAAATCACTGGTCCTACGACCAGTCGTAGGTATCTACGACCAGTCGTAGGTGACCCACGACCAGTCGTAGGGTACTCACGACCAGTCGTGGAACGGCTTTCAAATATCGCGCTTATTTTTTCAAAAGTCTGTTAGAGCTACGACCAGTCGTAGGTTTCTAAGACCAGTCGTAGGAGCGATTTCTGCTTCTATAAATTGAACACGAAATTCAGAGTTTTCATAACTTCAACTCCATTCGATTCAAGAATTTTCAAGTGATCACTCTGAGATAAGTCTGTGTTTATTTTAAGCTAGATTATGCTTATTTAATATTCCTTTTTACTAGCTTATTTAATTTGATTTTGTTTCTATATTCCAATCTTATTTGAAAAGAGGAATTATCTTATTCCTTCTTCTTGGAATCAAAATCAAATATAGCTACGCCCAACGAGTTAAATCTAAAATCAATTAGAATTTAGAACCTTATGAATGTGAGTATTGGAAATTGAACTTTGACATTCAAATCATCTACTCCGATTGGTTCTACCGGGCTGCTACGAAAAAGGAGAAATCCAGGTATTTTACAATTCTGTAAAATTCATTTACTTTTGGTTTTGTTTGAGGTTAAGCCAGAAAAATCTCATTGTACTGGTTTTGTTTGAGGTTGAGCCAGAAAAATCTCATTGTATTGGTTGTCTGAGGAAAACCAGAAAACTCAGAAAAGAGGAGTTTTTAAATTGTGTAAGCCCAAGTGAAAAAGACACAATTGTAAAGGTTTTTGGTGAACCTGTGAAAACCTATTTGTTAGTGAACGCTAATATCCCCTGTGTGAGGATATTAGGAGTGGAGTAACTTTTTGTGTGGCTGTTGGAAAACAGTTGGTGTACACACAAGCGAACCACTATAACTCTTTGACTTGTGGTTTGAATACTTGCTTAATTTTCATATCTTTTATCATTCGATCTTGTGGAATGTACAAGTGGATGTGAATGTTGTAATTATTTACATTTCAAGCAAGTGTGGGGATTGTTGTAATAATTTAGATCTTACTTCTGCATTTAATTACAATTCCTTGCTATTTCATTTACTTATATTAATATTGAGTCCTTGATCCAAAAGAGGTTCTAGAAATAAGGTTGTCCTACCATAAGCCCTTGTTGATTATGGTGTAAGGTTGTCCTTAGAACTGAATTTGCATCAATCTCTCGATACCTATTTATCAAGGTGATTTAAATTTAGCTTTGTGAATTGATTCATATAGTAAGGCTATTGGCTTATTTTATTTCCGCTAATTTTATTTTAAATTTGGCATAGTCCTATTCACCCCCCCCCCCCCCCCCCCTCTAGGACATATAGCTTGGCCTTTTCAGATACCATCATCACTCTTAGACTCAAATTTTCTTAGGTGATCTCTGTCTCTCAAAAATATAACATTTACTTCTAAAAACACGAAAGTATTTCATACTAGGTTGTTTTCCATACCATAGCTCGTATGGAGTTTTGTTCAAACCTGCTCTAAGATATACTCGATTTATGATGTAGCAAGCAGTGTTGATAGCTTCAGCCTAGAAACTTTTCGCCATATCTTTTCCATTAAACATAACTGACCACATTTCTAGCAGTACTCGATTTTTTCTTTCAACAACTCCATTTTGCTGTGGGGTTTTTGGGGCTGAGAATTCATGACAGATTCCTTTCTCATCACAGTACCTTTCAAATTGCTCATTTTCAAATTCGCCACCATGATCACTCCTGATGCGATTTATGCAATATCCTTTTTCATTTTGAAGTCGCTTTGCTAAAATTACAAATTCATCAAAGGCATCTGATTTCTCCCAAAGAAATTCAACCCAAGTAAATCTGGTGTAATTATATACTACCACCAGGAAGTATCTTTTCTTGCCATGAATTTTTGTGACCGACTTTTATTTGTTTACCTTTTAGGAAATCACCACATACAACTTTTTCTTCTTTCTTAATCTTGGGAAGTCCTCTAACCAAATTTTTTTAACTTAGCTTGGCTAAATTTCGGTAGTGAACATGTCCCAACCTTTGGTAGCATAATTTGGATTCAATCTTTACAACCATATTACATTTTGTGGATAATACACTCTCATTCATACTTTCGATAACATAGCAGTTATCACTAGTGCGTAACCTTTTTATGATAGATTTTCCTATATGGTCTAAGATTCTACACACATCCTTTAAGAAGGTGACCAAATGTTCTTTGTCACAAATTTGGGAGATACTAAGGAGATTATGTTTCAAACCTTCTAGACAGAGAACATTTTTATTTTTGGAAGACCTGGTACAGCTATCGTTCCTTGTCCAATAATTTTGGTGGAGCTACCATCTCTAAATGTGACTGATCCACCATCAAAGTTTGAATACTCACAAAAATGAGTTTGGTCACCAGTCATGTGTCTGGATCATCCACTATCAAGATACCATTTTGAACTATTGCCAACTTTCAGAGCAGTATGGATTACTAGGAAATTGTTTCGATATTTCACACCCTCTAATACACTTTTGGGCATGATTCCAACTTCAGTCAAGATCACTCTCTAGGCGGAGAAGCCCTTAAGAGAGACCCGCTCTGATACTAATTGAAATTGCGGTAATGACCACTTTAGTTAAAGTGGGAATATGCCAATATGTCCTAAAGGAGGGTGAATAGGACTTTTTGGTATTTTATGGTAATTTAAAATCCTATCAATCTTATCCTGAGAAAATACGCATGCATCAGGATTTCTTCAAAGTAACTCTAATGGCTTCCAAGCCAAATAGAGGATCCAGTCATAAAGCTATTTGAAAGATAAACAAGATGCAAATCATAGTTTATGATGGATATGACTGTGTGTGAGGTGTGATCTTAGATAATCAAATATGAAGATATTTAGGAAAATTACACAAGCAATAGAAGAAAATAAAATTCTTAAACCCGGTTGTTTTTATAGTGGTTCGACTACTTGTCTACTCCACTTTTGGAGGACGCACTCAACCCTTGAGTGTACCGGATCTCACTAATGGAGGTTTTACAACAGGTTCACCTCAAACCGAAGGTTTTAAATCAGGTTCACCTCAAACCAGTACAACCTACTCTAGGCTGACTCTAACGTGTCTACATGACAGAAGTTTATGCCCCACACAGGAGCAAGGGTCAACACACAACACCCAACTTTTAGGACACACAGGCCAAGGATCCACACACGGAACCTACCAGTTTATACTCTCATGAGCAAGGGTCAACACACAACACCCAAGTTTTAGACTACATAGGTTAAGGACTACACAAGGACCTAAGAGTTTATGCTCTCCACAAAGCAAGGGTCAACACAAAGCACCCCCACGTACACTCCCGTCGGAGGCTTCCAATGAGGACTTGAAAGGGGTGAGAAACACCTTAGACCCAATCCTACAGAAGGAATGATCACAAGGGTCCTCTAGACTCTAATGACTTACAAAAAGGTAGATGAGCCCCATTCAGCACGTTGATGAAAATCTCCTCCTTTGACGATGAAGAATCTTCAGCTCCCTTGAACCACAACTCAGATGATGTACCAATATAAGGCAATGGGTTGGGTCAAGGTTATGATGGAATCCTACTCTATTAAAAGTTTTCCTATAGAGGAGACAGAGCGATTCCAATCATCTATGCATTCAAGGCATCTCAGCTTAATGATTTGCCATTAAGATGGTAGCTACAGGATCCTTAAATGTGAAAGTTCATTCCCCAATCCACTCTATTGAATGTCAATAATGAGGGTGGATTGGAGGATGAACACCCATGAGAGAAAAGGCTTAGGGTTTATGATTTGGGTTTAAACACTCAAAAGCACTCTCTATTTTCTTTACCAACAACCAAGGGCAAGCACTCATTAAATAGGCAAAAGGTTCCAATGGATATAAAATGGTCATAGCGTATACTCTCGATAACATCAACTAGCTGCTCGATGATTAGAACTCAACTGTCAAATGCTTTTGAAACTTTTTGTCAACTGACGAGGAGATTGAACGCTCATCGATCTCATCGGATTTCGAACTCCGATTTCATCGACATAGGGTTCGATTCCTCGACATTTGAAAAATGTGAGAGCACTTGCCTTTGAAACTTAATAGGTATAAGATATGATCGGGCATCACTCGATATCCTCGGTATTTGAATATCGATAATATCGATGACAGTGTCGATTCATTGATAATTCAAAGGAATTTTCCTATAAGCTTGCTGGACAGCTTATATCCTATTTCGATGACATTGACATAGCCTCGATATGATCGATATTTGAATATCGATTTTATCGAGTGATCCCCGATCCAAGAAAGATTAACCTGAAAACTTGCTGGATAGATTTGTGTCCCAATCCGATATCATCAAAGGTCTTCCGATATCATCGAGATTTGAATTTCAAGGATATCGAGGAGCCTTTCGATATATCGAGAATTACATGATTTGCCTTAGCAATATTTTGGACACAACAGCCCAGATGTCAATTTTATCGAGACAACTCGATGGACTCGAGATTCAAAATTCGATGATATCGAACAGTCCATCGATACATCGATAATTCAGTCCAGAGTTCTTTGTGATTGCTGGACATATGAAGTCCTCAATTCGATAATATCGAGTGAGCTTCGAGGACATCGATAATAGGGTTCAATTTCATCAAGCTATGTATCGATAAATTGACAAAGGTAGTAAACTTAAAGATTTTCCTGACTTTGAAAAAGTTTTTTAACCAAAAACCCTAGGATGTTCTATTCAATTTTAAGGGTTTTATATACCTGGTGTTTTGGGACATGGGATGTGAGGCTAAGGTTTACCTTTGGCGAGTTCGGGCACACATCCAGTTGAGGCAGATGCTTGAACGATCTTCCTATGGGGATCATTTGTCTTGCTAACTCAACGCTCACGCTAATTGACAAACCAGGGCACTTTTGGTGGGCCCACTAGAAATTTAACTGTTGAAATCATTATCACCACTACCATTTGTGGTATGGTCCAGATGATCCTTTTGATATGATTCATATTTTTTTAATGCTCTATAATGATCTCTAACAATGGATGAATAGTGTATTGAAATCGGCCCATTTGATTGGCCCATTCAACTCGGCCCATTTGATCGCCCCATTCAACTCAGGCCATTTGATCGGCCCAATTGACTCGGCCCATTTGTACCGGCCCATTTGATTCCGCCTATTTGAACTGGCCCATTTGATTTGGCCCATTTGATTCAGCCCATTTGTATCGGCCCATTTGATCGGCCCATTTGAACCGGCCCATTTGATTCGGCCCATTTGATTTAATTGAGGCCCATGATGATGTATCTTAGGCTTTTGTGTTAGGCCGTGGGCCCCTATCCGATTGGCCCTATGAACGTCATTCCTTGGGAACAACGTTGGTTAAAGGTCCACATTGATGGGTTGGACGTCCACATTCTGACCTTCCCTTTAGGCCTTGTTAGGCCCATTCTCATCAATCTCTAGTGGGTTAACCCAAACGCTTGGGCCCCATTGATTTTAATTGATCCATCATCGGTCGTCCATCTATGGACCTCGCCTTGCGTCGAGGTTGATTATCGATGTCGATTATTGGCGCCGATTGCCGATACCGGATACCGTTACCCATTATGAGTTTCTCACAGTATAACATCTTGATACATGCCCATACGCATCATCTGTATGTTTGTTATGAGATGTGATTGGTCATTGCATATGCCATAGTGCAAGTGGTTTATGGGACTCCCTGATAAGTGGAGTTATCCCACATGAGTGCACTGTATGTGTAGGATTAATGCATGATTAGACTGCATGACTCATGCACTTTGCATTGTGTGATTGTGATTACTATATGCCCTAGTGACATCAGGGTCATAGCCTCCACAGACACATCGTGGATGGCCGGATTGGATACCGAAAATACTGTTTCTAGCATCGGGGCGCCATAGATGTCCCTGGGTGAAAATTTCTAAACCCGATGGTACTAGAGGATGACTTTAACGTCTAGACCGAGTGAATACATGAGCACACGAGGGTTGTATACTAGTAGGCCGCGTCTCCCACTGTGTCGTGGTTGGTTGGATAGGGGTGTGACCTTACCCGCCTGAGTGAGGGGACAATTTCTAGGTTAAGTTTGACTAGCTTGAGGAATTGGGTCCTCTATCCACGAGCCGAGCCCGATATTGGCAGGCGGATAGTGAGGTCTCTTGTACTCACCCAGTTGTGCGCTCGGATAGGAGCGGCAAGCTGGCGTAGAGTGTACTAGAAGTTTTTTATCATAATGAATTTTGTGATGGTGTTCTTGTGGTTATTGTTCGTGGGTTATGCTTATGGTTATGCTCATTATGAATTAAATTGATGTTGAAAATCCTCCTTGTAGGATCCCAGGATCGAAATCTGGTAAATGAGTGTCGAGAGCCGGGAATGGGGTTTTATAGAGGTTGTTGCACCGGATTTAGCGATCGGGGATTTTGTGAACCCGGTTTCTGAGTTTAGGGTGTGACAAAAGTTGGTATCAAAGCATAACTTGGGAATAACCGAGAACAACATCACATGTTTGTTATGAGTTTAGGACAATTAGGTCCTGAGTGCGTAACATCTCGATTTAGTCCCTTAACATGCGTGCCTTCGAGAGTTCTCAAGGTTGATAGGTGTCCTTGTTCTTTCCTTTAGGACAAGCCGCCCAGGAGAGCGACCCGAGTGACTCTCGCTCCACCACCTGAGGCTCCCACTTTACCACCTACGACTCTCGCTCCACCCCTAGAGATTCCTGCTCCCCAGCCTGAGGATGTCATTCCTCCACCTAAGACCGATGCGGATCCGACCGTACCTGTGAATGCCTCCCAGTTACAGTAGATGTTACAGCCGTGACAGCTACGCTTCAGGGACAGGGCAGGCACCCTGTTGTTTCACCAGCCCAGGCAGAGCAGGAGTGCGCGAGCGCCCTTCTTCAAGAGTTCAGACAGCTCGATCCCCTGCGTTTCTGGGGCAAGCCAGATCCGAGTGCAGCCTAGAGATGGCGCTCCGATGTGGAGAAGATTTTTGATACTATGGCATGTACGACCTAGTAGCGAGTCCGGTTGGCCATCTCTAGGGTGAGGCCAAGCACTAGTGGACCTCTGTTACCTGTGTTGCAGGGCCTGATTTTGTCTAGACATGGGAGGATTTTATTGACCGATTTGAGCAGTAGTACTTCCCCAACCACATTCGTTGTCAACGTGCGTTAGAGTTTGAAACTCTGGTGTAGAGGGACATGTCTATGGCCTAGTATGCTGTAACATCCCGGATTTTTGCCAACCTGGGATTAGACGTCCTTAGGCAATGAGTCGCTCCTAACACCTTATTAACCTGTCAGAACTGAATCCCACAGTCTAAAATCACTTCTTAACCCGTTTCCTTCACAAACCTCACTTTCACTACCTTATACTTCACAAAGTAACTAAGTGTTAAACTAGATTAGATATGAAATTCGCTTGACCCACTTTAAATACGATCTACAAGACTCAAAACTTGTAGAACCGTTGACGCTAGGTTACCTTAAAATCTAGGATCAATCTCATTACCCGGCTGCTCTCGGGAGCATCTCGAAACTCCGTATCAGATCTGGACCGCACGTCGGAAGTCCGATTAACATGAAGTTAAGGAATTAGGACTGCCTTGCTAGGCTTGACAACCATCTCGGAAATCAAATCCAGATAGTGTCCCAACGCTATTCGCTTGAGCTCGAAGCGGAGAGTGTGAGAAATGTGAAAATAATTCTAAATTAAATTCAAAATAAATAAATCTGACACATGTCGCTTGCGGATCAGTATTAAGCAACCAGATCGTTAGAATCAGGCCAAATTACACCCTCAGATCAGTGATATTTCCCTAAACATATCCATGTACTCGCAATCTCCGATCGAGATCCACTGACCGTTGAACTGAAACTGGTCCGCCATTTGCGATCTGAAATCCCGACTGAAATGAAAACTTAGCCATACCTAGATCCAGTGTTAGTGAGCTTACGTCCGACCGCACACAGAAAAGGGGCCGCCAGAAATCCTCCGTTGAGCTGAAACTGACCCACTTTGGATATAACCTAAGTATACCTTGACCTGAAGTCTATTTCGGTGAAGTTTTAGGCTATATAAGGACCTTTAAACCCTCTCTCATTCAGCCATACGAATTTGAGAAAACCCTAGGAGAGAAGAGAGAAAAGAGAGAGAAAGTTAGAAAGTTGTGGGAGGATTCTTCCTACCCTTTCTTCCTGCCGCTACACAAGCTTCACCACTCCATTTTCATCACTTTCCCAACGATTCCGGCATCATTTCTAGGTAAGAAACCCTAACCCTAACCTATTTTGGGGTTTTGATAGTCGTAGGTTATGAAATAGCTAACCTATTCCATTCTATAGGTTACCAAACTGTCATATACTAAAGCTTAGCGAATCTATCGACTCCGTTATGATTCTACAACAAAAAGTGCGGACTTTAGGTGTATAGGTTATGGTTTTCAACGCTTTCAATGTCAGATAATGATAGATTCATGATCTGCATGCAATTGCACATGTACAAAGTGCTGTCTGTTTTCCGTTTCGATTAAAGATGAAGAATATGGAATTTTACATACTCTAGGTATTTGTAGAAAGTACCGTATACGTATAAATTTTGGAAATGTGTTTGCCATGATTATTTGTTGTATTGATATATTATATATGGATAAAATACTTGTTTGGTGAAAGGACTCGCCCTAATACATGTTTTGCTAATGTACACTATGTATGTTGAAATAGTGTATTCTAAGTGTTTGTGAAAATGCTTGTGAGAGTAAGTGTTTGGATGATGGTGTCTTAGGTAGGTGTGGAGATGGGATTCTCAACTACCTTAGAGACGTATATGATTTCCTCCATGTTGATTGTTTAATTTAACCGCTTACTTATGAAATATATGTGTTTGTATTTCCTGTTTATATGGTGCTTTATAACATGCTTGAATTACTTTGTTTAATATGCTTTACTATACATGTTCTAAATAAGGATTGATTGAGTTTGGGACTATGTTTATAGTCCAGGCAATCGGTTACGGGATTGAATTCGTGGCTGAGATTCATTTGCCACGTGAGATGTGTTCGACGAACCCGAGTCGTAATTCGGTTGGCGATAGTGGTTGGTCACACGAAGTGTTTATGCGCTTCATATCGTTCAACTTGTTGTGCACTCGAGCTAGCCGAGCTCGTCAAGTAACTCGATCTGTCTAATGTATGTTCACCATGTTTGGACGCTACTGCTTGAACCTAGGGTACCAAACTTACCAGTGAAATCCCTTTAACCATGGTATCTCAATCTGTTAAGACTCATGAGCCAGGCATGGTGGTATGGGACACCGTGGTCGAGCTGTTGGCCTACGTTGGGGCCACGTGCCTCCCCGTAGTGTCCATTGAGCAACCAAACTCGTGAGCCGATTATGGTGGTATGAGACACTATATTCGAGCTGTCGGCCTACACTGATTGGTGACAAGCCCTTTGTAGTGACCTCGAGCATACTCTGAATTTTCGGTGAGGCGACGAGTTTTACCACGGTGTATAGAGTATGAACTAGGCCTGTATCAATTTAGTGATGAACCGTTAAAAAGGTGATGGGGAAGTGGTGTAACGAATGAGTGTAACAGCCCTGACAGCCTTTGCAGTGACCTAGAAACACACCATCGTATGAGATTAACTAGGACTGACGACCCTAGAATGGATCATGTTTGGGAATGATACAAGGGAGGTACCTTAGTTTCCCAATCTTGCAGTTTGAAATGGACTAATAACAACTCGGTAATCATGCTCATCATCGCACTGCATGTGCTTGGAAGATGTGGAGCACTGAGGAATGCAAGCATACCGCAAACATAAGATGGTGTCGCATGAGGGAGTATGTCGATGAGGGCATGCATCATGACTGCATTCATACTTGCATTAATAAGAGTAATTAGGAGTGTTTGATTGTACTGCTTTATCATTACTGCTTGACTGAATTTATAACATGTTAACCTATGCTTTATTGTTCTACTGAGTTGATCACTCACTCCCACGTTGCGGGACGGTGTTGTACACACCAACCAGACTTGTTGAGTTTCAGATGATGACGATGCTGCGAAGCGGAGCCGAACTTTTATGAGGATGAGGAGGATTCCTTCTTTATGCAGTTTCAGGCGGGTTCCTGTGAGCCGTGTCCTGATCGACGGGGCTTTCTGGGATATTGACTAGCTGACATTACACAACTTAGTATAATTTGAAATTGTACTTGTAATGAATTAACCTGGTAACCGTATCACACTCTGGAGACTCACCATAGTTTATATATTTTATATATCTATCATAGTCTTCCGCTTGCAAATTTAACTGGCTCTAGAGTATGATATGCTGTTTTGGTATAATCTCATTCATGTTTCAATGCTCTCATCATAATCATCATTATCTGTGTTGCATAAGTGATGCATTGGAACTCGGGAGCTGAGCTTTGCTCGACCCCCGATTTTTAGGGCATTACATATGCGGCCCGTTTTGTGGCGTTATCGAGGTTTGTGCCGTATTTGGTTGATGACGAGGAGTGGAAGGCCCGCCGTTTTGAGAACGACTTGCGTTATGGTCTTCGCGGCCGTGTTATTGGGCATGAGCTCCCCACCTTTCAGGCGGTAGTGCGGAGGGTTCAGATTTATGAGACTGAGTGGGCCGACATGCAGACTGATCGTGATTAGAATAGAAACCGGAAGAGGTAGGATCCGTCTAATAGCTCCCAACAGCATCAGCATCGACGACCGTAGAGGTACAGGATCCACCCATCCACCAGAGCACCAGCAGCACCATCGCCACCACTTTAGAGGCAGCTTTCTGATACCTGCTATGGATGTGGTGGGATAGGACACCGTAGGTGGGAGTGTCCCGACTTCACCAGTAGCAGCCGAGAGCACCATAGGAGCCTCCACAACAGCAGCTAAGAGCACCTCAGCAACCGAGAGCACCATAGGAGCCTCCACAACAGTAGCTGAGAGCACCGCAGCAGCCTCTACAGCAGTAGCGATAACAGATCCCGCCACCGAGGCCCTCTTAGCAGCAGCATCAGCACCAGCCTTCGAGACCTCAGCAGAGAGGCAGTAGTTTCGAGCGCCTCAGCAACATCAGCAGCAACAACATCCTCCGAGGGGACAGGCACCTCCCCAGCCAGCTCAGGCTAGATTCTATGCAGGTCAGTTGGACTCGCGGTCATCTGGAGGAGTCGTTGAGGGTATACTTCCAGTCTTTGCATGCATCGCCTGAGTTTTATTTGATTCTAGTGCTTCTCACTCATTTATGTCCGAGGGATTCTGTCGTTCGACTGGATTGCCAACAGATTCGACGCCCTTAGGGAAGACTACAGTGTTAGGCCGCTGCTGTTCATCTTGTCCTGTGTTGGTGGGAGAGATTTTCTTGCCCGCCGACTTGTACATGCTACTGATGTAAGATTTTGATGTTATCCTGGGCATGGATTGGCTTGTTGAGTACCACGCCATCTTTGACTATTCTGCGAGGACAGTCACGTTCTACATACTAGGCTTACCGCAGTTTCAGTTCGTTGCCAAGCCCAAAGGAGAGCCGTTGTCTTGTTTGATATCCTACGCCGTTGAGGAGCCTATTGCAGCATGTATTGACTAGTTGCCAATTGTTTATGATTTTCCTGACGTGTTTTAGGAGATTCCAGGATTGCCACCTAGTCGGCATATTGAGTTCCAGATCGATCTTGTGCCTAGTACCACGCCTATCTTGAAGGCCCCGTACCGTATGACACCGATGGAGTTGCGAGAGCTACAACTACAGTTAGATGAGTTGCGAGAGTTGAGATTCATCTGTCTGAGAAGTTCTCTGTGGGGAGCGCCGGTACTTTTCGTCAGGAAGAAGGATGGCTCATTGAGGCTGTACGTGGATTACCGTGAGCTCAACCGGGTCACGATTAAGAACGAGTACCCACTCTCGAGGATAGATGTAACGTCCCAGATTTTGGCCAACTTGGAAGTGGATGTCCTTGGGCAATGGGTCGATCATAACACCTTATTGTCTTCTCAAAACTCAACCCTAAAGTCTCAAATCCCCTTTTCAACTCATTTCCTTCAAAATCTCACCTTTCACACCTTATTCTTCAAAAAATTTCTAAGTACTTTCATATTAGACACTAATCCTAAAGTTTAAATGATGAAGAATAATACTTAAACTAAAATTTACTATAAATAGTAAATATATAAATAAAATATATTTTTGACCATTAACATTATGGAATCTCACAAAATAAATAGGTTATTTGGATAGAGCAGCATCTCCTCTTGAAAATCATATATTGAACGTCGAATAACTCATTTCGGTTTGCAAGATACACTCATTTCAAGAATTGAGTGGCGAAATTACCACTAGACATCACAGCGAGTGGGCGGCGCCACCGCCCGGTCGGCGGCGCGCCGTCGGTGCACCGAAATTCGGTGGACACTCGCTTCGATTTTCTATAGTTTTCGACCGACTTCAAAAAGTCATATCTCCTTCGTTATAACTCTGAATTAGGTGATTTAAAAGCCAGATTGAAGCTTGATAAGTATAGTTTTATATAAAAATAACTAAAAAATATAATAAAAATTTTAATATAGTTAAATCTAGGTTGATGTGACAACTATCCAAAAATTATTAGTTTGAATAGCTGCTACTTCCAGAATTTTTAGAATTTTTCTACAACACGAAATCTAATGAAATTTGGTAGAGATGAAGTAAAATTGATGAAAAACTAGATAAAAAATAATTAAAATAATATACTAACTAAAAGTGCCAAAAAGGTACATAGAACTACCCTAGGACCTTATTCTGTCGTAATTAGGGTGAAATTTAGTTAAATACTAAACTAAACAATCGATGAATTTGGCTTGAACCACTTTCTATACAAACTACAAGACCCAAAACCATTAAAATCACTAACTCAACGTTACTTAAAAACCTGGGAGTAATCTCAAAACCCAGATGCTCTTGGGAGCACATTGAAACTCCATTTCGAACCTGGACCGCGCGTCGAAAGTTCGATTGGCACGAAACTATAAGGTTATGACCCTCTTATTGGGCTTGACAACCATTACGGGAATCGAGCCCAAATAGTATCTAGAAACATACAACTTGAGCCTTGAGCGAAGTGTGTGAGAAACATGAATATCTTTAGAAAATGAACTCAAACTTAAGTGAATTGGGCCGTTCACTTGCAGGCCAAATATAAGGTTTCAGACCATCACATTTTGACTCAACTACACACTTGGATCAGGGAAATTTCCCTACACATATCAGTGTACTTGTGGCCCTAATCGAGTGACGATAGCCATTGAACTTAAATGGGTCCTCCACAGTCGATCCACAAATTCGATTGGACCGAAATCTTAACCTAGCTTAGATCCATTGTCAAGGAACTTGCCCCAGACCGTATGCGAGCAATGGACCTCCAGATGGGCCCCGTTTATCCGAAACAGGCGCCCTTTGGATACAAACCAGGTATACCATGGCCCTTGGGCCATTTACATCAGTTCTGGGCCTATATTAGGCCCTTAAACCACCCTTCTCTCATTCCATACGATTTTCTCAAACCTTAGGTGAGAGAAGAGAGAAAAGAGGAGGAAAGAGTGAGGAGAATAGAGAGAGATAGGGAGATCGTTGCTCGGATTCACTCCCAAGACTCCACACGCCGAATTGCGACCCCACCATCGCTACACCGCCGATTCTGACTTCGATTTGGATATGAAATCCTAACCCTAATCTTATTTTTAGAATCCAAATAGAAGAATCGACGAAATAGCTAACCTGCTTCGTGATTTAAGTAGTCGTTGTGCTGTAGACGAAGAGGTAGTGTATGAACCGAGTTCGTAATGAGCAAACCGACGAAAGGTACGAACTATAAACATTTAGGTTATGATTTTCAAGGCTTTCACTATCAGCAATGATTTATGTCTGACTTGATTGTTGTCATATGATCTTAGTTACGACGTTTTCGATGAATTATACATGTGTAAACTATGTTGAATATATTATGTATTCCACGTGTTTGTTGAAATGTTTGAATGAATATGAAATCATGATTTGAGCTTACCATGACTATTAATCTAGGATTCATGTTTGTTGTATATATGACAATCCCCTTGTGGTAGGACTTGCCATAATATATGCCATAACTAAGTTAGTCTATGTATAATACAAAATGCATTCCATGTGTTTGTTGAAATGTTTGAATGAACATGAAATGGTGAATTGTGCTTGTCATGATTTCTAATCTTAGATCCATGTTTGTTATATGTTTTATAACCTATGTTGTGTAGGAATTGCCATAGTTCATGTTGTAACTAATATAGTCTATGTATTTAGAAATGGATAGTCTAAGTGTTTGATAATATGTCTGAATGTGAAATTGTTGATGATTAGTACTAATAAGAGTATTGAGAAAGAATTCTCGATTACCTTATCTATATGTATAGTTTCCTTAATGTAATCTTATCTTCGATCATGAAATTTATGGATGAAATGCGAACATTTGGTAACGTGTTCAATGTGTTGATGAAATGCTCAAATGAGTGTTGTACTTGGATTGTTTGTTAAATGTCTATATGATTATCATATGTCTTCGCATGCTGCGTTTGAGTATGATTGGGACTACTACGTAGTCTAAGCAATCGGTAACAATTCTTGTTTGAGTGGCCGAATTAGTCTCGCCACATTTGATGCGTTCGGTGAATCCTAGTCATACGATGATTGTCAACAGTGGTTAGGCCACGTGGAGTACTTATGCGCTCCATATCGATTAATTCAGTGTGCACTCGTACCAATCGAACTTGTCAAATAACCCGATTGGCCTATTGTGTGTTTACCATGTATGGACACTACTGCTTGAAACTAAGGTACCACTTACCAATGTAAAGCCCGTTTAACCATCGTACCACGATCCACTAAGACTCATGAGCCGAGCATGGTGGTATAGGACACTGTGGTCGAGCTGTCGGCTTACACTAGGGTGACGAGCCTCCCTGTAGTGACTAGTGAGTAACCCAAACTCGTGAGCCAAATACGATGGTATGGGACACTGTATTCGAGCTGTCAACCTACACCAGTGCAGCCTAGCTGCAGTCCTATGGGTTGGGTTCGACCTTTTAATCCGGACCCACTTCGAAAATAGCGCTCTAGTTGGTAGGGCGTTGGTGGAGTAACCTCGAGTATAATCAATTGAACTTGCCTATCCATTGCTTTCATTAGGGGTGATGCCCTACAACTTGCCTATCGTATATGATTAACTAGGATTGACAACCCTAGATGGATCCTTGTTGGGTTAATGATATAAAGGGAGGTACCTTAGCTTTCTGAATCTGCTGTATGAATAAGCCTAACTAAGAACTTGGCAAACACGACCATGCACCGCATTGCATGGTCCTTTAGCGAGGAAGAGCACAGTGGGAGTTTATCATGCGCGACCGTGAGATGGGGTCGTTGAGGGAGTGCAGGCGAGGGCATGCATCATTACTGCATATCATCCCTGTATTAATAAGAGTAGTTAGGAATTGCTTGTTGTACCGCTTTAGCAATACTGCTTGATTAAATTGATAACATGTTAACCTTCGCCTTATAGTACCACTGAGTTGGCCACTCATTCCCACGTGTGCTTAGATATGAGGGTTTTCGTGTACTATGTACATATATAAACTATCTTAATTTATAATGCATTCCTTGTGTTTGTTGAAATGTGTGAATAAGTATGAAATTGTGATTTATGCTTACCATGATTATTAATTGAGAATTCATGATTGTTGTACGTATGGTGAACCCTTGTAAAGGGATTTGCTATAATACCTGTTATAACTACCTTACTACATGTATATAATATGTGTAGCCTAAGTGTTTGTAAAATGCCTGAATGTGAAAAAGCTTGTTTAAATGCATGAAATGAGGGTGTTGAGATAGGATTCTCAATTCCCTTAACTATGGTTATAGTATCCTTTAAATAACATATCCTACTACTATGTGCTCTATGAATGAAATGTCCATGTATGATAATATGTGTAGTATGTGTTTGTTAAATTGCTCAAGTAGGATTTATATCGGATTTCAGTTGTCACATGCAGTTTTAGATTACTAGATGTGAATGTTATTATTTGAAATGTGATTGGGGCTACTATGTAGTCCAAGCAATCGGTAAATGTCTGTGAATGGTGGTTGAACTGCTTAACCACGACAGACACGCCTGATGAATCCGAGTCGTACGCTGCTTGTTGGCAGTGGTTAGGCCACGCGGAGTGCTTACGCTCTCCATGTCGATCGGCTCGACGTATGCTCGTACTAGTCGAGCTTGTCAAGAAACCCGGTTGACCCAATGTATGTTCACCCTGTATGGACACTACTGTTTGAATCTAAGGTATCAACTTACAAGTGCAAAACCCGTTAACCTTGGTACCTTGATTCGCTAAGACTCATGAGCCAGACAAGGTAGAATGGGACATCATGGTCGAGCTGTCCGCCTACGCCGGGGTGACTAGCCCACCCTTAGTGACCAGTGAGCAACCTAAGCTCGTGAGCCAAATACGGTGGTATGAGACACTGTATTCGAGCTGTCGGCCTACGACTAGGTGACGAGCCATTCGTAGTAACCTCGATCATACTCTGAGACTACGATGAGACAACGAGCCTTTCCGTAGCAAATAGAGTATAAGCTAGGCCTGCATTGAGGTGATGAACCCTTTGTAGTGACCTGGAACCGCAACATCGTATGAGACTAGTTAGGACTGACGACCCTAGAAAGGATCATTGTTTGGGAAATGATATAAGGGAGGTACCTTAGCTTCTCAATCCTGTTGTATGAAAAGGTCTAATAAGAACTCGGTAATCATGCTCATGCACCGCATTGCATGTGCCTTTAGCGTTGGTGTTGAGCACAGAGGAAGGAGTGCATGTTGCGACTGTAAGAGGAAGATCGCAGAGGGAGTGTAGGCAAGGGCATGCATCATTAATACATATCATGTTTGCATTAACCAGAGTACTTAGGGATGTTTGATTGTATTGCTTTATCATTACTGCTTGATTGAATTGATAACATGTTAACATTTGCCTTATAGCTCCACTGAGTTGATCACTCACTCCCATGTTTTGGGACAGTGTTTTAAACAACAACCAGACCCTGTCTTAGATGCAAATTCTGGCACGACGTATGAGGCCGAGCCAGACTTCTACGACGATGAGGAGGAGTTCTCATACATGCAGTTATCAGGCAGGTTTATGTAGACCGCTCTGATCGACGGGTTTACAGGGATATATGATTAGTTGGACATTCACATTTTGTTATTTTGTATTTTTTTGGAACAAATATGTATTTATTCAGTTCAGTAATGCAATCATACTCGGGAGGTTGGGAAACACATCTATGTACTTTATATATCTATCATAGTCTTCCGCTTGCGAAATTTAACTGTTTCTGGAGAATGATATGTTGTTTGGTATAATCTCACTCATGTTTTAGGCACTAATATAGACAACATTTAATCATCATTATCTATGTTGCATAAGTGATGTGCTGGGACTCGGGAGTTGGGCTCCTGCTCGACCCCCGAATTTCAGGGCATTACAAGTTGGTATCAAAGCATGATTCGGATTAAACTGAACCTATGTTATGGTCACACGACGCCCACTAACGTACTTTGACTTAGGAGAGTGCGATAACGCGTTGGAACAGGCATAGGATTCCCAGTTTCGCCAATCGGCTAAATTAATTAAAATCAACCGCCGAGATCGGACCCGTACACACCCGTGATCACTTGAGGCGATCCCGGATCACTTCTAGACCATCAATCGACGGGTTTAGACGAAGATTTAACCCATTCCAACCTCAAAAAACCTGAAAAACATGAATGTACATGAGATAGAACCCGAAATAACTCGAACGGACTTCGAGGCCAACATCGTGCAATTCGGAGGGGGCCAGAGGTGGACCCCGTACATTTCCAGTACCCAGGGGGGATGACATCACCCCTGGGGCGAGCCCTCGACCTGGTTTCCAGGGACTTACGTGGCATCGCCGGTTTGGCGAGGCCTCGCCGATCGGACGTCCCGAGCTTGTAGGGCCGACGCGGGCCAACGCGTGTGAGCTGCTGTGTGGCCCACCAAAATGTAACGCCCTGAAATTCGGGGGTCGAGTATGAACTCAACTCCCGAGTTCCAACGCATCACTTATGCAACATACACAATGCCGGTTAAATGTTGTCTGAGTTAGCGCAATAAACATGAATGAGATTAAACCAAAACAGTAATTCATACTCCAGTTCAATTGCATTTAAAAACAGCGGAAGACTGAAATTTTATATTCAAGTATGTAAAGTAACAAAATTTTCTGAACTCCAGAGTATGAGTACTAGCTGAGCACCAATATACATGTAATGTCTGTAAGTCAAAAACCCAAAATACATCCTCAAAAGAGGCCCCGAGAATCCTGCGATACAGCCGACCTAAGCGTAGCTGTCAGAGTACTGCATGAAAGAGAACTCCTCCTGGTCCTCATCAACGTCGGGCTCTGGCTCCTGAACCAAGGCGCCCTCTAACCCTGCGACAGAGTCTGGTTTGTGTGTACAACACCGTCCCGTAACGTGGGAGTGAGTAGCTAACTCAGTGGAACAATAATGCATAAGTTAACATGTTATCAAATCAACCAAGCAGTAATGATAAAGCAGTACAAATCAAGCATTTCTAACTACTCTTGTTAAATGCAAAATGACATGACATGATGCGGTATGCCCTTGCCAAACCACCCTCAAGCGACATCATCTTACGTTCGCGAATGCTTAACTCCCTCAGTGCGCCACATCTACAAAGCACATGCGGTGCGATGATGCTCGTGATTGCCAAGTTATTATTAGTCCATTTCAATCAGCAGTATTGGGAAACTAAGGTACCTCCCTTGTATCATTCCCAACATGATCCATTCTAGGGTCGTCAATCCTAGTTATTCTCATACGATTTTATGGTTTGAGAAGCTTAGTGATGGCATCGCAAAGGGCTCGTCACCCGTCAGCGCGGATACAGATCTCACCGTATGCGGCTCAATTGCTGGCCGTCAGCTCGAGTACAGGTCTCACCGTACTCGGCTCAATCACTAGCCGTTAGCTCAAGTACAGGTCTCACCATACTCGGCTCAACTCACACTCTAGTTGCTGTGAAAGGCTCGTGGCCAATTACAGATACTTAGAGTACACTCGATGATACCACGGAGGACTCGTCGCCCGTCAGCACGAGCACAGATCTCACCGTACTCGGCTCTCGCCGAAGTATCGACAACTCGAATACAGTGTCTCATACCACCGTATTCGGCTCACGAGATAGTTGCGCAATGGTCACTACGGGGAGGCACATGGCCCTAGCATAGGCCGACAGCTCGACAACGGTGTTCCATACCACCATGCCCGGCTCATGCGTCTTAGCGGATCTAGGTACCATGGTTAAACGGGAATCACCACTGGTAAGTTTGGTACCCTAGGTTCAAGCAGTAGCGACCAAACAGGGTGAACACACAACTACACTTCGGTTTAATTGGCGAGCCTGACTAGCTCGAGCGCACCACAAGTTGAGCGATATGGAGCGCAAAAGCACTCCACGTGGCCAACCACTATCGCCAACCGAAGTACGACTCGGGTTCGCCGGACCCGTCCTTTGTGGCGACATGAATCTCAGCCACAATCACAAGTCTGGTACCGAGTGTTTGGACTATATACATAGTCCCAAACTCAAACAGTTTCATCATTAGCATGTGAAGTAAAGCATGATAAACAAGCAATACAAGCATGTTAGTAAGCATGTTATAAAGCATGAAGTAAAACATGAAGTAAAGCATATTACAAAGCATGTTGTAATGCATGTAATAAAGCACTATCCCCATAGGGATACAATTGTATGTGCAATACAATTAAGTGGTTGCGGTGAACCACCGCATGGAGGGGATCCTACATGTCTCTAAGGGAGTTGGAAAACCCATATCAGCGCCTATCTAAGGCACTAGTACATACACATGTACACATACATGCACTTATACAAACACTTAGAATACACTTTTCCAACATACATGACGTATGTTAGGCAAGTTCGTGATTGGGCTGTCCCTAAGCCTCGAGAGTATTTTTCCCGTGTATATCATAATCATACGGCAAATAATCATCACAATTATATTTCCAAAATCCGCACGTATGCGGAATTTCTGGAATACACAATTTCCACATATATGACATTTACACATGAACATGTATTTTTGCGATCCCTTTCGCCAAACTAGCATTTTATCCACACATGATATAATCAAACATTAAATAAACATGTTAAACATTTTCTCAACAAAAATACGTATACGGTATTTCTACGTATATCAAGAGTATGTAAAATTCCATAATCTTTATCGCTAATCGAAACAGGAAACGGAAAGCACTTTGTACATGTGCATTTGCATGCAGATCATGAATCTATCATTATCTGACATTGAAAGCGTTGAAAACCGTAACTTATACGCTTAAAGTCCTCACCTCAGCCCTTGGAATTCCAATGAATCAGCAAGAGGGTTGGTGCTTCCGTATACGGGAGTTTCTTAGCCTAAAGAGCGCATTCAATTAGTCTTTCCTTAACCTATCACTAATCAGGCTCAAATCAGACCTAGGGTTAGGGTTTCTTACCTTCAAATGGGGTGGAAACCGCCGGGAAATCCCTTGGAATAGAGCGGTGTAGGCCGTGGGAGAAGTGGAAGCAACAGGAGGAAGATCGGCCTTGATCTCCACAAGTTTCTCTCTCTTTTTCTCTTAGGGTTTGGACCCAAATTCGTATGGCTGTGAGAGGGGCTGTTCTAAGCCCCTTTTATAGCCTAGAACATAACCAAAATAGACTTAGGTTCAAGGGTGGCTGCATATATAGGCAGTTCGCCACTTTCCAAGCTCAAAAGCGGTGTTCTGGTAGCCCTCTTTGAGCCAAACGTCAGACTTAAGCTCACCCTCTGAGGATCTACGTGGGATTACGTTTTCGGCTCGATCGGATTCCCAGATCGCACGTGGCGGACCACTTTCAGTTCAATGATCCGTGGGCCACGATCAGAATTTCTGAGTACATGTAAATGTTCCTGAAATTTTTCTTAATCCGAGGGTGTAATTTGGTCTGATTCCGACGGTCAGGTTGCTTAATACTGACGCGCAACCGAAAGGTGCCAGATCACTATTCCAGATATTTTCTTTTGGATAGAAATAGTGTTTTTCACACTCCCTCGCTCCGGAGTGAAAATAATGGCCGTGGGACATCGGAATCATCTGATTTTTGAGATGATTGTCAAGCCCAGTGGGGCAGTCCTGGTTCCTTAGCTTCGTGTTAATCGGACTCCCGATGTGCGATCTAGACCTCATACGAAGTTTCGTTTCAGTCCCGAGAGCAGACGGGTAATGAGTTTGGCTCTAGACTTTAGGATAACCTAGAGTCACCAATTCTGCAAGTTTTGGGTCTTGCAGATCGTATTTAAAGCGATCCCAACGGATTTCATGATTTACCGAGTTTAGTACTTAGTTAACTTTGTTAAATTTCTAAAGGATTCAACCCTATGTGATTTCTGGTCGAGGTGGTACTCGGCCCAATGTACGGAAATTTTCAGGTCGTTACACAAAACGAGTGGGAATGGTTTTATTCATTCCATTTGCTTCCCCTCTTCATTTCCCACCCCTCTAAGCTTTCCTTTCTCTCAAAAATCTCAAATTTCCCCTCTCAAATCACCCCTCTAAACTCATTTTCTTCCTTTTTCTTGTACATCTACACCATTCTCTCAAACCCATCTTCCACAGCTGCCTATTTCCCTTAATCCCTTTCATTTGAGTGCACAAATACTCCTTTGTGTCTCAAAAACCCCAAAGTTCAACAATCCATTTTGTTCCCTCTACCTTATTTCACTACAATGGCTCTCATCGAGCTTGTAGCGGCCATTTTCTCCATCTCCATGCTTCTTTCTCTCATGGGGAAGAAGAGAGCTCCCATGAATAAAGCCAAGCCTAGCCGCCCTCCTCGTTCAAGGAGGCTGAAAAATGCCGCCGCAGGTCTTAGCACCAATCGAGAGATAAGGACAAAGTGGGACCTCGATCCCCAGGCTCCCCTCGAAAGGGCTCTGCTGGCAGAGTTGTCTTATGGAAGATTCGAGGGCCGTAAGGTCCTTTTTGAAGCACATGTGGATGAGAAGCTCTTTGAAAAGTATCTGGTGATGGACCACCTGGTAGAGGCCGGGTGTGTAAGTGTTATATTATATATCCCTGTTTGTTGTCAAATTTGTGGTGCCAAAATCACTGTTATATATCTTGCATAAGTGAAGCTCTCTCAAAGATCAACATTCATGAACAAGCTAAGCTCACAACAAGCTAAGCTCACAACAAGCAAAGATCAGGAGTACAAAGATCAATCTTAAATGCAAGAACTGCTCACAAGACAAGACTCAAGCTACAAGACTTCAAGAAGAGTACAAGGCTGTTCATAAAGAACTCAAGACACTTTCAAGATTGAGCTATATCAAGATTTCAAGATTGAACTACATCAAGACTTCAAGGCTCATACTTCAAGGTCACTAGTTCATAATGTTTCAATGTCCTTACTTCATGGTTGAGGTTTGACTGACCTTAGGTTGACCTTGGAAGTAGGTCACTTTGGATACATAAATCGAATGTTTATTTTACATAAGTTTCGTCTGTTCTTCGACTAGTCCTAGGCCTTCTTCGACTAATCCTAGAGTTGCTTCAACCAGTCTAAGAAATTCCTCGATCAGTCGTAAGTTTGTTACAAAAATCGGATAATTTTTGTTAGGCTTCGACTAATCCAGGAATCTATTCGACCAGTCGAAGGAACAGTGTCGACTGCATCTTCGACCAGTCGAAAATCTTCGACTCAAAGTCCAGCGATGAATTTTAAGTTCTTCGACCAGTCAAAGGAGACCTTTGACCAGTCGAATGTGACCTAGGACCAGTCGAAGGAGTCCTTCGACCAGTCGTAGAACGGTCAAAGCTTATCGCGCCTGATTTTTCAAATATCTGTTATTACTTCGACTAGTCGAAGAGCTCTCTAGACCAGTCGAACACGCGATCTGCTCACCTATAAATAGAGCACGAATCTCAGAAGAAATTATCGAATTAATTAATCCATTCAAGCCAATCTTCGTCGAACTTCTGAGAGATAATTTTGTGCTCCATCTAAGCTAAGTGTGCTTATTTAATATTCTCTTTCCTTAGCTTTATTTAATTGATTTTTTTTCTGCTATTCCAATCTAATTTGATAAGAGGAATTGTTATTCCCTTTCTTTGGAATCAAAATCAATTAAGGCAAGCCCTACTTGGTTTAATTTAAAATCTATTAGAATTAGAACCATTGTAATTGAGTACTGGACATTGAACTTGGACATTTAATCATCTACTCTGATTTGGTTCTACCGGGCTACTACAACAAAGGAGATAATCAGGTATTTTACATTTAATTGTAAATTCCTTTCTGTTTTGGTTTCTTTCAAGATTTGCCAGAAAAATCTTGTTGTATTGGTTATCTGAGGAGAGCCAGAAAAACTCAGAAGTGAGGTTTTTTTAATTGTGTAAGCCCACAGACAAAGACACAATTGTAAAGGTTTTTGGTGAACCTGGGAAAACCGATTTTGTTAGTGAACACTAATATCCCCTGTGTGAGGATATGAGGAGTGGAGTAGCATTTTGTGTGGCTGTTGTTTAACAGTTGGTGAACACACAGGCGAACCACTATAATCCCTTGTGTTGTGGTTGAATGATTTATACTTCTAATCTTTAATTATTCTTTTGTGGGATGTATGTATGGTGGTGAATGTTGTAATCATTTAATTCAAGCATTGTGAGAATTTTGTAATAGTTTAGAATTTATTTTCTGTTATTCCTTTATCAGCTTGATATTCAATTTCTTTTAAAAGTTGTTCCAGCAAGGTTGCCCTGCCATTTTTATGGTGTATGGCTGTCCCTAGAACAATACATTTGTGATTACAATTTATTTCAATTCAGTTTGTATTTATTTCTTTATTCCTCTTTGGTTTGAGATTTGATACAAAGATCTTTCTAGAAATAAGGTTGTCCTACCATAAACTCTGGTTTTTGGTGTAAGGTTGTCCTTAGAACAACATTTGTATCAACCTCTCAAGATCTAAATTTTGAGGTTGTTTTACTTTCCTGCATTGTGATTTACTTTGGCTATCATATTCTTTTTAATTTCGCTGTTATAAGTTTTATTTGGCATTGTCCTATTCACCCCCCCTCTAGGACAGCTAGGCCTTTTCAAGTGGTATCAGAGACTAATAGCTCTTTTTTAATTCTTGGATTTAATTCCTGAGCTAACGATTTAAGCTATTTAAGATGTCAAATTTTGATAGCCTTTCAGTCACAAGGCCTCCACCCTTTGATGGATCCAACTATGCCTATTGGAAAGCCAGAATGAGGATCTTCCTCAAATCAATGGATGAAAATGTGTGGCAAGCCACAGTGACTGAATGGAAACCTCCTATCATGGAAGTTACTGGGGTTGATGGTTCAAAATCTATGAAAGTCACACCATATTACCAATGGACCACTCTTCAGAAAAGTGAGAGTAGTGCAAATGCTAAAGCACTAAATGCAATCACTTGCGCACTATCACCGGATGAGTTCAAAAGAATCATTTCCTGTGATACTGCAAAGAAGCTTGGGATATATTAGAAATGACACACGAGGGTACTACAATTGTCAAAAAATCTAAAGTCCAACTCCTCACAACCAGATTTGAAGAAATTCATATGGAGGAAAATGAAATGTTTATGGACTTTTACACTAGATTGAATGACATTGTAAACTCAATGTGGGGTCTTGGCGATAAAATCCCAGAAAGTAAAGTGTGTGCAAAGATATTACGCTCACTTCCTGAACGGTTCAATTCTAAAGTAACCGCAATCCAGGAACTTCGTGATACGGATAATATGAGGGTAGAAGAACTAGTTGGTTCTCTACAAACCTACGAGTTAAACTTTAAAGCTCCTAAAGGTAAATCTATCGCACTAAAATCTTCTAAATATAATTCAGAAGAAAATTCTGATTCAGAAGATGATATGGCTCTTTTAGCTAAGAAATTTTACAAGATTTTCAAAAGCAAGAAAAGGGTTGATTTTCAAAAATCGAATGATAAAAAGAAGTTTAGACCCAAATCTCGAAAATCTTTGAAAGATAGTCAATGTTACAACTGTCAAGAATATGGGCACTTAGCAAATAGATGTCCTAAAAAGGACAAACCCAAGAAGAAGGGTATGTTGGCTACATGGGATGAATCATCTGATTCTGAAGCTTCTTCTGAATCAGAAGATTCTGAAACTGAGTTGGGCAATGAGGTTAAAGCTCTTATGACTCTAGCCAAATTCACATTTTCAGATAATGACTCAACAAGTGAAGAAAATCTGAGTAGTGAATGTGAAAATGAAGATGATCTTCAAGACGCTTATAATGCCCTATATAAGGAAAGTTGTAAAATTGCTGTCAAACTTAAACTTCAAAAAGAAAAGTTTTCTAAACTCAAAGAATGTTTTGAATCACTTGTCTTAGAAAAATCACAAATTTCAGATTGTTTTGAAAAATCAAAATGCGATTTGGAATTCAAGAACTCCCTAATTATTGATTTGAAATCTGAAATTGAGAAACTCAAAACTGAAGTATCTTCTCTTCTGAGTCTAAAGGACACATGGAAATATGCCCAAGGAGATCCAAAGTTAGAAAAACTTTTATCCGGATCAAGAAAATGTGGCGATCTATCCGGGTTGGGCTATGATAAAAATCTACCTCCTAAACAAAAGTATACTCCTCCTATGTTTGTTAAAGGAGAGTCCTCAAACTCAAAAGGGAAAAGTACTTATCAAGATTTTTCTAGAAATTCAAAAACTTTTCAAAAACCTAGAAGCAGCCATGTCAACTTTAATCAGAAACGAAATCCACTAGCTGAAAAGATAGTTGATTTACTCAAGGAGCTCTTAAAATCTAACTCTATAGGTCATTCTTACAACTATAAACAAAAGAAGACCAACTATGTTCCTAAACCCAAAACAGTTTTGAAATGGGTTCCTAAAGTTGCCTGCTTGGTTGCTCACACTGCTTTCAAAGCAACAAGTCATTCAAAGTGGTACCTAGACAGTGGATGCTCCAGGCATATGACAGGTGACAAAGCTTTATTCACGGATCTGAAAGATATGACTGATGGTTCAGTCACATTTGGTGATGGTAGCAACTGCAAGATTATAGGCCAAGGTACGGTTCAACTTTTTAATCTTCCTGTGTTTAAAAATGTCTTATATGTTGAAGGCTTAAAACATAACTTGCTTAGTATATCTCAAATATGTGATAATAACCATAGTGTTCGGTTTTCTAATCAAAGCTGTGAGATACTAAACAATAAGGGTTCTGTAATATTAACTGGACGTAGAACGTCTGAAAATTGCTATATTATTAGCGAATCCAGCTCATCTAATCAAACATGTTACATGGTCCATACAGACGAGACTGATTTATGGCACAAACGTCTTGGACATGTACATTATCGAAATTTATATAGATTGAGCAAACGAGAACTTATAAGAGGTTTACCCAAACTTCAGAAATTAGATAAGATATGTGGTGAGTGCCAGATAGGCAAACAAACAAGAAACTCACACAAAAAGGTGAATTCAAATACCACATCAAGACCACTCGAACTCCTCCACATGGATCTGATAGGACCTACCAGAACAAAAGTCGTGGTGGGAAAAAGTATATCCTGGTAATAGTTGATGATTTTACCAGATTCACTTGGGTAGTCTTCTTAAGGGATAAATCTGAAACCCTTGAAGAAGTAAGAAAAGTTTTCAAAAGGATTCAAACTGAAAAATCTTCTCAAATCAGTAAATTCGTAGTGATCATGGATCTGAATTTGAGAATAGCAATTTTGAGAAGTTTTGTACCGACCAAGGAATATTACATGAATTCTCTGCTCCCAAAACTCCACAACAAAATGGAATTGTAGAAAGAAAGAATAGGGTGCTTCAAGAAATGGCTAATGTCATGTTGAATAGCATGAAGCTCTCTAAAAATCTTTGGGCTGAAGCAGTCAACACAGCTTGCTATATTATTAACCGAGTCTACACTAGCAAAGATAATAATAAAACGGCTTACGAATTGTGGTTCAATAAAAAGCCTACTGTTAAATACTTTCGAGTTTTTGGCAGCAAGTGCTATATTTTACGAGATCGTGAAAATTTGGGAAAATTCGATACGAAAAGTGATGAAGGGATTTTTCTAGGATATTCCTTAAACAGTCGAGCTTATAGGGTTCTGAACAAAAGAACTGGTGTGATTCAAGAGTCCATAATGTTGTCATTGATGATCACTTAAACACGCCAATCTCTAATTCAGATAATGATGAAGTTCTAATCATTGATAAACCCGATACTTCATCGAATCAGACTGATTCTGAGTTAAGGACTGTTAAAGATCATCCAACCACACAAATTCTTGAAACCCTCTCACCGGTGTTCGCACCCGTAGACAACTTGAGGATATATGTAATTATGTATGTTTTACATCCCAAATAGAACCATCTAATGTAAAAGAAGCTCTTGCTGATGAGAACTGGATTGTTGCGATGCAAGAAGAACTTAACCAATTCGTAAGAAATGATGTTTGGTATCTCGTACCAAGACCTAAAGATAAACACATCATTGGAACAAAATGGATTTTCAAAAATAAGTCTGACGAATGTGGAAATATAATTAGAAACAAGGCTAGACTAGTGGTACAAGGTTATACTCAAATTGAAGGGATTGATTTCGATGAAACTTTTGCACCAGTAGCACGTCTTGAATCTATCAGACTATTTATATCCATTGCATGTTTTAGAAAGATAAAGATCTATCAGATGGATGTGAAAAGTGCTTTTCTAAATGGCGATTTACATGAAGAAGTCTATGTTGAACAGCCAATGGGTTTTGAAGATCCCAAAAATACTGATTATGTGTATCGGCTTAAAAAGGCACTTTATGGATTAAAACAAGCACCTAGGGCATGGTATGAGAAACTAACGAAATTTCTTTTAAGTCATAATTTTCAAATGGGATCTGTTGATAAAACTCTATTTGTTAAAAAACATAATGATCATATCTTAATGGTACAGATTTATGTTGATGATATCATTTATGGATCAACTTGTACTGACTTGACTACTGAGTTTGCAGATTTGATGAAATCACAGTTCGAAATGAGCATGGTTGGGGAATTGACTTATTTCCTTGGATTACAAGTAAAGCAACAACCTGAAGGAATATTTATTTCTCAATCTAAGTATGCTTTGAATCTAATCAAGAGATTTGGATTTGAGAATGGCAAGAATTTTGATACTCCTATGAGTACTACCCTGAAACTCTCAAAAACTCTAATGGTAAAAATGTTGACTCAAAACTTTATCGGAGTATGATTGGTAGTTTGTTATATTTAACTGCTAGTAGACCTGATATTTCTCTAAGTGTTGGTATTTGCGCAAGATATCAATCTGATCCAAAAGAATCTCACTTGATTGCTGTCAAGCGAATTATTAGATATGTCGCAAGTACTGTAAATCTCGGTCTCTGGTATCCTCATGAGACTAGTGTCCAATTAGCTGGGTACTCGGATGCTGACTGGGCTGGTAATCTAGATGATAGAAAATCAACCAGTGGTGGTTGTTTTACATTGGAAATTGTCTAGTTTCCTGGTTTAGTAAGAAACAAAATTCTATATCACTTCAACAGCTGAAGCTGAGTATATCGCAGCTGGTAATGCATGTACGCAGCTAGTTTGGATGCAACGAATGCTAAGTGATTATGGAATTAAACAGGATTCTCATACTAAGCACATTGACATTAGATTTCATTATATATGGGAATTAGTAGAAGAAAAAGTTATATCTCTAGAATATATTCCTATCGAAGATCAACGAGCTGACATTTTCACAAAACCTCTCGATAAAAGCAGGTTCAAAAAGATGAAATTTGATCTTGGCATGTGCATTTTGAAATGATTATTTATGCCTACTTGTATCATAGTGTATATATTTGCTAGATTGAATTCTAATTTTTGAATAATTTGCAAGAAATATGAATTTTTGGACATTCTTCGACCAGTCGTGAGTATACTCGACCAGTCGACCTTCGACCGGTCGTAGATATCCACGACCAGTCGTAGATCTCGGAAATCACTTAAAATTTGGGGATTTTTGCTTTCTTCCTCATTTCGTTTTTCCTCTCTAAGGAGCCGAGCTTCGACTTGTCGAACCCATCTTTCATGTTCTTCAAGGTTAGTGTTCCAAATCACGTTTTTCTTGCAGATTTGTGTCTAGATTGTTTACTTTTCAAGCTTTAAGCTTTGTATTTTGGATTTCATTGAGATTTGGGGTTTGGATTTTGAAAAATCTGTTTTGAGTAAACCCACTTCTCAATCCTTTGCAACTTCTTAATTCTTGATATCCTTGTTGCAAATGGCTTCTAGAGGTAGAAAAACTACTTCCCGTGGTCCTTCTTCCTCCAGATCGACCATTATCTCTAAGCGTCATCTTCTTGTTCCCAATGATGATCCATCTTATGTTAGGGACATTAGATTACGTAATGTTATTGTTGAACATCCTGTTGATGTTAATCATATTGCACCTTTTGACATCCTTCCTATGCTTGAAGCTGTAGGTTGGGTTAACTTATTACATTGGGGTGGGCCTGCATACCGGTCCATTGCCCAATCCATGTTTACATGTATTAGTGCTTTTTCACAGGATAATTTAACTTTTAAAATATCTACTAGAGAAGGGCCTTTTGACATTGATCGTCATTTAATTTCAGCCCTTATGGACATTCCTGTGAATGATGAGGGTATTCCTATCCATAACTTAACTGATAAACCCTCAATGTCTGAAAAACGCATGCTCACTAGAGACTTGTGCAACATGGATGTTCAATGGACACAAAAGGGAATGCGCTTCCCGCAAGGTATTTGTTACCCAAGTACAGAATTCTCCACAAAATCTTTGTGTCTAATCTGTATCCTCGTTCGGGTAATAAAACTGACTTGACTTCGTTTATGGTTCGTGTTATCCATGCTATCTCCAAAGGTACTCAATTTGTTTACCATCCTTAATCTGTCATTTCATTCTTCAGTTTAGACTCCATCCTGGTCATAGTGACATTCCTTTTGCCTATTTAATGACTGTATTGGCTACACATATGTTAGTCGATATGCCGGTTGATGAGGCACCAATCCATCATCTGATCTTCAACAATACTAATATCAATAAGATGAAGCTGGATCTACTTCCTGAACAAGGTGGTGGTGGTGGTGGTGGTCATGAAGAAACTGGTGATGACATTAATATGGATGACATTTTTGAGGAACTGGATTCTGACTCAACAAATGATCCAGATTTTGAACCATCTGATGGTGATGCTCGTCTGAGTGCATTAGAGGATAAAGTTGAGAATATAAATGTAAAGATGGAAAACATGTATGTTGCTCATGAATTACAATTCAAGTACATGCGCAAATATCTTAGGCTATTGAACAAAGGCATGCACCAACTTGATCCCTCTATTCCTGCTCCGTCATCTGGTTCTTGTTCTGATTAGTTTATATGAGACTTCTGGTCTGTAATAACTTTATAACTTAGCACTTGGTTGACTGATTTTGAGTTGGATATTCTATGTTTTATGCTGGATATTTATTCTATGTGAAGCTATGCTGAGTATCTCTATCTCTGTTTTGCTATAATCTCATAACTCCTCATGTTTACTCTCATATATCCCTTTATTTAGTTCTCCTTTATTGTTGTTTCCTTTGTCATATTGTGACAAAAAGGGGGAGAATGGTTTGTTCTTAACGATATGATTGTGAGAGGAGTAGCATTGGTTATGTTACTCAGGGGGAGTATGTTTGAACTAGTTAAATGAAACTGGTTGAATGTTGAATGATGTCGTATGTTGAATATTGAATATTGATTTGCAGGTAAGCCAGTTGATATGAACTAGTTCATAACTCTTTAACCAGTTGTTTTACTTTATGTTTATCTTGGTTATGTGTTTTGTCACTAATTTGACAAAGGGGGAGATTGTAAGTGCTATATTTTATATCCCTGTTTGTTGTCAAATTTGTGGTGCCAAAATCACTGTTATATATCTTGCATAAGTGAAGCTCTCTCAAAGATCAACATTCATGAACAAGCTAAGCTCACAACAAGCTAAGCTCACAACAAGCAAAGCTCACGAGTACAAAGATCAATCTTGAATGCAAGAACTGCTCACAAGACAAGACTCAAGTTGCAAGACTTCAAGAAGAGTACAAGGCTGTTCATAAAGAACTCAAGACACTTTCAAGATTGAGCTACATCAAGATTTCAAGATTGAACTACATCAAGACTTCAAGGCTTATACTTCAAGATCACTAGTTCCTAATGTTTCAATGTCCTTACTTCATGGTTGAGGTTTGACTGACCTTAGGTTGACCTTAGAAGTAGGTCACTTTGGATACATAAATCGAATGTTTATTTTACATAAGTTTGGTCTGTTCTTCGACTAGTCCTAGGCCTTCTTCGACTAGTCCTAGAGTTGCTTCGACCAGTCTAAGAAATTCCTCGATTAGTCGTAAGTTTGTTACAAAAATCGGATAATTTCTGTTAGGCTTCGACTAATCCAGGAATCTGTTCGACCAGTTGAAGGAACAGTGTCGACTGCATCTTCGACCAGTCGAAAGTCTTCGACTCAAAGTACAGTGATGAATTTTAAGTTCTTCGACCAGTCAAAGGAGACCTTCGACCAGTCGAAGGTGACCTACGACCAGTCGAAGGAGTCCTTCGACCAGTCGTAGAACGGTCAAAGCTTATCGCGCCTGATTTTTCAAATATCTGTTATTGCTTCGACTAGTCGAAGAGCTCTCTAGACCAGTCGAACATGCGATCTTCTCACCTATAAATAGAACACAAATCTCAGAAGAAATTATCGAATTAATTAATCCATTCAAGCCAATCTTCGTCGAACTTCTGAGAGATAATTCTGTGCTCCATCTAAGCTAAGTGTGCTTATTTAATATTCTCTTTCCTTAGCTTTATTTAATTGATTTTTTTTCTGCTATTCCAATCTAATTTGATAAGAGGAATTGTTATTCCCTTTCTTTGGAATCAAAATCAATTAAGGCAAGCCCTACTTGGTTTAATTTAAAATCTATTAGAATTAGAACCATTGTAATTGAATACTGGACATTGAACTTGGACATTCAATCACCTACTCTGATTTGGTTCTACCGGGCTGCAACAACGAAGGAGATAATCAGGTATTTTACATTTAATTGTAAATTCCTTTCTGTTTTGGTTTCTTTCAAGATTTGCCAGAAAAATCTTGTTGTATTGGTTATCTGAGGAGAGCCAGGAAAACTCAGAAGTGGGGTTTTTTTAATTGTGTAAGCCCACAGACAAAGACACAATTGTAAAGGTTTTTGGTGAACCTGGGAAAACCTATTTTGTTAGTGAACGCTAATATCCCCTGTGTGAGGATATTAGGAGTGGAGTAGCATTTTGTGTGGCTGTTGTTTAACAGTTGGTGAACACACAGGCGAACCACTATAATCCCTTGTGTTGTGGTTGAATGATTTATACTTCTAATCTTTAATTATTCTTTTGTGGGATGTATGTATGGTGGTGAATGTTGTAATCATTTAATTCAAGCATTGTGAGAATTTTGTAATAGTTTAGAATTTATTTTCTGCTATTCCTTTATCAGCTTGATATTCAATTTCTTTTAAAAGTTGTTCCAGCAAGGTTGCCCTGCCATTTTTATGGTGTATGGCTGTCCCTAGAACAATACATTTGTGATTACAATTTATTTCAATTCAGTTTGTATTTATTTCTTTATTCCTCTTTGGTTTGAGATTTGATACAAAGATCTTTCTAGAAATAAGGTTGTCCTACCATAAACTCTGGTTTTTGGTGTAAGGTTGTCCTTAGAACAACATTTGTATCAACCTCTCAAGATCTAAATTTTGAGGTTGTTTTACTTTCCTGCATTGTGATTTACTTTGGCTATCATATTCTTTTTAATTCCGCTGTTATAAGTTTTATTTGGCATTGTCCAATTCACCCCCCTCTAGGACATATAGCTAGGCCTTTTCAGGGTGGGGTCCCATATTTGAGGGAAAGTCTCATGCGAATGTGAACACTGTCCGAGCCTTCTACGTCCATATACATGAGCCAACGCTGGAGCCTTTGCAGTTCAAATTTCCTGTGGGAAGGGGTGACCTCACAGTCAATGCTGGCTTGATAGCCCGACTCATGGGGATGTCGCTTGGCGAGGTCCATGCTAGTGAGAAGAGTCTTAAGAGTGCACGTGAAAGAGATTGTCGCATGTGATTCCTTTGTGGCCAACTGGCCCACTGGAATCCAAACAATAGCATCCTAGCGACCAATATGTCTGACGACTTTCGCCTACTCCACCACATCTTCACATACAACGTGTACCCTAGGTGGAGCAATCATAGTGAGTGCACGCGCCTGATAGTAGACTTTCTGTACCGAGCTGGGCAGGGAGAGAAGTTGTGCATGCCTATGTATGTACTGTTACAGATAGTGCAGACTGCGCGCTCTTCTATGATGTCTGTTTCACTCCCCTTCGGCCAACTCATATGCAAACTTGCACATGAATTTGCCTACAGACTTGGCGCAGAAATTCCTGTGCCGATCCATTATATCAACGACACTACTCTCAACAACATAGAGATTGGGCCATGACAACGTCAAGCCTGACTCGACAAGAGTGAGGATGAGACGGAAAGCGAAGAAGAGGAAAGTGATGAAGAAGGTGATGAGATAAGGGAAGAAAGAGAGCAGGAAGAGGAAGAGGAGGCCCAGGACACTGATGAGGGCTCTCCTCCTGCCACACAGGAGTGTGGCAGTGATCGGGCTGCTATACAAGCCCGTTTAGCTCAACTTGAGGAGGGTCAGGCCGCCATGCGATAGGAGGTCACTGCGACCCGAGCCAAGGTTGAAGAGCATCAACCCTTCACAAAGTGGAAGTTTAGCAAGGTGTCTTGCACCTTGCGGGCCATCAAGTGTTGTCTACAGAACAAGGGTACGCCACCACCATTGCCTGATTCAGACGACTAGTCATGCTCGCAGTCGTCTCTTAGTGTGTTTTGTTGTTTGTTTCCTAGTTTCTATGTTTTAACCTTGACGGGCTTAGCAGTAGGGTAGGTTGATGGTGTGTTGTGTTTAAGGCTTTATTAGATTAGCTCACATGCGTTTCCTGTCATGACTCATGTAAAACTATATCTCATGTATGGTGACAAATTTTGTTTAATGAAATGCATGCGACTCCTTTGTTGTGAACTGTGTAGAATGCTTGAGGAGTTGAGTGTTATATGTTAAATCTCACGAGTTGCACCCTATGTTGTATATAGGGAATGTCACCTAAGAGCATGCGGAGCTGACACGTCTCTCACTGGGCGAATCGTTTGATGGGGCACCTCCCCTAAGCGATAGCCACCCGGACCACAGCTTGGGTCTGATTCACGAGACTACGCCGGATTCTCTGCTGGCCACTGGCCCCATTGCTGGGCCGACGCTTATGACACCGCCTATGGCACCACCTGTGGTACCACCTGTTACACCATCAGTTCCTGAGCAGAACCGTGTGTCTACCTCGACGCCTCACATACCACAGTCCGCTCCACCTCCTGATAGGCTAGAGCAGATGATGTTGTTGATGCAGCAGCAGTAGATACAACAACAACAACAGCAACAACAGTTTCTGACTACCATCGCGGGGGTCTTTGCCCAGAGTATGGGTGTGGCCCCACCTACACCACCTGTGCACCCTACAGGGAACGTGAGTGCTAGCGGCCTTTTCAAGGGATTCTAACGCTTGTGGCTTCCTGCTTTCGCGAGTACTCACAGACACGAGGAGGCCGAATATTGGCTTGACCGCATATTTAAGATGCTAAAGCCACTGCACTGCACTGATGTAGAGTAGGTGGAGTTGGTCACCTTTATGTTCGAGAAGGAGGCCAGTTTGTAGTGGGACAATATCTTGTGGACTACTGCTGTCGGCTACGTGTGGACGTGGGAGGCCTTTGAGACGCGCTTCCACGGGAAGTATTTCCCTCTCACGTACCGTCATGAGAAAGAGGGAGAGTTCCTTCACCTCCATCAGGGAGGGATGACAGTAGCAGAGTATGAGAACAGATTTACGAAGCTGGCTAGGTATGCTCCGTTGATCCTAGTTGATGAGTCGATGAAGATACGGTGATTTTATGAGGGTCTGCGACCCGAGATCTGCTTGAAGATGTGTTGCGCTAGCATACCCAGCTATGCTGAGCTAGTGAACATGTCTTTGCGAGCGGAGCAGGATGGGGATAGGTTATCCTACACTTGTAAGCCTATGGTTCCTAGGCCATGACTTAAGTTGCCGAGCAGGCCGTTCCTTAGCAAGAGGCCTCGTGGAGACTCGCCTCCTAGGCTCGCAGCTCCACCAGTCCCTATGAGGCAACCAGACTTGTGGTGCACTTACTGCAGGAGGGAGGGCCATGCAGATACCTACTGTTTCACCAAGATGAGGGACAACGGCTTCTCGCCACCTTAGAGGATCAACCGCCAGCTTCCTCAGGCCATTACAGCCCCGCCTCTACGATCAGCACCAGCACATCCATCATTTCAGCCACCTGCACCTCGCTTCAGGCCGCCTTAACGGCCTATGGTACCACAGCTGAACCGTCCACAATAGGCTCGAGTACCTTGTAGCTGAAGCGCCTGAGACATCAGTTACATCTCCGATGGCTTTCGAAGTCATAGCTCACGTTCAAGGTACACCCGTCTTCTTGTTGGTGGACACCGGGTCCACTATCTCGATCATATCAAGCGCAGCAGTCAAGCGACTGGGGTTGGGTACTGATCCCACGAAGGGAATGAAGATCCTTATAGCTACAGGGACTTTTTCAGATGTTAGCAGAACTTGTGAGGGTTGGTCGATAGACTTAGGAAGCAGGACAGTACTTGTGGATCTGATCGTTGCCCCACTATACCACTACAACGTTATCCTCAGTATGGATTGGCTCACCGAGATGAAGGCAGAGACTGATTGCGATACCTGGGTAGTGACAGCCTACGGACCTGAGGGTGAAATAGCAGTGAAGACCGCTTGAGTAAAAGTTGGAATATGTCAATATGTCCTAGAGGGGAGGTGAATAGAATTTTTTATTTTATTTTTTTTACGATTTATGAGTTATTTAAAATCCTATCACTTTAATCCTATCATGTATTCAATTTTCAGGATTACTCAAATGTAACTCTACTGGCTTCCAAGCCTAGTAGAGGATCCAATCACAAACTAATCAAGATATAGCAATATGCAGCTTAGTCTATGTTGGATGTGACTCTATGTGTGTGTGAGATGTGATCAGGTATATGAATATGAATGCATTAGCATGGATCACACAGAGAAAAGCAGTCACAAACACAGTCATTTTATAGTGGTTCGACGATAAGTCTACTCCACTCCCGGCTGTCTCACTCAACCCTTGAGTGTACCGGATTTTACTAAGGAGGTTTCCCAGGGTTCACCTCAAACCTAATGTTTTAAAACAGGTTCACCTTCAACCTTTACAGAGGTTTTACGCGGTTCACCTCAAACCCAGAGTTTTACTGGTTCACTCCTAACCAGATGTTTATGCTCACTATAGAGCAAGGGTCCACACAACACACCCGATTTTAAACCACACAAGTCAAGGACCTACACAAGGACCCAACAGTTTATGTCCTACACAAGATCAAGGATCCAACAGTATGCACCCACTACGTACACTCCCGCCGGAGGCCTCCTTGAGGACTTCAAAGGGTGAGAACCACTTAAGACCAAGACTTAGGAAGGAATTATCACCAGTGTCCCTTGGACTATGGATACTTACAGATAAGTTGATGAGTCTCGTTAAGCACAATGCCGAAGATCTCCTCCTCCTTGTTGACGAAGAGTCTTCAGCTCCCTTGATCCGCAACACAAGATGATATACCAATGCTTGGCTTCGGGTTGGGTCAAGGGTGAGATGGAATCCTACTCTCTAAAGATTTTCCTATAAGGAAGATAGAGTGGTTCCTCTCTTATGCATTCAAGGCATCCCAGCTTAATGATTTGTCATTAAGATAGTAGTTGAAGGATCCTTAAATGCGGAAGTTCATTCCCCAATCCACTCTATTTAATATCAATGGTAAGGGTGGATTGGAGGATGAACTCCCTAGAGAGAAAGGCTTTAGGTATAAGATGTAAGTTGAAACACACAAAAGCTCTCTCTATTTTCTCTCTTACAGCAACAAAGAACAAGTCCTCTATATATAGGCAAAAAGTTTCAACGGATATAAAGCGGTCATATTTATGACAGAGTTCGATATCATCGAGCAGGTTCGATATCATCGAGCGTATACTCTCGATGGAATCGATGATCTGCTCAATAACTCGGACTCGATGTCATACGCTTTTGAAACTCTTTGTCAATAGGTCGATGAATCGAATCTATTGTAGATGTCATCAGATTTTGAACTCCGATTCCATCGATGATAAGTTCGATCCATCGACACTTGAAAAATGAGAGAGACTTGACTTTGAGATATTTCAGGTTTTCATGAATGATAAGGGAAACCGTCGAGGTCATCGGAATTTGAATATCGATGGTATCGAGATCAGAGTCGAGGCATCGATAAATTCAGCTGATTTGTCTTTGAACTTACTGGACTAATTATGGCTTTGTTCGATGCAATTGATCTGGTGTCGATATCATCGATATTTGAATATCGATTAAATCGAAGGGCCCCCGATCATAGTTTAAAACACCCTGAAATAACTGTTGTAAGAAATGTGCAAGAAAGACTTAGAGATTTTCCTATTTCGCCAAAAAGTTTTCTCACCTTAAAAACCCTAAGATGTCTATCTTTTTTTAAGGGTTTTATTCACCTGGTGTTTTGGGTTATGAGATGTGAGGCTATGATTTACCTATGGCGAGCTTCCACACATCCAATTGAGGTAGACACTTGGCTTGATCTTCTTTTGATGTCCTGCAGACTGTCTGACCACCCGTTCACAGTAATTGACAAACAAGGGCACTTATAAGGGCACTTTCAATCTCCCCCTTTTGTCAATTACATGACAAAATACTCAAAACACCCTAGAATACTTCTAGACACACCCTAAATTGTGTGTACATGCATTTACACAATTTTACAATGTTTTCTAACCCATGTACACATTCTAGAAGTATTCGCTCCCCCTTACTTGGTGCAGCTGCTCCCCCTAACACTTGCAACGCAGATATACAATTTTTCGCCCGAGGTGTTTTGAACTGTTCTCCCCCTTTTTGTCAGTCATTGGCAAAGGTATAGTAAGTGATATTGACTGAAGCTTAAAATTCTTGGGAGAACCAACAGATACAGATGTATAAAGATGAAATCATTTTGAAACAAACATCACTTTCAATGTCATGAATGCATGTAGGATAAGATAGAGCAGTTGTAAAGCAGTTGAAATATTCATTAAGGGCATCTCATGCAATCCAAATCAGAGGCTTGATAAACTAGGGGTAAAAAAAATATGGCATTAATGATAAGAATTCTATTCAGCCATACTTAAAATGCAACCAAAATATCCACATATACTTCCACAGACAGCAGTAGCTTAATAATCCTCCCAAATATTGTAACCAGTATTTTCAGCCCAACCGTGGGCGTTTTTCAACAAACAAAAATATTTTCAGCCTAGCCAGTCAGATAATTGTCACATATACTCAAGGGAGCATAGAACATTAAAAAAGATACTAATGGTCATACGCTGAGTTAAAGAAGTGAGAATGTGTGACAGTATTCAGAGATCAGTACTACGGAGCAGAGTGAGATGGAGCTGTGTCATCCCTACGACAGGTCATTAGACGACCAATTGCTGAACGGTCTGTTGTACTCCTTGTACCAGCCTTTCCAGAACAGTCAGCCTTGCTTTGACAGAGTGGATGTCCTACTGAAGCGCCCCAATTCTATCCAACTTGAACCTTTTCCCATATCCAGCTGATGACGTGGACAAAGCTGGATCAGGTCCAGGAGAGGCATCTTCAACCACTGCAGTCCCTTCCATGGGATCGCCGCCTTCTCCTCCTACATGTTCTGCCTGGATTCCTTCCACGGTTTCCTCCTTGTACTCGTGAAATTCCAAATCCATTTTCTGGATGTTCTTTACATTGAAGGTATGAATTGGAAGAACCGGATCAGTGGTGGTAGGAAAACCGATGACTTGACATATCTTGCTTATGATCCACAGATATGGTAGGTGTAGATCCCTGGATGTATGTATAGCATTTACCAACTGATTTACAAGTAGTGTTGGAAGGCAGACCTTCGTCCCTTTTGCAACAGAGTAAACAATCATGATCGACTTGTGAGGTCAGATCGATTTGTACTCCTAGGATACAGATTTGTAGTGAAGATTCCATGTACCTAGATTTTAAGGCATTCCCTTGATGCCAAGGAATGTCTCTATTATTGCATAGGTATTTGGTAACCACAGAACGGTTGTCAGGATGATCAAGATCCAAGTTCGGAATGTCTTCTAGAGCCAGTTGCAGATTGAGAATGTGAGCTAATGTGGCAGGAGTAATAAATGCATCATCACCATCCAGAGAGACCATGAACGAGGGAGGATCAGACACAGGAGAGTGACATGCTGCAAGAAAGTTGTGTGTCTGTTCAAGTTGGCAAGGTCCTCCAAAATCTAGAATGGGCAGCCACCTGATTTCAGCAAACAGAGGTTCCAGATTGTAAGGTGTCAAGCATCCTCTGTCAACTCTTCATTCATGGATCAACTTCCGACCGGTGTATTTTGCTGGGCGTTGACTGACCAGGGGCGGAGGAGGTGCCTGTGGAGAAGGTTGTGCCTCAGACAGGGACCCATGTGATCTTGTGCGCTGCCTAGTGGGGGTCCCACGATTTAAGGCCTTTGCTCTTTCTTTAGGAGCAAGTACTTTTTGTCGGGACGATCGAGACAATTCGCCAGGGCCTGACACTTTCCCTTTGTCTTTTCCCTCAACGACAAAAAAAAAATGGTTTTACAAATTTGGAAAGAGGACACGACCTGAATAGAAAGCAGTAATACCCAAAAAAAAAGACTCAAAAAAATAGTAAGGTAGTACCGATTTCGTTGTCTGATTTGGGTAGTCCTTCGAGGACTCCAATGGTTTGGTTGAGCGAATCGAGCAGAGGCGGGAACAAAAAGAACTTTGGGACAGAAATCCCTTTTGCGCTCTGTAGGCTTATATCGGGTGGCAATCGTCGATATAATCGATACTCTTTTCGATGATATCGAGAGTTCTTCATCGAATTCATCGATCCTGCTTCCGATACCATTCCCGATCATGCGCTTTTTCAACTTCTGAAGTGATATCGATGATATTGACTGATTATCGATTTGATCGAAAATTCATATAACAGTCAACTCAAGATTTTTCAACACTTTTACTTCAGACATTCCTTCATGTATACTTATAGTGTATCAACGATAGTCAGTATACAACAAACTTTTGTACAGTTTATGTACAATTCCAAAATTATAAACATGGCAATGTTTAAATACAAAAAGTTTGAAGTGTGTTACCTCAGATGAAACATTCATGGCTCAGCAAAATTTACATCATTTCAGCAAATATCTAGGTCAGATGCATGACTTGGACTTGTCCTTCCACACTTAGAATTTTCAGGGTATGTGAAGATTAGTCATAAAACAAATTTGTTTTTCTTTTTCTACCCATTTTGAAATAAACTTCTTCCTTCTGTCTTGCATCTTAGGTGGTGACAGATGAGTGGTTTCCCTAGATGGACTCTTGACATTCTGTGTTTCTCTGATTGGTTTGAATTTTCCAATGTGATTTTATCCAGAGTTATGTGAAGTCCGTCTAGATGTTAGGCATTCAACCTCATAATGACCCGTATCACCACATAAATGACATACTGGAGAGATTCTTACATTGCTTCCTGAAGCAGCCGATGATTTAGTTTTTGGTGCTGCATTTCCTGTTTTCTTCTTAGTTTTCTCATACCCTAGGCCACTTTTGTCCTTTACAGGCCTTCCTATCCCTAACATCCTTTCAAGCTTTTCACCACTCTGAGAGAATTTATAATTTATTTCAGCAAATTTTCTTGATTTTTCTAAGTCATAGCAAAGTGTGTGATTCTCATTCTTGAGATGCCTATTCTCATCTTCTAATAATTCAATTTGTTTAGTAAGCTTAGATGATTCAGTTTTTAGGGATAGGTTGATTCTTTCCAACTTGTCATTTTCTGCATAATATTGTTGTAGATCAATGATTAGATGTGAATTGATCTCCAGTGTTTTATCCAGATCTTTTTGTAGAAGTACCTTCTTGTTTTCCAAGATTCCAAGTTTCCTAAGAATGTTGATGCTATGAGTATAGAGTTGATTGTAAGCATCTAGCAACTTATCTTTTTCTATTTCTTCTTCATTTTCAGTTTCTTCATCATCAGATGGAAGTGATTCTGTGGCTTGCTGTTCTCTTTCGTTCTTAGATTCAGTTGGAATGATCGAAGCAGTGAAGATCATAAGTATTTTCAAAGATTTCTGATCTCCATTGCATTCTGAGTCACTAGATTCTGAATTTGACTCATCTATATCATCCCACGTGGTGGTCATTGCCTTGCCCTTGGTTTTTCTGTTTGGGCATTCAGTAGATAGATGTCCATACTCTCGACAGGCATAGCATTGTGGTTCTTTAGTCTTTTTGCCAAATTTGCCTGCTGAGAGTTTGTTATCCACCTTTCTACCTCTAGAGTGACGGCCGCGATTCTTTTGAATGAATCTTCTGAATCTTTGTGCCAGTAAAGCCACTTCCTCATCATCATCCTCTCTTTCACTTTCACTGTCCTCATGAGTTGTTTTCTTTGAAGCTTTTAGGACAGTGTTTTTGGATTTTTAGGCTTGAGTGAAGTGTAGTTCAAAAGTTTGTAGGGAACCTACTAGTTCTTCTACTTTCATCTCGTCTATGTTCCTACACTCCTCAATTGTTGTCACCTTGGGATTAAACCGTTCCGGTAGGGATCTTAGAATTTTTCTACAGATTTTTGGTACCGGAACTTTCTCTCCCAATCCACCCATGGAGTTACAAATGGTATTTAGCTTTGTAAAGAACTCCATAAATGTCTCATGCTTTTCCATTCTGAGACTTTCGAACTGTGAGGTCAATAGTTAAAGTTTGGACCTTTTCACAGTACTTGTGCCTTCATGGGTTGTTTCCAATAAATCCCATGCTTCTTTTGATGTCCCATACATGCTGATTTGATTGAAAATATCTTGGGACACGGCACAGTAGATAACATTCATAGCCTTGGCTTCAAATGTTTGTCTTCCTTTGTCGAATGCTGTCCACTTTTCTTTGGGTTTGGGCTTTGTAATTGTTGTGCCATTATCAAGTACAATTTGTTCAGTAGGTGGCACATATCCACTTTCAACTATGTCCCAAACGTCATGATCCAAAGATCTCAGAAAGTAGTGCATCCTAGTCTTCCAGTATGCATAATTGGAACCGTCAAATACTGGAAGTCTAGTGACCTATGAGCCCTCTCCTTTGGCCATATTCCCAACTTCAGTCAAGATCACTCCCAAGGCGGTGAAGCCCTTAAAGAGAGACCTGCTCTGATACCAATTGAAATAGCAGTGAAGACCGCTTGAGTAGAAGTTGGAATATGTCAATATGTCCTAGAGGGGGGGTGAATAGGATTTTTTTTAAAACGATTTATGAGTTATTTAAAATCCTATCACTCTAATCCTATCATGTATTCAATTTTCAGGATTACTCAAATGTAACTCTACTGGCTTCCAAGCCTAGTAGAAGATCACAAACTAATCAAGATATAGCAATATGCAGCTTAGTCTATGTAGGATGTGACTGTGTGTGTGTGAGAGATGTGATCAGGTATATGAATATGAATGCATTGGCATGGATCACACATAGAGAAAACCAATCACAAACACCGTCACTTTATAGTGGTTCGACGATAAGTCTACTCCACTCCCGGCTGTCGCACTCAACCCTTTAGTGTACTGGATTTTACTAAGGAGGTTTCCCAGGGTTCACCTCAAACCTAATGTTTTAAAACAGGTTCACCTTCAACCTTTATAGACGTTTTACGCGGTTCACCTCAAACCCAGAGTTTTACTGGTTCACTCCTAACCAGATGTTTATGCTCACCATAGAGCAAGGGTTCACACAACACACCCAGATTTTAAACCACACAGGTGAAGGACCTACACAAGGACCTAACAGTTTATGCCCTACACAAGAGCAAGGGTCCAACAGTATGCACCCACTACGTACACTCCCGCCGGAGGCCTCCTTAAGGACTTCAAAGGGTGAGAACCACTAAGACCAAGACTTAGGAAGGAATTATCACCAGTGTCCTCTGGACTCTGGATACTTACAGATAAGTTGATGAGTCCCGTTAAGCACAATGCCGAAGATCTCCTCCTCCTTGTTGACGAAGAGTCTTCAGCTCCCTTGATCCGCAACATAAGATGATATACCAATGCTTGGCTTCGGGTTGGGTCAAGGGTGAGATGGAATCCTACTCTCTAAAGATTTTCCTATAAGGAAGATAGAGTGGTTCCTCTCTTATGCATTCAAGGCATCCCAGCTTAATGATTTGTCATTAAGATGGTAGTTGAATGATCCTTAAATGGGGAAGTTCATTCCCCAATCCACTCTATTTAATATCAATGGTAAGGGTGGATTGGAGGATGAATTCCCTAGAGAGAAAGGCTTTAGGTATAAGATATAAGTTGAAACACACAAAAGCTCTCTATTTTCTCTCTTACAGCAACAAAGAACAAGTCCTCTATATATAGGCAAAAGTTTCAACGGATATAAAACGGTCATATTTATGACAGAGTTCGATATCATCGAGCAGGTTCGATATCATCGAGCGTATACTCTCGATGGAATCAATGATCTGCTCGATAACTCGGACTCGATGTCATACGCTTTTAAAACTCTTTGCCAATAGGTCGATGAATCGAATCTATTGTCGATGTCATCAGATTTAGAACTCCGATTCCATCGATGATAAGTTCGATCCATCGACACTTAAAAAATGAGAGAGACTTGACTTTGAGATATTTCAGGTTTTCATGAATGATCGGGGAAACCGTCGAGGTCATCGGAATTTGAATATCGATGGTATCGAGATCAGAGTCAAGGCATCAATAAATTCAGCTGATTTGTCTTTGAACTTGCTGGATTGATTATGACTTTGTTCGATGCAATCGATCTGGTGTCGATTTAATCGATATTTGAATATCGATTAAATCGAAGGGCCCCCGATCATAGTTTAAAACACCCTGAAATAACTGTTGTAAGAAATGTGCGCCCACCATTGATATCATCGATGGACCTCCGATCTTATCGATATTTGATTTCAGATCATATCGGACGGTCATCGATATATCGAAGAATTTTGAGATTTTCATTAAAAAACAGGGGCGCCAGAAATCTGCCTGTCGATCTTGTCGAGCCACTCCCGATGGTCTCGAGATTTGAATATCGATGATATCGATATGTGTATCGATACATCGATAATTCGTCCAGATATATTGTGAAGTTACTAGACATATTTAGTGCTTGTATCGATGATATCGATAGGTGTATCGATACATCGATAAATCCGTCCAGATGAGTTTTTAGTTGCTGGACATTTTGGTCCTCTTATCGATCATATCGTTAAGGTAGCGAAGACATCGACAGTGCAGGTCGATCATATTGAGGGTGCTTCGATAGAATCGATAGGGCGAGAAAGACTTAGAGATTTTCCTATTTCGCCAAAAAGTTTTCTCACCTTAAAAACCCTAAGATGTCTATCTTGTTTTAAGGGTTTTATTCACCTGGTGTTTTGGGTTATGGGATGTGAGGCTATGATTTACCTATGGCGAGCTTCCACACATCCGATTAAGGCAGACACTTGGCTTGATCTTCTTTTGATGTCCTGCAGACTGTCTGACTACCCGTTCACAGTAATTGACAAACAAGGGCACTTATAAGGGCACTTTCAGAGGGCACGGTCTTTACTTTTCCAGTGCAAGTCAGTTGGCCTTGCCGTGTTAACTGTTATGCCACCTAGTTAGAGAATGTTGATGGTCCGACACTTGAGGGCACGCCAGTAGTTTGGGATTTTGAGGACGTGTTCAGGACGATTCCTGGATTACCTCCTCAGCGCGAGATCGATTTTACCATTGATCTTATGCCTGGTGCGACACCCATCTCGTTACCCATGTATCATATGCCTCCATGTGAGATGAAGGAATTGATGAGATAGATTGACAGCTTGTTGGATGCGGGCTTCATACGATCGAGTGTATCTCCTTGGGGAGCGTCCGTGTTGTTTATGAAGAAGAAGGATGGATCACTGCGATTGTGTATTGATTATCGCAGGCTGAACCAGGTAACAGTGAAGAACAAATATCCTTTACCCAAGATAGATGATCTGTTCGATCAGTTGAAAGGGGCGCAGTATTTCACGAAGATTGACTTACAGTCGAGGAACCACCAGTTGCGCGTCAGGTATGAGGACGTGCAGAAGACAACTTTCAGGACCAGTTTTGGACACTACGAGTTCCTTGTCATGTCGTTTGGACTCACAAACGCACCAGCCGTGTTCATGGACTTGATGAACAGGGTGTTTCAGCACCGTTTCTATTCCGATTCGTCATCGTGTTTATACATGACATCCTGATATACTCCAAGAGTCGGGAAGATTACGAGGGGCACTTGCGAGCAGTCTTTGATACTCTCAGGAAGAACCAGTTTTTGCATAGTATAAGAAGTGTGACTTCTAGAAAGAAGAAGTTAAGTTTTCCCGGGACATGTGGTATCTAAGGAAGGGATAGTTGTGGACCTTGCTAAGGTAGCTGCTCAGTTCGGACTGGGAGCAGCCCGGTTCGGTTACCGAAGTAAGGAGTTTTCTTGCCCTGATAGGCTATTATCGTCTATTCTTCAAGTTTTTCCAAGATAGCCAACCGTTGTCTCAGCTAACTTGGAAAGATCTCAAGTTTACCTGGAATGAGAAGGCAGAGGAAGCTTTTTAGGAGCTGAAGGACTAGTTGACGTCTGCCCCTGTGCTAGTATTGCCAGAGCATGGGGTCAAGTATACGATATACATGGATGCTTCTCGTGTTGGTTTGGACTGCGTTCTTATGCAGAAGGAGAGGGTGATCGTTTACGCATCACGACAGCTGAGGAAACATGAGGAAAACTACCCTACACATGACCTCAAGTTAGCGGCTGTCATTTTTTGCATTAAAGCTCTGGAGTCATTACCTCTATGGAGAGGAGTTTGAGCTCTTTGCGACCACATGAGCCTCAGATACATATTCAACAGAGAGACTTGAATATGAGGCAGCAGCGATGGATGAAAATGTTGAAGGACTTCAATTCCAGGTCTCCTACCATCCTGGCAAGGCTAACCGTGTGGCAGACGCTTTGAGCCGTAAGAAGATGATAGCATTTGCAGCTCCGCTGAAGATAGGAGAGTGGGATATGGTAGAGTTTGTGCGGGACTTTAAGCAGAAACTTACTGTGGAGGAGCTATTCGAGAGCATCGTACACATGCATGTACAACCACTGATTGATGACCGAATCATAGTGGCTCAGCGTGAAGATGAAGGGTTGTTAGAGTTGAGGAAACGAGCTAGTGAGGATGTAGACTCGGAGTGGAGAGTTGGTACGGATGGGGGCTTACATTATCGTGGTCGCCTATGCGTGCCAAATCTTCATGACTTGACAAAGGAGGTTCTCGAAGCCGCTCACAATTCGATGATGGCGATGCATCCTGACAGTACGAAGATGTACCGCGACATGAAGCGATCGTACTGGTGGGACAACATGAAGGCCCACATAGCAGAGTACGTATCACGTTGTCTCACGTGCTAGTAGGTCAAGGCCGAACATCGCCGACCTCCTGGACTAATTCAGCCCATGCCCATAGCTGAATGGAAGTGGGACTTTATCTCTATGGATTTCATCTCAGGGTTACCGAAGACGAGGAAGGGACATGATTTCATTTGGGTGATTGTGGACCGGTTGACGAAATCGGCCCATTTCTCCCTATTAGAGTTTCGAACTCGGCAGAAGATTTGGCCAGGCTGTACATCAAGGAATAGTACGTCTGTATGGAGTTCCTATGGCGATCGTGTCAGACCGAGACACGTGATTCACATCTATCTTTTGGACTCGTATCCAGGAAGCAATGGGTGTGAAAATGAAGTTCAGCACCACGTTCCACCCACAGACTAACGAGCAGACGGAACGGGTAAATCAGGTGTTGAAAGATATGCTGTGAGTTTGCATACTTGATGTCAAGGACAGTTGGGATGACTGCCTTCCTTATGCAGAGTTCGCTTATAACAACAGTTTTCAGGCGAGTTGTAACGCCCTGAAAATCGGGGTCGAGCATAAACTCAACTCCCGAGTTCCAACGCATCACATATGCAACGAAATGAATGATGATTGAATGTTGCCTGTATTAGAGTAGTGAACATGAGTGAGATTAAGCCAAACCACATATCATACTCTAGAGACAGTTAAATTGCAAGTGGAAGACTGTGATAGATATATAAATATAAAAACTGTGGTGAGTCTCCAGAGTGTGATAAGGTTACCAGGTTAATGAATTACAAGTACAAGTTCAAATTATACCAAATGTGTAGTGTCATCTAGTCAACATCCCTGTAATCACGTCGATCAAGACACGGCTCACGTGAAGCCGTCAGCATAGCATATACGAACAAGCATCATTGCCATCATAAAGGTCCGGCTCCTCCTCAAGAGTAGCATCGCCATCTGCAATCGACAAAATCTTGTGGTGTTCGGAACACCATCCCATAACGTGGGAGTGAGTAGCTAACTCAGTGGAACAATAAAGCATAGGTTACATGTTATCAATTCGGTCAAGCAGTAATGAATGAAGCAGTACAATCAAACAATTCTAAATACTCTTGTTAATGCAAGTATGGATGCTGTCATGATGTATGCCCTTGCCAAACCACCCTCATGCGACACCATCTTACGTTCGCGACATGCTTTCATCCCTCAGTGCTCCACATCTTCCAGGCACATGCAATGCGATGATGAGCATGATTATCGAGTTATTATTAGTCCATTTCAAACAGCAGGATTGGGAAACTAAGGTACCTCCCTTGTATCATTCCCAAACATGATCCATTCTAGGGTCGTCAGTCCTAGTTAATCTCATACGATATTATGGTTTGAGAGGCATCGCAAAGGCATCACAAAGGGCTCGTCACCCGTCAGCACGATACAGATCTCACCGTATGCGGCTCAATTGCTGGCCGTCACTCGAATACAGGTCTCACCGTACTCGGTTCAATCGCTGGCCGTCATTCGAATACAGGTCTCACCGTACTCGGCTCAACTCATGCTCTAGTTGCTGCGAAGGGCTCATCGCCAATCATAGACTTTAGAGTATACTCGAAGACACTATGAAGGGCTCGTCGCCCGTCAGCACGAATATAGGTCTCACCGTACTCGGTTCTTGCCGTAGGTGTCGACAGCTCGAATATAGTGTCCCATACCACCATAATCGGCTCACGAGTCTGGTTGCTCACTGGTCACTACGGGGAGGCACGTGGCCCCAGCGTACGCCGACAGCTCGACACGGTGTCCCATACCACCATGCCCGACTCATGAGTCTTAGCGGATCCGAGGTACCATGGTTAAAGGGGATTTTCACTGGTAAGTTTGGTACCCTAGGTTCAAGCGTAGCGTCCAAACTGGTGAACATACATAAGACAGATTGGGTTGCTTGACGAGCTTGGCTAGCTCGAGCGCACAACAATTTGAACGATATGAAGTGCAAAAGCACTTCGTGTGGCCAACCACTATTGCCAACCGTAAGTACGACTCGGGTTCGTCGAATACATCACACGTGGCAAAATGAATCTCAGCCACGAATTCAATCCCGTTACCGATTGCCTGGACTATAATCAATAGCCCCAAACACAATCAATTACAGAACAGTTAAAGCAGTAATG
>JAJHSJ010000001.1:49532036-49632036 GCA_021015155.1 Magnolia officinalis
AGTGACCATCCAGTGGAGTACTGACCGGCTTCACTGCATTCATATTGAACCGCTCTAGGACTTTCTCAATATACCGCTCTTGAAATAACCAAAGTTTTTTGTCACTTCTGTCACGGGTCCATTCCTAGGATCTTTTTAACCAGGCCCAAGTCTTTCATTGCAAACGACTTTCCCAACTCCTGTTTTAGCCTGTCAATCTTCTTGATGTCTTTACCCATGATGAGCATGTCATCAACGTATAACAACAGAACTAAGAAATCACCATCTGAGAACTCACGCGTGAACACACAGTGGTCCGACTCCGTTCTGTCATATCCATGCTTTAACATGAACGAGTCGAACTTCTTGTACCATTGCCTTGGAGCTTGTTTCAGCCCATACAAGTTCTTCCTTAGCCTACACACCATATGTTCTTTACCTTTAACTTTGAATCCCTCTGGTTGGTGCATGTAGATCTCTTCTTCCAGGTCACCATGCAGAAAGGCAGTTTTAATATCTAACCGCTCTATCTCTAAATCCATGCTAGCCGCTAACCCAAGCAACACCCGTATGGATGTCATCTTCACCACTGGTGAAAATATCTCCTCGAAGTCTATACCTTTCCTCTAACCAAATCCTTTCGCCACAAGTCTGGCCTTGAACCTCGTTTGTGAATTCTTTTACTCAATCTTCTTTCTGAACACTCACTTGTTGCTCAAACTCTCTTAGATGCATCATCTATAAAAGTGACAAAATACAATGCCCCACCCAAGGTTTTTGTCCTCATAAGACCACAAACATCATAATAAACCAAATCTAATTCATGCAATTTATTAACATGAGAAGCAGATTTAACAAATGAAACTCTATGTTATTTCTCTGATAAACAGTCAATACATGTTTTGAGAGGTATACCTGTCACGTGTAGAAGGAGTCGCTTCCTCGCTAATAGCTGAAGCCCTTTTTCACTCATGTGGCCTAGACGCCTATGCCACATGTCAGTAACTGAATCTTCCACTACGTTCAACTAATCCTTGCACACACTGACACTTGCCTTGTGAAGGGTGCAATACTTCTTCCCTCTGGCTGCGATCAACGAACCCTTGATGAGCTTCCAGCGCCCACCAACAAATAGGCTTTCATATCCATCATCATCCAACCTTCCCGTCGACATCAAGTCAAGGCGAAGGTCTGAAATATGCCTCACATCCCTAAGAACTAATGTGCAGCCCACATCGGTCTTCACACAAATATCACCAACCCTTACGATCTTTGATATGCCAGAATTTTTCATCTTTACCGTCCCAAAGTCACCTGACTTGTAGCTTGTGAAGAAATCTCTACGTAGAGTCGCATGAAATAAGGCTCCTGAGTCTATCACCTAGTCGGTGTCCTGACTCGTAGTCATGAGATAAATATTATGATCTGCTGAAAGAATAACCACAACATCACCATATGAAACGACCGCAGTGAAGCCTGATTCATCTTCCTTCTCCTTTCCTTTTCCTTTCTTGTCATTCTTCTTCTTATGACATTCATGCTTGTCGTGGCCCTTCTTGCCACAATTCCAGCATTCAACATCCTTCCTGATACTCGACTTGCCTCTTGATTTATCTCGAGCCTTCCCGCCCTTTCTGTTCTTTCTCTCCCCCGATCTTGTGTCACAAGGTCCTCTTGTTGAGTAGACCCCTGAGACTTCCTCCTTGTCTCCTCATTGAAGAGACAACTAGTTACCTGTTTCATGGACACCTTTCTGTCTGGCGCGGAGTTACTCAGAGACACCACCAATGTCTCCCAACTGTCAGGCAATGAGCTAAGCAATAGCAAAGCTTGTAGTTCATCGTCCAGGACCATCTTTATACTGGAGAGTTGGTTCAATGTGTTGCTAACTTCATTCATGTGCTCAGCCACAGAACCCTCATCTTTGAACTTGAGATTCACAAGTCGTCTTATCAGAAAAATCTTATTGACAAATGTCTTCCTCTCATACAACCCTTGCAATTTCAGTCATAGGCTAGCGGCTGAGGTCTCCCTAGACACATGGTGGAATACGGAATCGTCCAGCCATTGTCTAATAAACCCCACCGCCTTCTGGTCCAACTTCTTCCAATCATCATCTGACATATCATTTGTCTTTGCTGATATGCCTAAAATTGGAGCATACAAGTCTTTGCAATAAAGTAAGTCCTCCATCTTAGCCTTCCATATGGTCCAGTTAGAACCATTGAGACTGATCATCCTTGATGAGCCACCTTCCATAATTCAGAATTAATCTCACTCCGTTCAACCAACCTGGACTCTCTGATACCACTTTGTTGGGAGCGTTGCACAAAAACCTTAGGATCTTGCCTCCCAAAACATCAGAATTATGGGATATAATAAAGCAATGAAATAAATCAAAGCACAAACCACATAACACAAGAGATTTTACGTAGAAAACCCTCGAAGAGGTAAAAACCACGGGACCTAGTCCAGAGTAACAATTCACTATGAAGTAGAACGTTACAACCGATCACAAGCACATGCCGATTGGATCAAACCTTCTTCCCTCACGCAAGAGCGGATGAACAATAAGATAATAATGAAAAATGAAGAGATCTCACCGATCACAAGGACGTAGAAGCGTTGAGACGTCGACTGCGAAGTAGATCACCTCTACGAGCAGAACCCTCACTTCCACAAGTTTCCTCTCTCTCTCTCTCTCTCTCTCTCTCTCTCTCTCGCTCTCTCTCTCTCTCTCTCTCTCTCTCTCTCTCTCTCTCTCTCTCTCTCTCTCTCTCTCTCTCTCTCTCTCTCTCTCTCTCTCCTCTAGAATCACTTTAGGAAGCCTTAGCACAATAGCTTTAGAAAGCCTTCTCAATGCCCTAGAATAGCCCTAGGGACTCCTATTTATAGTTTAGGAAACTCCTTTCCATACCTCTGCGAAAACCGACTCAAATTTACACAGTCCGCACCAAATTCGGACTGAATCTGCGTAACCATCGACTAGTCGAGTCAGGGCTTCGACTGGTCAAGCGGACCTTTGACTGGTCGAGCAATAAAAAACCCGTCGCTGGACTTTGAGTCGAGCAGTCCTCGACCGGTCGAGCAGCACCCTTCGACCGATCGAGCAGCACACTTCGACCGGTCGAGCAGAGCACTCGACCGGTCGAGCAGCGCGGTGAAACATTCATTTTTTACAACCGACTACTCTATCTCTCTTCTGAACTGAGGAGGAAAACCCCATCACACATGTGACTCACCAGATGACTGGACTAGCCTGATTTATGGGCCCGATCATCTGCATGGTGAAGCTCACCTGATCAACAGCTCATATATCCCACATGCCTTAGCAAAAACTAACACATAATTAGTAAAGCATGGAAGAAACAGACTAGTTGGACAATCCTGACTTTAGTTTAGAATAAAGCAGAAAATGAAATAGAAAGGAAGCGACTGTTGCAAGACCAGGGAAAGTATCACAAGCGAACAGCGGATGCTCTAAAATACATGTTTGTCCAACAGCTTTTGTTGAATCGTTAATGCTGCATTTGGATATTCAACTGAATTGAGTTACAATAATTCAATTTAATACTGTAGATGTAACAAAAGGAAATAGAATTAGACCTTAGCTGACAGCACTGATAGTGCTGCACTGGAAAAATGTTGCAGTGCCCGGAATGTGTATGTCAAGTAACCTTCATTCACACTGCACAAGCAGTAAGATACCTAAATGTAAAAAGTGCAATGCTCACTTAGTACACTTCTGCATTGTGTGCTCAAGACAAATCTTGTATCCCAACAAAATGGATCGAGAATGGAAGTTTACCTGTAAGGATACCCTGATGGGAAAAATGTATTTAGGAAAGATTCAACCATCCTGTAGACAACTGGCCTTGAGTCATCAAACGATTTCCATCTGCAAAGAAACTCCAAAATTCCAGTCAGACTCAGAACCAAGCCAGTTTTTGTTTTCATTTTTTATTTTATTTTTCAAATAGCATAGGTTAGTTTCACTAGAATATTTTTCATGAAAAATAGTTGCAGAAATTTCCAACCAGCCAAAACAAATAACCAATTTCAATTGAATGACCTGTATTCCAACATAATGCCCATGGTTCTTTATTCCTTTGGAAGGATAAGGTGCTGAATTGTAACAAAGTACTATCATCAGTTATGGAGGTGGTGATGTTTGTACCTCTGATTTGGACATATGGTCATCTAAATCCACACTGAAGTCGTAACAGACAGGATTCACAGAGGGAAGCTTCATGGAGAGGAACTGTAAAAATAAAAATAAAAAAATTAAAATCATTAAAAGGCCATGAAATACTTAGGTTAGAAAAATAAAATAAAATAAGTATATATCTACTTGATTTTGCACAGAAACTGGGATATGTGGACATGGCACAAGTGTGTCTATGCATATGTGTTATGCGCCTATGCATAAGCCTGATTTCCCAGATACAATTAGAAAGATGCATATGGCACAAGGACCAGTTCTCCATATTAGGAGGATGGGACCTTGCATCTGGGATATGTGGACACTTGAAATCAATTGATCTAGACCATCCATTCAATCCAAACCACTCTTCGAGGATCACTGAGCAAGATCAAACAATCCCATCCGAATCCACAAACATACACATTCTTCACCTTTACAAACATGTATTCACTAGGTAAAACCTGTTCACTTGATGACCTATGGCTGAGAGACAAGAGAGGTACCGTCTGATGGAACCGTGGGTTATATGCATACATGCATGGATGTATACATAGCACATGCCAATGCATGAAACAATAGTGTGTTATCTGGAGCTCAGAAAATTCTAGAAAACTGGCACTTAACAAGATTGGATGATTCACCCAACTATTAGTCGATATGGATGGGATGGTTAGGATTGTCTGATAGAAGTTATTCGTTAGTAGCATAACTTATCCACGCTGGGCTTCAACAATTAGATGGCCAAAATTTTTATTGTCACTATTTTTAGAAAAATGATCTTGACAGTCCATTTGATAGGCCATTGATCAGGTGTTTAGATTCATCCAATCATGTGGTTTTTACATGGCATACCGTAAAATGTGTGCTCGACCTAATGGCTAGTCCAGATTGATGACTTGGATTGGCCCCCTTGGCACAAAGCAAATCATTTATTGTTGTGTATTCTTTTTTTCTTTTTTCTACATCCTGTTCTTTTGTTTTCACATGATAGACTTGATCCTTTTTGTTTTGGTTGGATCAGCCCGAATAGTTATACAGGGTGTTCATATCAATAAATTTTTAGGTGGTGTTCCCACCTTCTTATAAAAATAAAAAATAAAAAGCAAAATTGTCAATCATTTTCCACATTATCAATTGAAGAACATTTTAAAAAGACAAAAGAAGAAAGAAAAAGCATGAAATCCTTACCTGAAGGAACATAGCCAAAACACCCCTAAGCCTCAAAAGAACATAGGATTTCAATGGCACATATTCAATTTTCACAGTTGGTATCAGAGCATAACTTGGGAATACCTGAGGATAACATCACATATCTGTTGATAGCTACACTACCCTGTGTGATTGTTGAGAACTTAGAATGATTAGATCCCCGAGTTCAAATAACTTAAAAATTTTTGTTATAGCCCCCTATCGTTGAGGTTGTGAGGTTGCATAGTATCCCAGTTTCGATCGTTTGTGACCCAAGATTCGAGGTTCAGTAGGGGTCACCATAGGGTTGATGATGCGTCTTAGGGGTGCAAGGTTGGGATTAGAGACCGCCATCTTCATCCTTTTGCAGATACCAGTTGAGCTAGTTTGATCTTGAGAGGTATTACTGGCAGCATTATAAAGGAACCTTGCTAATCCGAAATCACCCACATGGGCGTACATGTCATCATCCAGTAGAACATTGCTTGGTTTTAGATTGCGATGAACAGCTGGCGTGCCACGATGATGATGAAGATACTCCAATGCACAGGCGACATCAACGGCTATATCCAGTCTTTGAATAAGGTTCAAGCTCCTCAACTCTTGCTGCCCACATATATTTGGATGCAACCACATCTCTAAACTCCCATTTGACATGTAGTCAAACACTAGAGTTTTGAAATCATTGCCACTACATTTAAACAATTACCACGCTAGCCAAGATGACTATATCCACTAGAAGTACGCATCAGGAAAAACAGAGGAAAACAAATTACTGGAGTTATTTTTCTTATTTTTTTAACAAGTACATGAAATATGGGAGGAGCTTTTAACAAGTTGCCACCAATAGTAGAGAGCAAATCAGTATTAGCAGCTTGCCATGAGTAAGATAATTAAGATAGATGAATAGAGTGCATATACTAGGTAATGAGATCCAGCTCTGTTGCACAGAAACAGGGATCTTCATAGTTTGTGCAACATGTTTTAGTTATCCAAGTATTGTCTCTTATGAGGTGTGAAGTGAATGTACCGTACTCTAGAACCTCCTGGATTGGAAGATCCTAGCCATCCGATTACAACCCTTAATTTATTGAACGATTTTGCTTTAGTTTAGTGTGGTCTCTAATGCAATAACAACACTACCATACAAACGAGTAGCCACCATTCATGCATCAAAGCGAACATCAAAGGTTAGTAGTGTTTATTGTACATTGAAGAAATATCTGTATCCAGGATTGTTCATCCTTTTTTTTTTTTTAAGATTTGAATTTCATCTCACTCAATATCTGCAGTTTGCTAGCTATTACAGTTGCTTTTGAGATTAAATGGTCAACATTGATCCTGGCACTGAGATAGCGGACGGTTATTTTGTGAACCTTTTTACCGCACCATACAGGAAGTGACTGCATTTCTTGGATCTAAATATATTGGACAAATAAGTGATTAAATGACTTGTGATTTCACTATGGGCGGAAAGAAGCAAAAAGTGGTGAAGCATACTAGTATTTCATTGTCATGCTAACATGCATGTTTGGGCTCACATTGTTGGGATGTGGAGTCACATCTGGACAGGGTTGCTCGACCAATCGAGTGCCCTGCTCGACCGGTCGAGTGGCCCACTGGACCAGTTGAGGATTGGCTCGACTCATAGTCCAGCGAGCATTGGTTTTTTTTTTTTTTTTGTTCCGAGGTGGTCGACCAGTCGAGGCCCATGCTTGACCAGTTGAGGGTCCGCTTGACCAGTCGAGGTTACACAAAATCGTTTTGTGGATTTAATACGAACTGCGAAAATTTGAGTCGGTTTCGCAAAGGTGTGAAAAGTAAGTTGCCTAAACTATAAATAGGGGTCCCTAGGGCTTTTCTAGGGTTATAAGAGTTATTCTAAAGTTTGGGCAAATAGTTTTCTCTATACATCTAAAGGGAAAATGTTAGTATATTACCTGTAATCTCGTTTTCTTCATGGTGGAAGTTTGCACCAGTGGTGTTTTACCCTTGTTGGGGTTTTTTCACGTATATCTTGTCTTGTGGTTTGTTTGGAATGCTTTGATTTTTCTTCTAGATTATATTTCTTTCTGTTTATCGTTTGTGAGTGAGACAGGAGATTGGATCTCGATTCACTAGCGTTGTTGGCGTGCTGCGCAACAACTGGTATCAAGATATTGGTTTAGTTCAAGTAGGAGCGATGACGGAAGAAGGGAAGACTAGAATTGAGAAGTTTGATGGTTTATACTTTGCCTTCTGGAAGATGCAGATGAGGATTATCTGTATCGGAAGGACCTCTATATTCCTCTAGGAGGAAAAGAGAAGAAACCAGAGAAGATGACAGATGATGAAGGTTTTTATTAGATCGGAAGGCTTTAGGAACGATCCGACTCTCTTTGTCTAAGAGCGTCGCCTTCAATATATCCAAAGTGAAAACCACAAAAGAATTAATGGAAGCCCTAGCGACGATGTATGAAAAACCCTCAGCGTCCAACAAGGTTCATCTCATGAAACAGCTATTAAACATGAAGATGTCAGATGGTGGGAGCGTGGCTGAACATCTAAACGAGTTCAATACAGTCACGAGCTAGTTGGAATCCGTTGGCATTATTTTTTAGGAAGAGGTCAGGGCGTTATTGATCATGTCCAGTTTGTCAGACAGTTGGGATGGTTTGGTGATTGTTGTGAGCAATTCTTCAGGGTCGACAAAGCTAAAATTTGATGATGTGGCTGGTCTAATTCTCAGCGAAGAATCTAGAAGAAAGGCATCAGGAGTTTCAAGGGATTCAGAGAATGCTCTAAACATTGAAGGAAAATGAAGATCGCTGAACAAATGAGGCAATAAATACGAACGTTCTAAGTCGAGGAAAAAGTCTAAGGGACCAAAAGACAAAGGCGGGTGTTGGCATTGCGGGAAGAATGGGCACATGAAACGTGATTGCAGGGCGCTTAAGAAATAAGAAGGAAACACTCAAGGCAGGAAGGATTCAGTGATTTTATCTAAGGAGAGTGACACAGAGGCGTTGATCTTGTCTCTTGATGTGAGGAATGAGTCTTAAGTCATAGACTCGGGTGCTTCATTTCATGCCACTTTGTGTCAGGAAATTCTACATGACTATGTGTCAGGTGACTTCGGGAGAGTCTACCTGGGTGATGATGAGTCGTGCAGTATTGTTGGAAAGTAAGACGTTCATATAAATCAGAAAGATGGAACGATTTTGAAATTGAAGGATGTCAGACGTGTATTGAGTTTGAAACGGAATCTGATCTCAATGCAGTTGGCCAATACCAGATATGTGACGACATTCACTTGTGATTCCTAGAAGATCACAAAAGGTGCCTTGGTGATATCTCAAGGCAAGAAGGAAGGTACTTTGTACATGACTTCAAGATCGTATAGTTCACTCGCAGTCGCATCAACTGGAGTGAACGGGCAGTTATGGCATCAGATGTTGGGACATATGAGTGAGAAAGGGATGAAAGTGTTATTGTCAAAAGGGAAGCTACTATGGCTGAAATCTATTGACTTGGAATTCTGCGAGGACTACGTGTATGGTAAGCAGAAGAAGGTAAGTTTCAAGAAAACAGGACGCGCTCTAAAGACACATCTGTTGGAGCTTGTACACACTGATGTGTGGGGACCGGCACAGGTATCATCTCTTGGTGGCTCACGTTATTTTATTTCTTTTATTGATGATGCTAGTAGGAAACTGTGGGTCTATTTCTTAAAGCATAAATCTAATGTATTTGATGCATTTAAGAAGTGGAAAGTAATAGTAGAAAATAAGACAGGTAAAAAGTACAATGTCTCAGATTAGACAATGGGGGAAAGTACTGTGATAAGAGGTTTGAGGAGTATTGTGCAGTAAATGGAATCAGACATCAGAAAACAATTCCAGGGACAACACATCAGAACGGTGTGGCTGAGCGCATTAACAGGGCCATCCTTGAGCGCGCCAGGAGCATGAGGTTACATATGGGGTTGTCTAATACGTTTTGGGCAGATGCTGTGAATACTACCACATATCTCATCAATAGAAGTCCCTCAGCACCATTGGATGGTGGGCTACCAGAAGAAACTTGGACTAGGAAAGAAGTGAACCTTGCACATCTAAGAGTGTTCAGTTGCACTTCATATGTTCACATTGATGCAGAGCACAAAAAAAAAGTTGGATGCGAAGTCCATGAGGTGCACGTTTATAGGCTACGGGCAGCATGATTTTGGCTACAGGTTCTGGGATACAAAAAATAGAAAAATTATCAAAAGCAAAGATGTAGTCTTCAATGAAAAAGTGATCCATAAGAACAATGTGCAGCAAAATAAGACCAATAAGAAAGAATTCGTAGAGTTGGAAGAGTTACCGGACACAAGTGTTACAGTGGCACATGATGATCATGCACAGGAACATTATAAGGCAGAGCCGTAGACACTGGTTGTGAGGAGGTCTACTCAGGAGAGGAGACCCACTGTCCAATACTCACACCCCTTACATTATCTACTGCTGACAGATAATGGTAAACTAGAGTGTTTTGAAGAGGCATTACAGTCAGATAGACGGTTAAGTGGGAGCAGGCCATAGATGATGAGATGGACTCTTTTAAGTCTAATCGTACATGGGAGCTAGTCACTCTACCCAAGGGTAAGAAAGCTTTTCATAATAAGTGGGTTTACAGACTGAAGGAGGAGCACTATGGTTCGAAACGGTACAATGCTAGATTGGTTGTGAAAGGGTTCCAACAAAAGGCATATATCGACTTCACTGAAATATTTTCACCTGTGGTGAAAATGTCTACGATTCGCATGGTCTTGAGTATAGTGGCTATAGAGTACTTACATCTAGAGCAACTAGATGTTAAGACAGTCTTTCTTCATAGGGACCTTGAGAGAAGAGATATATATGCATCAGCGACGGGATACGTGACACCAGGAAAGGAGAACAAGGTGTGTAGACTGAAGAAGAGTCTATATGGCCTGAAGTAGGCCCCGAGGCAGTGGTACAAGAAGTTCGATAGTTTCATGTCAGGAAACGATTTTAGGAGATGTCAAGCAGACCACTGTTGCTATTTGAATAAGTTTGATATGTCATACATCATCCTTCTTCTATACGTTGATGATATGCTTGTGGGCGGATCAAGCATGAAGGACATCTTAGATCTTAAAAGACAACCGTCTAGAGAATTTGTTATGAAGAATTTAGGAGCTGCAAAATAAATTCTGGGCATGAGGATAAAGCGTGACAAGGAAAACAAGAAACTAGTTTTGTCACAGACAGAGTACATAGCTAAGGTACTTGATCGATTCAGTATTGGAGGTGCTAAGCCGGTTAGTACTCCATTAGCCAACCACTTCAAGCTTTCTAAGGAGTAAGGTGTAAAGACGCAGGAGGAACGGGACTACATAGCTAAAGTCCCATATCTGTCGGCTATTGAGAGTCTCATATATACTATGGTGAGCACGAGGCCAGACATTGCTCAAGCAGTGGGAGTTGTTACCAGGTTCATGAACAATCCCGGGAAAGAACATTGGGAAGTTGTGAAGTGGATCCTCAGATACTTGGTAGGTACTATGAATATAGGGTTGTGTTATGGTGGATCGGAAATCAAGCTACAAGGCTATGTAGATTCAGATTTGGCAGGAGATATTGACAACAGAAGAAGCATTACAGGTTATGTCTTTACTCTAGGTAGTACTGCAGTCAGTTGGGTCTCTCAGTTACAGAAGATAGTATTTATCAGTACAACGGAAGCATAATATGTTACAGCTACGGAAGCGTACAAGGAGATGGTGTGGATACAAGGTTTCATGGAAGAGTCGGGTAAGAAGCAAGAAGATTACAAGCTGTACAGTGATAGTCAGAGTGCAATACACTTAGCTAAGAATTCAGCTTTTCATTCTAGGACCAAGCATATTAACATCAAATATCACTTGATACGTTCGTTACTGGAAGATGGATCGATCGCTCTAAAGAAGATTCATACAAGTGAGAATCCTGCGAATATGCTGACCAAGGCGGTCACACGGCAGAAGCTGAAGCTTTGTTCATCTTTAATTGGTCTTCAGGCTTGAAGACGGGGAGGTGGTGCACTCCAGATGTAGAAGACGTAAGTTTATGGTGATGTGTTTTCAAGTGGGAGATTGTTGGGATGTGGAGTCACATCTGGACAGGACTGCTCGACCAGTCGAGTGCCCTGCTTGACCGGTTGAGTGCCCTACTCGACCAGTCAAGGGCTGGCTCGACTCAAAGTCCAGCGAGCATCAGTTTTTTGGTTCCGAGGTGCTGGACCGGTCGAAGCTCATGCTCGACCAGTCGAGAGTCCGCTTGACCAGTCAAGGTTATACAGATTCGTTTTGCGAATTTGATACGGATTGCAGAAATTTGAGTCGGTTTCACAAAGGTTCGAAAGGGAAGTTATTTAAACTATAAATAGGGGTCCCTAGGGCTTTTCTAGGGTTATGGGAGTTATTCTAAAGTGTGGCTAAAGGGTTTTCTCTATACATCTAAAGGGAAAAGGTTAGTATATTGCTTGTAATCTCATTTTCTTCATGGTGAAAGTTTGCACCTGTGGTTTTTTACCCTTGTTGGGGTTTTTCCACGTATATCTTGTCTTGTGGTTTGTTTGGAATGCTTTAATTCTTCTTCTAGATTATATTTCTTTTTGTTTATCTTTTGTGGGTGAGACCAGAGATTGGATCTCGGTTCACTAGCGTTGTTGGCGTGCTACGCAAAACGCATATCTACCAAGACGTGCTTTACAATCAAATTTCATGTGTGTTAACTAGTTCACCTCATACCTGTTGAGAATAGGCAAGTGCTGGCCCTGTGCTTGAGGAGCCTGTGGCCAAGCTTAAGGTTGAAGTCCATAACCTACAACTCACTGGTTCTGTGCATTTGGATATGCACCTATGAGCGATTGAGCTTGTGAAGGAACAGCTACATAAGACTTGGCCATCTTTGCCTTCTTTGAACATAGATTTGCTACGCCACAAGAACCTTGTGATTTTGGAAGATCTTAGCCATGTGTCCAGTCATTGGCCTTTTCCATGGATGTGGATAGTTGTTGTTGGTCTAGTCATCGGTACATTTGGATAGTTATATAAATCAATTCGGACCCTCCATTCAATCTAACACTCTCTTTATGGGTCCTAATGCAAAAATCACGTTGGTTGGATTTCTCCATCCACCTGATATTGTACTGAAAAATGCCACAATGAAAGAATTCCCAAATGATGAATCTTATCCACCCATTATGGATTCAACACAGTAAATCCTAATTAGGGTTTCGACATTGTAAATCCCTAATCAGGGTTTCAACATTATAAATCCCTAAGTAGGAATTCACCCTTGTAAAATCCTAATTAGGGTTTCAACATTGAAAATACTTGATCTCAAGAGAGAGATTGAGCTTGAGATTGACACATAGAGAGAGAGGGAGAGAGACCTGAGAGAGGGAGTTCGAGAGTGATTGTGCCACGTACGAAGGTTGCTTCACCGCTTGATTGAGAGAGCTCTTGGTAGTTGTTGGATTGCAGTAGAATATGGGTCGTGGAGCTGCACACACAGAGAGAGAGAGAGAGTCGGGGTCATGGAGTTGCAGAGAGAGATCAGAGAGAGAGAGTCAGCGTCCACCATGGAGTTGCAGAGAGAGTCGGCGTCCGTCGAGGAGTTGCAGAGAGAGAGAGGAGAGAGAGAGAGAGAGAGAGTCGGCGTCCATTGAGGAGTTGCAGAGAGAGAGAGAGAGAGAGAGAGAGAGAGAGAGGGGTGGGGAGAAGGAGAATTTGCAGGGGCTGTAGGGTTTTTTTGTTATCTATTTATAACAATATTTTGCCAGCGCTAAATTTTACCGAGCGCCGACAAATGATCCGTCAAAGGGTCGGCTATACCCTTTTTTTTTGTAGTATCTGGGTAGTGACCTTCTTGGTCGACACGTAATTCCATGGATTTTGAGTAGTTGTGCGCAAATCAATGTAAGTAATTCGCAATGCATGTTACATCACTTTCGAGATTGGATATCGCAAATAGTCGCTCCATGAACAAATCGTGTCACGTAATTCATCCAATTCATACGTTGTGCCGCTTCAAGGTATTCACGTAAATCCACGGTAATGTTGGACACACCGGTTAATCTCCATAGTGTGAGAATGCGGGGCGAGTCGGGTTTTCTATGAATTATATTCCAAATTGTGATGATCACTACGTATGATGAACCGTACACACTTTGCTAGGCATGCATTCATATATATTGGTTGCGCGTACTAATACCGCTCGTAATGGTGGAGTGCGAGATGTAAAAGAACCCTTACATTACTCTTATGAATCTCTTGAATTATTGTTAATCTTAAAAGATAACCATCACTATGAGTAGGGCATTGACCCTCTCCAGTCGTACGGATAGCTTTATGTTTTGTTTTATTAATTTCCGCTGCAAACTTTGATAATGTAATAAACTCTCATTAAGAGGGCATTTGACAACTCGTTGAATTCTTTTAATCTAATGGAATAATAAATATAATTGATTTTACTCTCGTGAATGGTTACATTCGTGAATGTAACTGGATATGATCTAAATGGAAAGAAAATCAAGGTAAGATTTTGAAGCATCCAAATCTATACGTTATTAACACCCGAAATTCTCAGGCGGCGAAAATTCGAGATGTTACACATAGACTCCCTTTACAGATTTACATATACTTAGAAAAGGAAGAGTCATGGACTTGTTGGCTTCTCGTATCTTCTTTCCGTAGCCAAGTCTTTGCGAAATCTTTGTGTCCCATTAAAGGTTTGTGTAGCGTCTCAATTTCATATAGCCAATTGTATGCACACTTAGACATATATATCTACCTCACGAGGAATATAGTGAAAAATTAAACCAAATGAATTGGTTTAACTGGTACAAGTAATTAAATTTTGGAGACAAAATTTTGTTTAAGGGGGGTAGATTGTAACACCTCGAACTTTTCAATTCCCGAGTATTGAAAGTTCTCGAGTGATACCATGAAATTTAACTTATTATGTACATATGTATGATACCAATCTAACTATCCTAACCTCACATCCATTCTCCAACATAAATCTGACCGCTGGGAATAATCTTCATTCATAGATAAAGCCATCTGACCGTTGATTTTAAGATAAGATCATCATATACCCGAGTATTCTCACTTGTCCATCATAACTAACCGTTCAGTCAACTATTCACCGCTTGGTAAAGATATATGACCGTCCACACTGAGTTTGGACCACCTAATCATAGTAAGCTATTTACTTGATCTCAACATCCGCTCGTACACATATCAAATTGATATTCTAATCTGTTCATCTTGTTTATCACCTATGAAAATGCTTAACCCACCATTAAAACTACAATCTAAGAAACTTCTACATGTGAATAAGTCACTTGAATCTAACGGTATACATGTTCTACATCTTGATCACTCCAAAAACTCACTTGTGATCATCCGTTTACAAAACTGACCATACACCCACTTACATACATGATCAGAGTATTAACCATCAAGTTTTTCTATTTTTAACATGTCGTCTGACCATCCATTATGTTGGTTGATATATGTATATTCCTTTAATTAATTTGGTGAATAATTCTTATTCATAATGATTTATATATTAGTTCTTTTGTAAGAATTACGTAGAAACGTGCCTACGACTATGTAGAACCATTAGACTTCCCAAAACTCTCATATCAGCAATAATTACGAAAATGTCATTAACCTAGACAGACCCTTGAATTCTAGATCACATGCTTCCCACGATTTGTTTGATGTGAAATTTCATATCATGCATATGTATTAAAAATTAACCATACATGTCAAATTTCAGCCTTAGATCATTGTAAAAGTTACTCAATTGACAAATCAACACCTTAACCATTGGTTTTGGTGTCTATCGAGTGAAGAAACCTTATGGGTGGTCGTAGTAGGATATTTTCCTTCATATGAATGACTTTGATTGCCCATCATATAAACAAAGTGTAAAATATGAAGACCCCACTTTGATAGGTTTTTCCTTAGGCGCGAAGTTATTCTATCAAGGTCTACCGACTCCTTATAAATCTGGACCTTCCGATTTAACTATTTTCTTCTGTCCATCGTAACTCAAATTTAGACCACACTCTGGTCTCATATGACTATAAGGTTATACAAAATTTAGGCCCCGATCTATGATCTTGCATCGTTGAATGTTGAAGCCGGTTCCTTCATTTTGGTACAAAAGGTGAAACTTTATATTTAGGCCTTCCACCATCAATCAACCAGCAAATTTTATCTAACCGTTTGTTTATCCTGACTAAATATTTCTCCCAAAATTGGGCCCTGATCATTAAGTGTGGGTTGTTAATTGAGATCAAGTTCATTTTGGCACCCGTTAGGAAAATTTTCAAGATAGGTCAATCTAAATTTCGAATCACTAAGAAAATCATATATCCTGTCTCTATTTGACGACCCTAACACAATGGACGAATTAGATTTAAAGAAAGATCATTAGAAAAGGAAAAATTGGAGAAACTCAATCCAAGTGGGATGTGAACCACACCCCTCTCACACGCCCACTCCTTTTAAAAAGGGGTGTGCGTTCCCCTCTCCTCTCACACATCAAATCTCCCAACGCCTAAAGAAAAGAGAGAGAGAGAGAGAGAAAAAGAAAGAGAAAAAAGAGATAGAGAGGGAGAGAGAAAAAGAGAAAGAGAAAGAAAAGTAAAAAAGAAAGAAAAAGAAAAAAGAAAGAAAGAGAAAGAGAAAGGAAGAGAATGAGAAGCCTAGACGCCCTCTTTCTTCTCCATATGTATGGTGTCTCCCTCTTACTCAAGTGATGTCGTGATTCATGTGGAAGCTTTCCTACATAGATATCTACTTAAGGTTTACATTTAAGGCTAAGGTGAGAGATTCCTTTAAGTTTACATTAATCTCAGTTGATATGATTTATCTTATTTTTTTACATGTTTCCATATTATTGTGAATCCTCCCTGCAATTATTTGATTTACCACCATCAATTATTTACCCTTTAGAAATTATGGTTAAGGTATGATTTTAATTATGTGTGATCTTTATGAATTTATGTGAGGCTATGGATACAAGTCTTGCCCTTGCCCTTTACCAATTTTGTTGAGTTAGTCATTGCTACTCTTCTATTTTGTTGAGTTAGTCATTACTACTCTTCTATTTTGTTGAGTTAGTCATTACTACTCTCCTCTTTTATTGAGTTAGTTTATTGCTACTTTTCTCTTTTGTTGAGTTAGCTTATTGTTATTCTTCTCATTTATTATGTTAGCCTTGTACTACCTCCCTTTATAGCTTGGGCATGTGTCTTAGAATTCTAAAACTCCCATGATTCAATTTATTTCCTCTTTAGTGCAAGTGATGTGTTAGAGGTTCACAACTAGTGATTTAATTATTTTATCGTAGATGTAATGCGCTCTGGATAGAAACCCTCTTGGTCGACGCATAATTCCATGAGTTTGGATAGTGGTGCACAAATCGATGTAAGTAATTCGAAATGCATGTTACATCACTTCCGGGATTGGATGTCGCAAATAGTCGCTCCATGAACAAATCGTGTACGTAATTCATCCGACTCATGTGTTGTGCCACTTCGAGGTGTTCACGTAATCTGTGGTAGTGTTAGACATTTCAATGAATCTCCATAGTTTATGGGATGCAGGGTAAGTTGAGTTTTTTATGAATTATATTCTACACTGTGATGATCACTACGTATGATGAGCTGCACACACTTTGCTAGGCACGCATTCATATGCATATTGGTTGTGCATACTGATACTTCTCGTAGTGGTGGAGTACGAGATGTATCAGAACCCTTACATTACGTTTATGAATCTCTTGAATAATTGTTAATCTTAAAGGATAACCATCACTATGAGTAGGGCATTGACCCACTCCAACTGTACATATAATGCATGCGATGTACAATTGAATGCCTAAAGGACAATCTCCCTATGGGAGATTATATGGAATGAATAAGAAGATAGTTTTATGATTTTGTTTTATATTTCCATTGTAGACTCGATAATTTAATAAGCTACCATTGTGATGGCATTTGATAATTTGTTGAATTCTTTTACTCAAATAAAATAATAAATACAGTCGATTTTTATTCTTGTGAATAGTTACCTTCATGAATGTAACAAGATGTGATCTAAAAGAAAAAAAGTAGTACGATTTTTAAAGCATCCAATTTATACATTATTAACACCCAAAATTCTCGAGCACAAGTATGTACTAGGGCCTTGAAAATTTCGTGATGTTACAGTCTGACGTGGCGCTTTTCTGGATATGATCTTCGTGGATGAGATCATATTCAGTGGTGAGATGTGATACACTAGTCCAACGGGTATTTTATAGCTGTGTTAGGCATGTCCCTCATTCAATGGGCACGTTTATCGTGGCCACGTGGTGTATGACGATTCGTCCTCTTAAAAGGGCCTAATAGGAGTCTATACCATCACAATAATGACATAATGCATAAAGCCAGAGGAAAATTAGATGCAGATCTTCTTCAGGTGCGAGTATGATTCTGACTGTGCAAAACACGCAGTGTCTCCATGTAACATATTCTTATTGGGCCATGTCAAGGCACACAAATTGGGTCTAAACACTAGAGCCCATCATAATGTTTCAATAATGTTTATTTGTCATCCAACCTGTTGATAAGGACACAAATCTAGATGACCGGAAAGAACAAATATCAGCTTACTTTGAAACTTGGCCTACAAAAGTTTTTTATGGTCAATCACCACTATTCCTATGTTATGGTCCACTTAAGATTTGATTTGCTTCATTTTTGGATCATGCCTTGACATGATTTGGAAAAATAGATGAATGATGTGAATGTACAATACATACATTAAGGTGGGCCCCACGGTATGGGCCTCACTGTCTGGGTGGGACCGGAGTTGCATCTAATCCGCTCCCAGAGCATCGGTGGCCAGTGACACTTCCAGTAGCTACAATGCTCTGTGAGACCACGCCATCCATCCATATTCCATATCATATTATGTTATGAGCCCAAAAAATGAGGTAGATCAAAATCTCAGGTGCATTATATTATATGAAACAATGTTGGGTAAGTGACACCTCCAGTAGCTACAATCCTCCGTGAGACCCACCATGATGTATGTGTTACATCCATGTCATCCATCCATTTTCCATATCATTTTATATATGTTATGAGCCAAAAAATAAGGTAGATCAAAATCTCAGGTGAACCATATCAATATCACAGGAAACCGGCCGCTCAAAAGTTTGTTTCAAGGTAATATTTGTTTTTTTTCTCCTTCATTCAGGTCTGCATGATGTAATCAACAAGTTGGATGTTAAATAAACATTACAATGGGCCCTATGAGGTTTTTAATTGTGGATATTTGATGACTACTGCATTTCATATGATGCGGTACACCCGAGATTTAGATCTGCCACATTTTTTGCATCAAGCCCTAAAATGATATGAAAAAATGAATGGTCGGCATGGATAAAACACATACATCATAGTGGAGCCCATAAAGCACCGACCAATAGTCACTTGGCTACGGGTAACCTCACTGGCCAAACATAGAGCTAGACACTGAGTCAAATTTGGCATAGCTCGGCTCGGTCCTCTAGCCTGATTGGCTAGCTTGGTTTGGTTCGATTAGTAGCTCGGGCCAGCTCGAGCCAAGTTTGAACCAAGTTCGAGTTTAAGCTTTCGAGTTCAAGTGCCCAAATAGAGAGTGAGGGAGAGAGAGAGAGAGAGAGAGAGAGAGAGAGAGAGAGAGAGAGAGAGAGAGAGAGAGAGAGAGCTTATCGATTTGAGTGCTTAGACTTGGGCGAATGGTCGGACAAGGAAGTTCGAGTGCTCAACTGAGTGCTCGAATAGGGACAACCGAGTAGACAGAGACGGGGGAGTGCTAGGATAAGGACATATAACCAATCAGGGACTGACGAGTGCTCGAACAGGGACGATCGACTCTTAAATAAGGAAGGATGGTTGGAGAGAGGGAGAGTGTAAAAGAGAGAGATATTGAGATTTGAGATTGAGAGAGAGGGAGAGCTGGTTAGGTTGAATAAGGAGCAAAAAAAAAAAAAAAAAAGGTTATGGAATTTGAGAGTAGGGCTGTTCACGAGTCAAGCTAGCTCGAAAAGCTCGCTCTACTCAGCTCGAGTCAGCTCGGATTGACTCGGCTTGAATGGCCGATTCGAGTCGAGCCAAGCTAATTATTTGAAGCTCGAGTTGAGTTCAAGCCAAGTTCGACCAGGGGGCATTTCAACTCGACTCGACTCGAACTTGACTCGACTCGAAGCTCGAACTCGAGCTCGACTCAGCTCGATTAATAAATATTATATATATATATATATATTATATTCATATAAGTTTTAAGTTTAAACTTAAAAATAAAAAAATAAAAAACAAACCCTAGAGTCTCTACCCGACCGCACGCACCCCCTTCCATTTCCCTTTCTTCTCTTTCTCTGCCCACTGCCAGCCGCACGCCCGCCCCGATCACCACCACCAGTTTTCATTTCAGCTCCACAATAGTATGATTTTAATCTCTTGAGATCTACTTCTTAGGCGAGAAATCCAAGGATTTTGAGATGGGTTCTTCTCAGATTTGTTAGAGCTTCAAGGAAATTCAATGATCTGATTGGCTAGAGCTCTTTACTTGGATTTCTAATTTGTGTTCTACTCTGTTTCTTTTCTAGTACTTGGATTTCTGCTGGTGGAAGAAGATCAAGAACAGATCGGTTCTTACAGGTTTCTTCATCCGATTCGAAGCTTTGTTTGATTTTTTCATCGGGTTTTGCTTCGATTCTCTTAAGATTTTTGAATTTTTCATCAATGGAGGAGGATCAAGAATAGAATCCATTACTCTCTCACCCAACAAGCTCAAGCTCGACTTGACTCGAACCACTAGCTTGACTCGAACTCGACTCGACAGCTTTGGCAAACAAGCCAAGCTTCAACGTTGAGCTCGAGGCCAAGCTCGAGCTCGAGTACATCATGGACAAGCCAAGCCAATCTTGGCCTGCCTCGACTCGGCTCGGCTCGATGCCCACCTCTATTTGAGAGGGAGGGAGTGATAGTTGAGTCAACTAGGGCAAAAAGAAAGAGAATATATATATATATATATATATATATATATATATATATATATATATATATATATATATATATATATATATATATATTCTCTTGAGGTTGAGCTGTGTGGGCCCCACTGTGATGTGTGTCAAACATCACAGTGGGGCCATACCATTTAAAAACATGTGAAGGTATACCATTTAAAAACATATGAAGACATGCCTCAAGTGGGCCATACCATTTAAAAACATGTGAAGGTATACCATTTAAAAACATATGAAGACATGCCTCAAGTGGGCCATACCATTTAAAAACATGTGAAAACATGCCTAAAACATATAAAAGCATTCGGTGGGGCCCACCTGAGTTCTCAAGTGGGCCATACCATTTAAAAACATGAGAAGACATGCCTAAAACATATAAAAGCATTTGGTGGGGCCCACTTGAGTTTTGGATGTGGCTGAAAATTGGTCTGACCCCTCATCCAAGTGGGACACACACAATGGATGGGCTGTATTTGTGAACTACATCTTGGTGGGCCCAATAAATGATTATAAACGGGAGGATAACTCCTCTCGAATGTTGTATGTAATGTAACCCACTCAAGTCATGGATTGACTTGATTTTTAAGCACGTGTCCCACCATGGAATGGTGCATCTGACTAATCGGGTAGATGTTCGACATACATCATGATGGGGCCCACACACTCGACCTCGAACTCATAGTACCATTTCCCATATATATATAATATTTATATTTAATTTTAAATATATTTGTGTCAAGTCAAGCTGAACTGAACGGAGACAATTTCGAGTCAAGCTTAGGTCAACTTGAGCTCCATATTGAAATTTTTTTGAAAAAAAAAAGGCTTGATTAGGCCCGACCTAACTACACTATGATCCATAGCTCAAGGGGTAGACGGAGTGAAAGATACCTAGTTTCAACACTGAGGTCTTGGAATCGATTCCATAGTGAGAGTGGCTAACAGCGAAGTGTGAACTGACAGTGGGTGTACAAACAAGCTAACCCAAAAAAAAAAAGGAAAAAAAAAAGACCCGAACCTAACTTTCAATCCTAGCCGAGTCGAGCGGTTAACTGAACTAGATCAGTTCGTGTCAGCTCTAGCCAAACCGCGTCCACTAATTAATTCGGTCCATTAACCATCGGGCCCAATATTGCGTCGCCATGCGGTTACTCTTGATAAAAACCGATTCCCGCCCTTTCTAATCCTCCCAGTTCCCATATAAAACCCTAACCAAAATTTCAACCTCTTTTCTGATCTGCTGCGTGTATGCATTGAATGTTTTTCATTTCTCTCGCTGTAAAATCCATTAGCAAAGATCGAGTCGCCGGATGCTAATGCACCGAAGCTCTTCCTTTTCTCTCGATGTAAAACCCTAGCTGAAGAGAAGGGAAAGGGAGATGGAGATGGAGGCGTTGGCAGAGGGATTGTGGGGCCTAGCTGATTTCCATGAGAGCAACGGCGAGATCGGCAAGGCCATCAAGTGCCTGGAAGCCATCTGTCAGAGCCACGTGTCCTTCCTCCCCATTGTCGAGATCAAGACTCGTCTCCGGATCGCCACGATCCTGCTCAAGCACACGCACAATGTCAATCATGCCAAATCCCATCTCGAGAGATCGGTCGGGTCTCTCTCCTCTTCTCTCCCTCTCTCCCTCTCCTCTGAGATGGAATCTCCTCCGTCCGATTCTCTCTTCTTCTTTTTTTTTTTTTTTGGCTTCTATCTTTCTACCTTCGTTTCAGATCTTTCAGGCCTCCTTTGATGTTTGATTGGGTTTTGCTATCAGGGAAAAGATTGTGTGCTTTTCAGCGTATATATCCAACCAACTAACAGCGATGGGCGGGAATATTAACACAGTTTCAAATGGGCTTTTGAAAATTCAAAGCTTGAAGTGCCTAAATATTCCCGCCAACTGTCTTCAAATGGTTGGACTTTGCAGCCCCTTTTTGTTCCCACCTCTTTTTATTTATTTATTTATTTATTTATGCACACATCTTTCTACTATAAGATTGGTGATGCAACAGTACAGAGAAGGAACGAAAGGGGTGTATCTATCAGAAATGGTGGGGCAAGCATAAAATTCTCATAATGTTGTCACTGTTACTATTAGAGAAGGGAGATGATACAATAGAGTAGGTAAACTGGGAAATGGAGCCATCTCTCCACAGTCCATGTGGCAAGTGATGTATCGATCAAGGCCGTCTACCTATTGAGCCCTATTATGGATGGTCACTGTTTCTAATCTCATGCCTCACATATAATACTAGCTGTTGGTTCTCTTAACTGCATTGAACACTGACCTTTAACCATTTATGCTTTCAACTGTTGCTTTAAGGGCTACTCCATGTGTACTTTAAACTATTTTCCATCCATAGTATAGGTATGCAGATGGATGGTCTCGAACAATAGTCATCCTGCCATGTATACTCTAGAGAGACAGCTCAACCATATGATTTCCCATTAGGGCATTTTTCGGTGTCATGTGACTGATGAATACACCCATTTCTTCTCTTGGTTATTTATCGGAACAGGTGTAAATAGTGGCTTGAATCGTTGTTTTGGTTGTTGTTATTGTTACGGTTATCATTATCATTGTTGTTGTTATTAACAATGTTGTCAAATCACATATGCCATTGTATGTGACCAGCATATGCTTTTCATATATGCCATCACATACTTGCATATACCATCGCATATTGCTCTGGTTTTTTTTTTTTTTTTTTTTTTTTTTTTTTTTTTTTTTGTTTTGAAAAAATTAAAAAAAGTGGGAGAAAATCGATAAAAAAGGAAAAAAAATACAAAAAAAATTAGGAAAGAACTATGCCTAATTACTACAAGTGATTGGGTTGGGTTCTTTTACTTTTTTCTTTGTAGTTTGAATGTTTGAGACTATTAGACCATCTATAAATTAAGTTATATATCTAATTACTTATATTATATTTACATAAAAGTTAATAAAACAATCAACAAGTTACATTAAGAGAGTATTGATTATCAAAAACTTTGAACATAGAAATTTTATTGATAAACGATAACTTGAACAACTTATAAGTTACAAGTTACAAATTAATTTACTATTTACAAAAAAAAAAAAGCATAACTAAGAAAGTTACAAGTTTCAACTTATTAACTTATAAATTTAAACTATAAAAAATAAACATACTAACATAGTCTACTATACATATATATGATGCTTGGATACATGGATTCAACGGTCATTTTTTATACCGTCGGGACTTGGGACCTATATGTGATTGCATATGGACTATGCCATCGCATAATTGCATATGTGATTGCATACTTATCGCACAAAAAAGTATGTCATCGCATACTCTATCCTAGATCGCATATGCCATGGCATATGCGATCCTTCTAAAAAAAATGGCATATGCGATCGCACATGACAACAATGGTTATTAGTGGTAAATCTAACCTTTTGGGAGTGCAACAATTCCATGCCTAGCATGCTGCACTCAAATTGGACACGTGGCACAAACATACATGATCCAGACCATTCATTTGAGTCCCACCCTGAATGGATCATTTTCTACAAATTCAACAGGTCAGTTGATCCTTGCCTTTTAAATTGGACTGTTTCACATTTTTATGCTGGCTGCTGTCAATGCTGTTCATTTGCAAGTCACCTTTCAGAATCATTAAGATAATTTGGTTACTGACACTCTTCTAGTGTGACCAATTGATGGAGAGGCCCATCCAATCAAAAATTGGGATAGCGGACAGCCATGCCATGTGTTCAGTTTTTGTGTGAGCTAAAAAAACAGAGCACTTCTGCACTATGCGGGAAGTAGAACCATATTACTTGTTGTTGTATTTCTGTTCTGTTCTGTTCTTTTCTTTTTTGTTGCTGCTAGTGGTTGTGGTGGGTGGTGGTTATATATTTAATGCACAGTGCACAAAACCACTGCTAAGTTTCTGGTGGTTCTGGTGTGATGCCAGTCTTAGGGTAGCATCAGTTTTTAGTCTTTTTTTATTACTTAGTTACTATTCAATGCTGCAGAATTATAGTATCCTTGACCCAAGGATTTGATATTGCATTCTTGGGCCCTGAATTCTACTCTGTATAGGCGTGGTTGCAGTGAGACATTAGACATACGGTTGATCTGATGGGTCCACCATGGATAGGCATGCCTCAAAAGTCTCTCATATTGGAAAATCCTAGCCAAATCTTTGGCCTTTTTGCTATTGAATGTTGTCTTTAGCTATTTTTTTAGCTATTTTTTTTTCTCAGCCATCTTTTGACCAATCACAGGTCTATGGGCTGTACGATTCTCGTGCGATGAGACTTTTGGGGCATTGCCTATTCCACCTGTACAGATCAAGGCTGAGAAACATGCATATCCTTGAATCATAGTCATCTAAGCCATATCCTAACTGATTGAGGTCGGTGACGGTCACATGTATCCTTTTCATGCATATTCTTGAATCAAGGACCATATAATTCCTCGTCAACATTTGGTTGGGCTTAATTTTCCTTCATCTTTTCTATTCTAGTTTTCAGCTCCCTTTTAAGTGATGCCAGATGTTTCCTCAAGATTTTGTCAAAGCAACTAGTGGGATCTTGAGCCCATTGTTTTGATTATTCTTTGTATGGACATGTCCAACGGTATTTGTTCTTGGTGCCATCTTTATAGGTGTCCCTTTGAGGTGACATGATCCAACATGTGCATGTTTGAATGATAGGAGTTTCTGGAGTAATTGTTGAACTTCATAATTCATCCTACTGATGGAAGTTTGTGCTTCCTATGACACAGCAATTGCTCTTGAAGTCAATACCTTCGTGCTTCGAATTGAAATGCAGAGCATATAGCTTGTTAAGCCAGTGCTATCATCTTGTCGGTGCCATCCCTCAGCAGAAACAGATCTTAAACAAGGGTTTAGAGATGACGGCATCTTCTCAGGATGGGTATGCAATTTATTATTATTATCTTGGTTTCACTTATTTAGTGTAGGTCTTTGGTACCAAAAAAATTATACTCACTTGGCTGGCAGCACAGATGATTCCTATTACTATTGGCATTTTATAAATATAGCATTCCTAATGCTACAAGACTTGCAATTTTGTGATCCACGCCGTTCATCAGGTGGACCTCACTGTTTATGTGCCCTGGCCCAAAAATCATTTAGCTCCTCTTATCAGGTGGGCTTCATGTATTATATGAAGAATGGACAGTTAAAAATTTACCAATGCTTAATATTCAACGTCAAAGTGTGGCGCATACACGGGTGGGCTGTCTTATGAAGGGCTTGGATCTCACACAAATGTACTATGATGGTAGATGAGGCCACTAATGCTACTAGTAGGATTCTAGATTTATTGCCACGAGTAGCCATTTCATTTATCTTCTATATACTCCATTTTTCTCACTGTTGCTCATAATGATTAGTTTTCGCTGTTGACAATGGCATGCAAGGATATGCTAACAAGTTTCCAAATTCAAATTTACGTGTGTTCTTTGAATTGGAAGAATTGAGCTTGCTTTTTTCGTTAACCTTAAGCTCACTCAATCTCTTGTTGGGTTGAAGTCCTAGCCATTTGCAAATTTCTTGCACGACTTGAATTCATAAGATGGATTGAAAGTTTGGGCAAGAAAGGCTTAAATAGAAGGCATGCAAAGTGATTCAAAGTTGCTTCATGAAATAGATGAATTAGATTTAGATGTGACCTCCGTGGTGAGGAGCTAGAGTGTTTGAAGATCTTTTGGGGCTCTTGAAGAGTCTTCTCTCTTGACCTTGAAAAAGAAGACACTGAAGTTTGTTAAGTGGGGTGATGTAGGAGTGAGACTAGGCTAAAATGATGTCATGAGATTAATCAATGGATTATCATATCAATGAGAAACACAAAAAATATATAATCTATCACAGATATAAAAGGTACTCAAGTAAGCAACTATGTTTAGATTCAAGACCTAACTACAATCCTACAGTATGGATTCTCAAAAATATAGATCAAAGAGAAATAGGCCCAATGGAAGATGAGACTTCCATTTATAACATAGGAATTAATCTACGTTCAAGGGGATTCCCATATGTCCATCAAGGGTCAAGTATTCTAGGTTTGGATTAATTAGGAATTAGGTTAAGGGTTTGGGATTGGGGATTTAGGGTTTTAGAATTGGGGATTTAGGTACTTGGGGTTTAAAAGTTAAGAAAATAGGAGGAGAGGAATGAAAGTGAGAAGATCACTGTTCACGACATTATTCACCGCACTACTGTTCACAAGCGGCCGAAAAAGAAGGTGTTGGTTTAGGTTAGGGTTTGATGTGGTCTAGATTGGGTTTTGATGTGATTTGGATTGGATTTTGATAAGGATGAGAGTTGGGAATGAATATTGTGGAGATGGGTTGGGAAAAGTGAAAAATAAAACGGAAATTTGAAAGAAATAGAGATAGAGAGAAGAATTCTTATCTAGATTAAGATTAATGGCTTCACACCACGACATCACACCATTCCAATCACGGGAAATTGCAAAAGGAGGAAAACCCTAACGGAGAATCTATTCATAATAATCATAACATACCCAAATTAGGGCTCCCATAACCCCTAAATAGTCTCAACTTGGGACTTTTACAAAAAGACGCCTCTGAATAAGGAAAAGCCCTATGTACCTCCTACTTTAAAACCAAAATAAGGCATAACCCTCTAACTCTCTAACAAATATAAAATAACCCCTAGCTAAGGTGAAAAATGTGTCTCCACATGTAAAACATATCTCCATGCTCCCAGTAAGCAACCTACATGCATTTCCCCAATGTAGGGTCTTCAATGATGCACCAAATATGTATGTTGGGTCTTCCACACTCCTATGATTTGGAGCTGGGCTCCACCTAATAATCATCTGGCCATAGAGAAACTGAGGTGTTGGTCACAGCTCGTCTCCTCCTCTGATATACTCGATATGGTGCTCAAATGTCCTCATCAACTTCCCTTGACCGAGAAGAGATCGCCTCTAGCGATATAAAGTTGTGGTGATATTCAAGAAGATTTGGGTTAAGTCTCTAAAGCTCGCTCTCCATAATCCATGTACCATTTGTCTCTGGCCTGTTCTTTCACTTGATGAGATACTTCTGTGCTCGGTGGAAACCACTTGCTTATCCAGAATACTCTCTATCTCTTCTCGTCTAGCCGATATGGATGGTAAAGAGGGTAAAGGATAAGAATATGGGTTTGGTAAAGGCCACGGGGTAAGGGTTAGAAGAAGGGCCAATGGGTGAAGCTTTTAGTCCTTGAATAGAGATGAAATCTTTCACATTGAACGTAGAGCTAATGCTCATGTCAGGTGGAAGATCCATAACATAAGCATTGGGACCCACTCTTTTCAATATTTGATGAGGTCTAGCACTACGGGCATGTAATTTCTTCACGGCTTCTTGCGGAAACTGCTATGGCATTATCCGAACCATGGCATAATCACCCACTTGAAACTCTTTAAATCTGCGATGTGAATCAGCTAACATTTTATATTTCTCATTGCTTACTTTAATCCGCTTCTTAATCTCATGATGCAAGTCATGAATATGGCGTGCAAATGCAACTGCGGACTCTGACATCCTATGGGAGACTGACATGGGATGGGAATGAGATCTATAGGCTTCCTAGGCTTATAACCATGCACTACCTCGAATGGACTTATACCTATTAACCTATTGACTGAACTATTGTATGCAAACTCTACAACTGGTAACATTGAATCCTAGGTCCTAGTATGGTCACCCACAAGACATCGCAACAAATTACCCAAACTTCTATTAACCACTTCCGTTTGACCTCAGTCTGTGGGTGGCATGTCGGCGAGAATCAAAGCCTCGTACACATCATGTGCCAAATTATCTTCCAAAAATAACTCATAAATCTCACATCTCTGTCATACACAATGGTCTTTGACAAGCTATGTAAATGAATCACCTCTCCAAAGAATATTTTGGCAATGTTGGAGGCATTTGACTTTTTAGAACATTGGAGGATATCGGTCATTTTAGAAAAACGATCGACCATGACAAATATGGAATTGTGCTTTCTGATTGTCTTGGGAAGCCCAAGCACGAAATTCATACTTATGTCTTGCCACAGAGCATGAGGGACTGACAAAGGCGTATATAATCTTGTATTATGCTTTTTCTGCTTTGCCAAGTGACAAGTCATACATTGCTCAATAATTCTAGCGACAACTCGCTTGAGACTTGGCTAATAAAACATATCTTCGACAAGGGCAATAGTCTTGTCTCTACCAAAATGTCTGGCTACTCCATCATGAAGCTCCCAAATAAGGAAGTCTCACAGGGAAGTGTAAGGAATGTAGAGTATGTCCCCTTTAAATAGGAACTCATAAATTAGGACAAACCCACTATCACTCTGGGATCAATCACACAAAAGTGACATGTATATCTTCCCAAAATTTGGGCACACCGGATATTCTTCTTTTAATTGCTCAAACCCATTGACTTTTATGCTCATGGGCTAGAGTAACACCACTCTATGACTAAGGGCATTGGCGGGTTTGTTCTCGACTTCGGCTTTGTGTTTCAAAATAAAAGTATGCTCCTGGAGAAACTCAACCCGCTTGCATGCCTTTAGTTTAATTTCTTTAGAGAGTTGAGGTATCGCAAAACCTCATGGTCAGAAAACAAGATGAACTCTTGTGGTAGTAAATAATGTCCCCAATGTCGCAAGGATTGAACTATCGCGTTGAATTCCTTGTCATAGGTAGAATATCGTTGCTTTTCCTAATTCAACTTTTCACTAACATAGGTGATAGGGTGCCCTTCCTGGCTAAGTACTTCACTTATACCTATACCAGAAGCGTCACACACAACCTCGAAGACTTTGAAAAATTCAGGAAGACGCATGACAGGAGCCTCAATCATCTTGCCCTTAGTCTCTTTGAATGCTCTGGATGCCGCTTGAACTCTCTATTCTTAATGCAATCCGTGATGGGAGCCATAATGGAACTAAAGTCTTGGATGAACCGCCTATAAAAGGTAGCTAAATCGTGGAAACTATGCACCTCATGGATGTTCTGTGATTCAGGCTAACTTACTATGGCCTTGACTTTCTCGGGATTTGCAGACATGTCCTCCGCATATAATTTTTTGTTTTAAGGACCCCACAAACTTTCCTCAAATGGTAGAGATGTTGTTCCTTAGAGGTATTATAAATAAGGATGTCATCAAAATACACCACTAGGAACTTATCCATAAAGGGCCTCAACACTTGGGTCATCACTATCATGAACGTACTAGGAGCGTTGGTCAAGCCAAAAGGCATGACTAGCCACTCGTATATCCCATCATTCCTCTTGAAGGCTATCTTCCATTCATCTCCTGGGCGAATACGCATCTGATGATACTCGCTTTTGAGGTCGATCTTGGACAAATTCGTGGCACTGACCGTCATGTTCAACATGTCGTCAAGATGCAATATGAGAAATCGATGCTTGACCGTGATCTTGTTGATGGCCTGACTGTCCACGCACATGTGCCAAGTACCATCTTTCTTAGGTGTGAGAAGGACCGGCACTGCACATGGACTCAAACTCTCCTGAATGAACCCTTTCCTAAGAAGCGCATCAACTTGTCTCTTCAACTCTGCATGCTTTGTGGGGTTCATTCGGTAGTGGGGAAGATTTGGTAGAGTCGACCCGGGGATAAGATCAATGGCATGTTGAATGTCCTGCATGGGTGGCAGCTCATTCGGCAAGTCCTCGGGAAAAAACATCGCTAAAATCCTCCAACACCGGATTCACTTCAAGTGGCAACTCTACGCTAACCTCGGGTGTAACATCTCTTGCCATGAGAGCATATGCCATCGAATCAGCTCTAGTGTCCATTTCAAACTCCCTGACGTTTATTATGTGGAGAGATTTAGGCTAGGATTTTCTCACATTTTTAGGATAACCCTTCTTGATTTCCTCTTTCTTCTCTAGGGTGCTTTTGGGCGGAAGAGGATTTAGCTTTATCTTCTTACCTTCATACATAAATGAACACGTATTCAAGCGGTTGAATAGTATCACATCATAATCCTATAACCAAGGTCTACCCAAAATAATGTGGCCCACATCCATAGGCAAGACATCACACCACCACGTCTTTGTAGGAAGCAAACTGAATGGGAATGAGACACTGTTGAGAAATTGGTATCGAGGATGCATTAACCTGTGAAACTCAATAGGGTTGAGGGCGAGGGATGATTTTTAAACCCAAATGAGATAGTGCTAGCGGAGACCACGTTGGTGCAATTGCTACTATCAATCATCACTTACAGTTTTTGTCACCACACTTGACGTAAGTGTGAAAAATTGAATTCTTGCGCCAATCATCACTCTCTTAAACCTAGGCTAATGCACATCTGACAATTGCAAGTGACAGTCTCAATTTCATCAATTTCCTCATCACTAGCACCAGTTTCGGGCTAATATTCTTCTTCTTCACGATGGCCCTGATCATCCTCTTCTTCACAATCGTCAATCAGGGGGGCCTTATTTCACTTTTTCTTGGGGCACTGGTGTGCGAAATGGCCATATCCTTGCAGTTGTGACACTGCGTTTACTCACCTGCCCTCGAGTTGGTACTAGCTATTCCTTTGCCCTTCACATTCCTATTGTTGGATTGAGTAGCAGACTACCAGACTACCAGTAGGGGTTTTGGATTGACTCTCAAAATTAGGCTTGGCTCTCTGGAGAGTGGCCCTAACATTGGCATCACGAGAGTCGAATCACCTCATGAATTGCAATATCAGATACTGCTCAAGTTCTTGAACCACTTGGTAGGCATGCTATAGGGTGTTAACGCCGTGAGGAATGAGCTCACGTTGAAGCTCGGGTCGGAGGCCCGTCCGAAAACGGGAAAGGATCTTTAACGGGTCCTCGATGTTACAACGCATCATGTGTTCATCAACTTAGCGATGTAATTGGCTACAAGCATTAATCCTTGATGAAAGGATTGCCACTGATCCAAAAGCTTTTAGCAGTAAGAGAGAGGAATGTGCTTCTCTTTCATCTCGGTCCATAATGAGATTGTGTCATCTCCAAACCTCTTGATGAGGACATCGTGCACACGCACGGCCGCACACCACCACCCCTACGCACGTACGTACGCAAAAGGAGGATCCCATCATCGATCTGGCTCGATGATGATGTCCAGGGAGGGCCCCCTAGTTAGAAGACAAGTTTTGGTTCAGAAAAGTGGGCCCGATAGTCAAGAAAAGCCCATCATGGGATCTCATGATCGTGGCCCGCTTGTCGGATTGATTTCATTTTTTAGGTTTTGCTTATTGTTATTATTTAGAACATTGTGAACGCTTTAGATTTCTGTGTTTGGTTTTTATTTTAGTTTACTTCATCGCCAAGTAATAGGTGTCGCACTTGCGATTTTTGGGTATAGGGTTCTCAGTTTTTGTCATTCTCCCTTATTTTTGTACTATTCTCTCCTTTAGTTACTTCTTAATTCCTTGCTTTTGATTCATTGAAGTTAATAAAAAATTCCGCTTTTTTTTTTCTGCTCTCTTCGTGAGTTGTGGAAGAATTCAAAAGTGGGTGCGAAGCCCTCCTTTTCGAAGGGCTAACTACCGTGGTGCGAAGCCACATCGATCCCAATTCACCCCCATCTTCCATCATTTTTTTTTTCCATCTTCCCCCACCATCTGTACTTCGAATTTATCCTTTTGTTGCATCAGATTTCTTCATTACAGCAGGTTTCCAGATTTCGGCCCGCAGGCGAGTTGAAACTTCGGCGGAGCACCACGTACAAACCGTACATCGGATCGAGCTGGGATTTGGGGGTCTTGGAGTCCATCCCTGGCCGATCAAGGCCAAGGTAGCCTTTTTCTGAATAGTGGGCCCCACACACGTGCAGCCGGGATCACACGCACGTCCGTCTGGGCCATTGTTGCTGTCCACACGCGGGATCATCTTTTGGCTCAGGTTTTTATCCTCTTTTATCCTCTCATAGCCGTTTTTGATGAATCCTAACCCTAGATTACATGATCCCTAATTGATTTGCCCCTTTTTATCACCTTAGGGTTCCTTGAATTGAAATTAGGGAATCCTTTGGATTAGGGACGATTTTTATGTATGAGTAGTTGATTTTATTTTCCTTTGACATCGTTTAGTTTATAATTTTTATTGGTCCAGTCCTAGCCTGTGTTGGCTTGGACCCGCATAAATTCCCTTTTTAATTGAATGTTTAGATTTTCATGTGGGATGTGGAATTTGTGTGATTGTTTCTGAATTGGTAAGATCTAAGCCTGAAATCTTGCATATTATATTTAATTTTCTATGTCCTGCATCAAATTTGGTATCAAAGCCTAGGGTTCTTGTACGGGAATTCACCACATATTTAGGGTTTAGTTTATTTGAGTCCGTCATGCATTCAGTCCATCATATATAGCTGAATTTTAGTAACGGTGTGTAATCGCCTTCATATAGTCTCATAGGGTCATTTAGTTTTTTTAGATGCATATAGTTGTCATAGCAGGTCCTAAGGTTGAGTTAGCCTGTGTATGCCCACACGAACGGGTCGCGGTTTTGGTTTGCACCCTACTCTAAACATGGAGCAACTACAAGAATCAATGGCCAAGTTAACCCAGCAGTTTGAGTCTATGTCTAAGCGCTTGGAACAACGCATGGATCAACGCCTTAACCAATTTGATGATCGCGTTACTCAAATAGAGGGCTCCCTCAGGGCAAACCCCACCACTGGGGAAGATGCCCATTCTCAAGCAGGTGGTCAGGAGATTAGACCAAGGAATGGAGGCGGCCAAGGAGTTGGTCATGGGCGCGCACCTGTGTACCCACTCCGTGAGGGACATCATGACCAATATGACCCAGATGCACGACTCCTCAATGGAGTTAGAGTAGATGCCCCTACTTTTGATAGCCACTTAGACCCTAAAGCTTTTTTAGATTGGTTGGCGGATATGGACCATTATTTTGAGTGGTATGATATGTCGGATGCTCGACGAGTCCGATTCGCCAAGATGAAGCTTGTGGGTCAAGCAAAGAGGTTTTGGGCGACGGTTGAGCGAAAAAAAGAAAGAGCGAGGGAACTCCCAATAATCCATTGGGGAGAAATGAAAGAAACGCTGAAAGAGAAGTACCTTCCTTTCTCTTATCGCCTGCGGTTGATTGAGGAATGACAGTCTCTTCGACGGGGTTCCATGAGTGTTGCTGACTATATTGAAAAATTTGAAAAGTACTTGACCCGCTGTGAGGTTGATGAGGACCCCGTACTCACCCTTGCTCGTTTTAAAACGGGCCTCCGTCCTGACATTAGGAGAGAATTGCTCGCCAAAGACATAGACACTATCGAACAGTTGTACCAAGTAGTGTTAGATGTCGAGCAATACCTTAAGGCATCTATGGGAAGGCGGTTTGACTTTCGCGAATCCGGTGCTAAGGCCAACCCCTCTGGGGCTAGACCTAACACGGGGTTCCAACACAAACCTTCCCCTAATGTTCAGCCCAGACCTAAGGATGATAAGGGTAAAGAGATTGTCGGGTCTAGTTCACGTGGAAGTGGGGCCACTAGGTGTTTTAGCTGTCAGGGGTTTGGTCATTTCGCTCACCAGTGCGGCACGAGAGAGGGCACCAAAGTACTCTTTATTGATGGGCAAGTAGAAGTAGTGCCCCCAGAGAGTGATAGTGAGGAGGAGGAATATGAGCCAGTTAGAACCCCTAGTGATGAGGAAGAGGGAGCACAAGAGTCTGTGACCCTCGCAATTGTGCGTTGCGCCCTGGCTCAAGCCAAGAACACTGATGACTGGCGCCGCAACACAATCTTTTACACTTATGCAAAATGTGGGGAAAAGAACTGTAAGATGATCGTGGATAGTGGTAGTTGTGCCAACGTGGCATCGACTAGCACTGTGAGTCGTTTGGGCTTGAAGCTGGAAGCCCATCCTCAGCCCTATAGAGTCTCCTGGCTTGAGTAGACATCCATTCCAGTTTCGCACCGCTGTCTTGTCCCTATTCAGTTCGGATCTTATAAAGACACAATTTGGTGTGATGTGTTCCTATGGATGTGGGCCATATCATTCTGGGTAGGCCGTGGCTCTATGACAGGGATGTTACCATATTTGGTCGTTCAAATGTGTGTACATTCTGGTTTGAGGGCAAGAAGGTCAAGTTAAATCCTCTACCACCCAAGAATACAACTGGAAAAGAGTTCACCACACAAAGTAGTGTGAGCGGCCCAAAAGAAGTGGAGTCGAAGTCCAAGTCCAAATCGCTCCATATTTTGAATGCCAAAGACTTTGAGCGTGAAACGGAGGCAGACTCGATGATATATGCCCTTGTGGCTAGGGAGAGTGTATCAGAGACTAGCGTAAAGTTACCCACTGAGGCCATTCAGGTAGTACATGAGTTTTGTGATGTCTTTCTTGATGATTTACCGAATGAGCTTCCCCCTATAAGGGATATACAGCATGCCATTGATTTAATCCCTGGGGCAACTCTACCAAACCTCCCGCATTATAGAATGAACTCGAAGGAGCACGCTGAGTTGAAGAGGCAGATTGAAGAACTCCTAGAGAAGGGTTTTATTCGAGAGAGCATGAGTCCGTGTGCCGTGCCCGCCCTTCTTACACCTAAGAAGGATGACACATGGAGGATGTGTGTTGATAGTATGGCCATCAACAAAATCACAATCAAGTATTGGTTTCCCATACCGTGTCTTGATGACATGCTAGATATGATGGCCAATGCTACTATCTTCTCAAAAATTGACCTCAAAAGTGGGTATCACCAAATCCGTATACACCCTGGTGATGAGTGGAAGACGGCCTTCAAGACGAAGGATGGGCTATATGAGTGACTAGTTATGCCTTTTGGGTTAACTAATGCATCAAGCACTTTCATGCGTGTGATGACCCAAGTGTTGAGACCCTTCATGGGAAAGTTCCTAGTCGTATACTTTGATGATATCTTGATTTATAGCATGACTAAGGAGCAACACCTCAATCATTTGAGGCAAGTTTGTGGGATCCTTAGGGCCGAGAAGTTGTACGCCAACCTAAAGAAGTGCTCGTTCTTGTCTAGTAGTGTGATCTTCTTAGGTTTTATTGTGTCAGCTGAGGGCGTATCGGCAGATCCCGAGAAGGTCAAGGCCATCGTTAATTGGCTTGAACCCCGTATTATTCATGAGGTGCGCAGCTTTCATGGCTTAGCCACTTTTTATAGGCGGTTCATTCGAGGCTTCAGTTCCATTGTGGCTCCCATCACGGACTGCATAAAAAAGGGAGAGTTTCAATGGACAAAGGCCGCCTCGAAGGCCTTCAAGGAGATAAAGGTCAAGATGACCGAAGCTCCAGTCATGCGACTTCCAGATTTTTCAAAAGCTTTCGAAGTCGCATGTGACGCGTCAGGAGTCGGCATAGGAGGAGTACTTAGCCAGGAAGGGCACCCTGTTGCATTTTTTAGTGAGAAACTGAACGAGGCGAAGCAAAGATATTTCACCTATGACAAAGAATTCTATGCGGTAGTGCAATCACTACGCCATTGGCGACATTACCTATTACCGCAAGAATTCGTCTTGTTCTCAGATCATGAGGCCTTAAGATACTTGAACTCTCAGAAGAAATTAAGCCCCAGGCACGCTAAGTGGATTCAATTCCTTCAAGAGTACACTTTTGTGCTTAAGCACAAGGCCGGTGTAGAGAATAAGCTTGCCGACGCGTTGAGTCGTCGAGTCACATTAGTCAACTCCATAAGCATTGAAGTTACGGGCCTTGAGCGCATCAAAGAAGAAGATTTTGAGTGTCCAGATTTTGGAGTTGTGTATACGTCTTTATTAGAGAGTCCGTCAGGAGCTAACAATGAGTATTTGATTTTGAATGGATATTTGTTTAGGAGTGACCGCTTGTGCATACCACGCACCTCCCTTCGCGATTTTCTTGTCTGGGAGTTACATTCAGGGGGGGTCGCAAGTCATTTCGGTCGTGACAAGACCATTGCCCTAGTGGAGGATATATTTCATTGGCCAAGCCTCAAGCGGGATATTGCCAAAATTATAGGGCAATGTCGTACTTGTCAACTGGCAAAGCAGAGGAAACAGAATACAGGATTATATACACCTTTGCCAGTCCCCTTCATCCCTTGGCAGGACATCAGTATGGACTTCGTGCTTGGACTTCCCAAGACTATTCGAAAGCATGACTTCATATTTGTTGTCGTGACCGTTTCTTCAAAATGGCCCACTTCGTTCCTTGTTCTAAGACCTCCGACGCCTCTCATGTTGCTAAGCTGTTCTTTAGTGAGGTCGTCAAACTGCATGGGTTACCAAAAACCATAGTGTCTAACCGTGACGTGAGATTCATGAGTTACTTTTGGAAGACACTATGACACATGATGAATACTAGGCTCCAATTTTCTTCTGCCTACTACCCTCAGACCGATGGCCAAACTGAGGTGGTTAATAGGAGCCTAGGGAGTTTACTTTGATGTTTAGTGGGGGAGCATAATACCAGGACATGGGACGCCGTACTACCCATAGCTGAGTTTGCATACAATAGTTCTGCATCAGGCCCGAGCGGTACCCTCCAGGGGCCGTTCGTAAGTTACACGCGCGTAGCACTGAACCCTTCAAAATTATAAAGCGAAACGGTCTCAATGCGTATGAGGTAGATCTTCCACCCTCCATGGGAATTAGTTCCACATTTAATGTGGAGGATCTAGTTGCTTTTCAGGGACCCACTGATACTTTGTCTGGCCCTTCGCCCACCCGTCCTGATTCCCCAGACTTAACCTTTGATCCATGGCCTCTTCCCGACCTTTCATCCCAGCCTCTACCTCCCATACCTAGCCTTCACACCCCAAGAGAGGAAATAGAGGATATCCTGGACCATGAGATAATTTCCACGTCGGATGGCGGGTTTTAGAAGTACCTCGTTAAATGGAAGTCATGTTCAGCTTCAGACAGCATATGACTCACTGAGGAGGAGCTCCAGCGACTTGATCCTGACATCCTAGAGCGGTTCAGGAGTTTTATTTCGCCAGTGGCGAAATCTTCGCAGCCGAGGAGAGTTGATGAGGACATCGTGCACACGCACGGCCGCACACCACCACCCCTACGCACGTACGTACGCAAAAGGAGGATCCCATCATCGATCTGGCTCGATGACGACGTCCAGGGAGGGCCCCCTAGTTAGAAGACAAGTTTTGGTTCAGAAAAGTGGGCCCGATAGTCAAGAAAAGCCCATCATGGGATCTATGATCGTGGCCCGCTCGTCGGATTGATTTCATTTTTTAAGTTTTGCTTATTGTTATTATTTAGAACATTGTGAACGTTTTAGATTTCTGTGTTTGGTTTTTATTTTAGTTTACTTCATCGCCAAGTAATAGGTGTCGCACATGGTGCGAGTTTTTGGGTATAGGGTTCTCCTTATAAATAGGCACCCCTTGTAGTTCTTTTGATTCATTGAAGTTAATAAAAATTTCCTGCTTTATTTTTCTGCTCTCTTTGTGAGTTGTGGAAGAATTCAAAAGTGGGTGCGAAGCCCTCCTTTTTTGAAGGGCTAACTACCGTGGTGTGAAGCCGCATTGATCCCAATTCACCCCCATCTTCCATCATCTTTTTTTCCATCTTCCCCCACCATCCGTACTTCGAATTTGTCCTTTTGTTGCATCATCAAATTCTTTATTACAGCAGGTTCCAGATTTCGGCCCGCAGGCGAGTTGAAACTTTGGCGGAGCACTACGCACAAACCGTACATCGGATCGAGCTGAGATTTGGGGGTTTTGGAGTCCATCCCTAGCCGATCAGGGCCAAGGTAGCCTTTTTTGAATAGTGGGCCCCACACACGTGCAGCCGGGATCACACGCACGTCCGTCTGGGCCATTGTTGCTGTCCACACCGGGATCATCTTTTGGCTCAGGTTTTTATCCTCTTTTATCCTCTCATAGCCGTTTTTCATGAATCCTAACCCTAAATTACATGATCCCTAATTGATTTGCCCCTTTTTATCACCTTAGGGTTCCTTGAATTGAAATTAGGGAATCCTTTGGATTAAGAACTGATTTTTATCCATGAGTAGTTGATTTTATTTTCCTTTGACATCGTTTAGTTTATAATTTTTATTGGTCCAGTCCTAGCCTGTGTCGGCTTGGACCCGCATAGATTTCCCTTTTTAATTGAATGTTTGGATTTTCATGTGGGACGTGGAATTTGTGTGATTGTTTCTGAATTGGTAAGATCTAAGCCTGAAATCTTGTATATCATATTTAATTTTCCATGTCCTGCATCACCTCTCCATCTTATGCTCGACATATGTCCAAAATAACTTGGCTTGGCCCACCAACTTCATTTTGATGAAACTCACCTGACGACGATTGGACATATCGTACCACTCAAAATAATGGTCCATGTCCGCAAGAAAATTGAGCTTCCTTAAAGTCCAAGTGACCATCATAGTTCGGAGCCTCAATCTTCACACCTCATTATCCGATCATCAGGATCATGGTGGTCTAAGTTCTTTCCACGGGGTGGTTGGGTATGCACCCCACCACAGCCAACACCTCGGGCATGGCCTCCTAACTTGGTTTCCTCCAAATGGATCTCCAGCTTGAGATTGGCCATCTTCCCCATCGTTGGGGTTTTATTGAAGAGAGTTTTCCAGCTGGGTCATGCGAGTATGGGTCTCATTTATAAGGAATGCTAGTTGGTTACTAGTAATAATATTGTGGGCTTCAATGGCCACGAGATGGTTATTAATGGCATTGATCAAGGTGTCCCGTATCGGAATTGGTTGGCGTAACGGTGACTTCCAAAACCGATACGGATACGGGGGCGTAACGGCGATACGGGGGCGTAACGGCGCAAAAATTTTTTTTTGCCAAAAAAATATGAAAAAATATGGATTAAATCCGGAATATTCTAAGCATTCCAAATATGCATTCATTTATAAATTGGAACATGGTTATGGTGGTGTAATGGTCCACTCTTTGGTGAGAAGTTGTATCGGACTGTTTGATGAATTTATGAACCAGATAACCTAAATTTGACTACAAAATTCATATATTTAATTTTCTAACTACTACTATCAATGATAGATATATTGGAATGAATGTAATATGAAAATATCTTACATTAGGTGTTTGCAATTATTTTTGAGGAATTTCTCGAACATACCTGTGCTGCTGTGCACGTGACTGTGATTCCTGTCTATAACCTGTCATCCTCAAGTCAATAATATTAAAAAAATAAAAATTAGTAGTGTCTGATATACTCCCCTGCAACTTGATTAAGGATTACTTGATTGGTTGTCAGGGGAGCTATTTTAAATACAAGTTCGGCAGTGTCAAGTGTGTGCATGACTGCATGACTTCTTGCAATAATACTGCTGTGAGCTGTCTGCTGCAAATACTTACCTTAATACAAATATATACTCACAATCACAAGTCACCACCAAAATGAAAATCTGCTTTTTTGTGGTTGCTCGACCTCCACATCATCGTCATCATCACCATCAGGCTGAGGCTGTCCAATAGGTGTAGGTGCTGCATATCCATAATATCCAGTGCCAGAAGGAAATACTAGATCAACGAAACCAGAGGATGACTGATCCTGACTAGGCAACGACTCTGACCCCGAGTAAGGATATCCACCAGTGCCCGTCGAATAGCCATACTGGTGCCCATACTCAGGCTGTTGAGAATCTTGAGATTGAGAGTGCGTCTGCTCTGATGAGTAACTTGGATTTGGATCTGGATATCTATAATCATATGGATATTGATCGGGAGGGCTACTCCAACATGAATGTGATGGAACAGGCTCAATATAACCACCATAATCATAATCCAATTGACCATAAGAATATCCATCATAATAACCAAGACCATGAGCCTGCTGATGTTCCGGACCTCCCGGTCCCCGTGCACCACTAGATGTACCCTCCTCCGGCTGCTAGCTGTATCGTGACTCGGTACACTCGTAAGTCCGACCTCGTGTACCACGTCGTCGATGTTCATCGCCATCACGATCTGGAGACGGCTGTATAGGGGGTGAGCAACACCAGAAGTGCCAGCACCAGGGGCAGGGGGGTCGTCATCATCTGACACGGTCACGCTACCACTACTTGTACTCTTTTGTTGATCTTGAGTCGTATCCGTACGTGGCATAAACACTGCCCCTCTTACTGGGTCCAACACATCTGCACGACTCTCTTGTTGCGCTATGCGTATTTCTGGGTCATCAATTTCCAGTTCTTCACTATCCTCTTCAATTTGCTTTTCCCTTGTTTCCAACCAAGGTAGAAGTGGGTCATCCTCATCATAAATATTGTCCAAGTTTATTGGACAGTAGTCTCCGTCATTAGCAGCTGTAATGCTCCTATGATGTTGTCGCATTATTAGTTTTATATTGTAGTGCATGACGACAAGTCTATCTAATGTTCTAGTCTGCAATCTATTCCTATTCTTTAAATGAATGAGCGCAAAACAACTCCAATTCCTTTCGCAGCTAGAGGAAGACGTTGTCTGGCTCAAAACTTTTACTGCAATTTTTTGGAGAGCCTTCGTACTCTCTCCGAAATTAATCCACCATTCGGCCGGTTGCAACCTAGATACTGCATGCTGTGCAAGAGCATCTCCAAAGCTACTAAGGCGATTTTCAAATGTATCTAATTCATTCAACGCCTTTATTTGTAGATCGAAGTCAGGCTCTAATCTCTTTATCACATTTTTTAGCCCGACACGAACTTCATCATTCGCAACAAATGATTGAGCATATCTATACCTAGGATTTAGGTAGTAACCTGCTGCATAAAGATCGTGATGGAGTTGCTTTGTCCATCTCTTGTCGATCATCTTCTAATAAGTCTCCCAACTTCTACAATCACGTTGAATTGCAAGCTTGCCTTATCCATGTCATCATATAGGAAGCCCATTGTAGGTGCTTCATCGGTTTCAACAAGACGGAGTACCCTCATTAGTGGCTCTACCACCTTTAGGATCGACTTGACCTTCTTCCAATATTTGTTGTCCCGTATGGTGTTCGCAACGTCAACCGGTGTCCCTGATGTCTTCTTCCCTTCTTTGTTTGTGTGAGCCATTCTCGGGAAGCGAACATTTCACTCAACTCTCCCCTATGCTGGAATAAACTCTCTAATGCTATAAAGTTTGTTGCGAATCTAGTCGCCGCAGGCCTCAACAACTCTCGTCCTTTCGTGAACTTTCTCATTATTGCGACTACTTGATTATGGTTGTAAATAAACGTCGTCACTTCCCTTGCCCTTTCGATCATTTCCTTAGCATTCTTTCTTCCCAATATCTTCCAATATAAGATCAATACAATGGGCAACACATGGTGACCAAAAAAGATGTTTTCTCTTATCCATCAACATATGTCCTGCAAGCTTATATGTTGCTTCATTATCTGTCACAATCTGCACTATATTCTCCTCTCCAATCTCGTCCACAACTTTATCCATTAGTTCATTAATATAAATAGCATTTTTTGTTGCCTCTGATGCATCAATTGACTTATGATATATAGTTCCTAAGTGGCCGTACACCATGAAGTTAATCATGTTGCGTCTGGTTGGGCCAGTCCAACCATCACACATAATCGTGCATCCTCTGGCTTACCATATAGGTTTAAAGGTAGCCACGTATGCTTTCACATCCGCAAACTCTGCATTTGTCCATTTCCCCCTAATGTCCTTAGCCGTGGGAGCTTTTATTCCTTCACCCGCTCTGCTGCTGCATCAATTACTACCTGCCAATATGGAGAATTGGCCGTGTTAGGAGGTATGTTAGCATGTATAAATAACTTTGCTGCTGCTCTACCTAATTTCTCAACGGAAGTTCTACTCCACATTTGTTTTATTTTTTTTTGTTTAGTTGATTCTTTCCTAAACAGGATTGGATCAATAGAGGGTCTCCTAGCTCATTTACTTCTTTACTCTTCACGTATAGGGGCATCACGTGAAGATGTCTGTCGTCGGCTCCCAAACATACGTCGTAACCCACCAAACCTACCCCCCGACCCTCAGTCCCACCTGCAGAAGCAGTTGCACTTCCAGTTGCACTCACTCCCACTCCCACTGCCCCCCCTGTATCACGCACTGACCCATGCGTGCCAAACATGCGGCGACGTTCTTCCTCTTCACGAGCTACACGCAAGCTCTCTCTCCTAGCTATAGTTAATTCCCGATCTGAATCTTTATCAGAATCAATAATATCTTCATCACGAACGCCCATATGTTCAGGACCAAACACCTCCTGTCGAGCTGCATCCAAATATATCATCTTTCTTCTTTTGTACAGCAGCACGTTTACCCTTCGACTCATCCAGACTAGCTTGCATTAAAAGCATTATCTCTCTCGGTACTCTGGCATATGGTGCAACTTGACCCTTTTGATGTGCTAAATGTTGTTTGAGACGGGTAATTCCACCAGTCACATGTATATCACAATACTTGCACTTCATTTGGTGCCTAGTACCACCAACCCTTTCACAATGTTGCCATCCAATTTTCTCACTTGTTGTTGGCCAGACCCAGACATTTCTTTAAGTTTAGGTAGATGAGTGTATGTCTGTATGACCTATGTTAATAAAGATGATTTTATGTTCTAACTAAAATACTAAACCCTAAGAAGCTCCAAAACCTGTCCAATATAAGCAAATAAAAATATAAAGTCACTAATTCGAAAATACAAAAAAATATTAAATAGCACCCCAAATCTGTAAAATGCACATTAACATTTTCTACTATGATTAACACATCATATGGCATGATTAAAACAGCAAAACAACCATTAAAAATTGATTTTTTGAATTTAAAAAAAAAGGGTCAAAATTCATGCGTAAATAGAAAAAAAATATTAAAAAAATATTAAATGGCACCCCAAATCTGTAAAATGCACATTAATATGTTCTACTATGATTATTACATCATATGGCATGATTAAAACAACAAAACAACCATTAAAAATTGATTTTTCGAATTTTAAAAAAAAGGGTCAAAATTCATGCGTAAATAGAAAAAAATAATAAAAAAATATTAAATGGCACCCCAAATCTGTAAAACGCACATTAATATGTTCTACTATGATTATCACATCATATGGCATGATTAAAAGAGCAAAACAACCATTAAAAATTGATTTTTCGAATTAAAAAAAAAGAGTTTAAAATTCATGCGTAAATAGAAAAAACATATTAAAAAAATTTAAATGGCACCCCAAATCTGTAAATATACATTAATATGTTCTACTATGATTAACACATCAAATGACATGATTAAAACAGCAAAACAACCATTAAAAATTGATTTTTATTTTTCGAATTTTAAAAAAAAAGGTTCAAAATTCATGCGTAAATAGAAAAAAATAATAAAATATTAAATGGCACCCCAATTTGTAAAATGCACATTAATATGTTCTAATATAATTAACACATCATATGACATGATTAAAACAGTAAAACAACCATTAAAAATTGATTTTTCGAATTTTAAAAAAAAGGTCAAAATTCATGCGTAAATAGAAAAAAATAATAAAAAATATTAAATGGCACCCCAAATCTGTAAAATGCACATTAATATGTTCTAATATGATTAACACATCATATGGCATGATTAAAACAGTAAAACAACCATTAAAAATTGATTTTTCGAATTTTAAAAAAAGGGTCAAAATACATGCGTAAATAGAAAAAAAATATTTAAAAAATATAAATGGCACCCCAAATCTGAAAAATGCACATTAACATGTTCTACTATGATTAACACTTATATGGCATGATTAAAACAACAAAACATGTTAAAAAAAGTATAAATACTATTTTTGACGAATTCGGAATTTCTGAAAAATGGCCCACCGAGCTTGGATTCAACAAAAGCCGCAATACAATGTATTATTATCTCAAATACCCAACCAAGATTGGTCGAAATTGGTAGTAGAGGAGTGAGAAGTAGTTTGGAAGCAAGAAATTGAAAAAAAACAAAGCAAAAAGCTTAAAATGGAAAAAAAAATGACCGTTTTTCGACCGTTACGGGTCAGCCCGTTACGGGTCAACCGTTACGCCCGTATCGGACCGATACGGGCCTGTATCGGCCGAAACGGGTACAAAAAATCGTATCGGCCGATACGACCTCGTATCGCGTATCGGCTCGTACCGTTACCGTTACGTATCGGCCGATACGGCCGATATGTAACCGTTTTGGCACACCTTGGCATTGATAGCCTCGACAAGCTTTAGCGAATTCATTGTGGGAAGGCATAAACCAGGCATCTAATGGAGACCCTAAGAACTAAAGACTTTAAATGCAATGTTATGAGAATGAAAAGTTTACTAACTCTAGACACGACAATATGGAAACCTACCCTAATTGCCATACGAAAACCCTATGCTGAACTAAGCTTTGATACCAAAATTTGATGCAGCACGTGAGAATAGGCTAAAATGATGTCATGAGATTAATCAATGGATTATCATATCAATGAGAAACACAAAAAATATATAAACTACCACATATATAAAAGGTATTCAAGTAAGCAACTATGTCTATATTTAAGGCCTAACTACAATCCTACAGTATGGATCCTCAAAAATATAGATCAAAGAGAAATAGGCCCAATGGAAGATGGGACTTCCCTTTATAGCATAGGGATTAATCTACGTTCAAGGGGATTCACACATGTCCATCAAGTGTCAAGTATTTTAGGTTTGGATTAATTGGGACTTAGGTTAAGGGTTTGGGATTGGGGATTTAGGTACTTGGGGTTTAAAAGTTAAGAAAATAGGTGAAAAGAGGAATGGAAGTGAGAAGATCACTGTTCACAGATGGGGGAAAAATAAGGTGTTGGTTTAGCTTAGGGCTTGATGTGGTCTAGTTGGGTTTTGATGTGATTTGGATTGGGTTTTGATAAGGATGAGAGTTGTGAATGAATATTGTAGAGATGGATTGAGAAAAGTGGAAAATGAAAGGGAAATTTGAAAGAAATAGAGATAGAGAGAAGAAAACTTTTCTGGATTAAGATTAATGGCATCACACCACGGCATCACACCATTCCAATCACATGAAATTGTAAGGAAAAAACCCTAACAGAGAAATCTCATTCATAATAATCATAACATCCCCAAATTAGGGATCTATAACCCTTAAAGAGTCTCAACTTGGGACTTTTACGAAAAGACGCCTCTGAATAAGGAAAAGTCCTAAGTACCTCCTACTTTTAAAACAAAATAAGACATAACTCCCCAACTCTCCAACAAATATAAAATAATCCCTAGTTAAGGCGAAATACATATCTCCATGCTCCCAATAAGCAGCTCACATGCATCTCCCCAATGTAGGGTCTTCAATGATGCACCAAATATGCATGTGGGGTCTTCTCCACACCTATGATCTGGAGCTGGGTCCCACGTAATGATCATCTAGCCATAGAGAAACCGGGGCATGGGTCACAGCTTGTCTCCTCTGATCTACTCGATATGGTGCTCGGATGTCCTCATCATGGGGGATGGAAGAAACCTTCTCCTCGATGTCTTTCTCCAATAATCTTACTTCAACATGAAAGGATGCTTCTCCTTGCTTCATGGAATGGGAAGCTCTCTACCTCCAAGAATAGAGGCTTTTGCTTGGATGGCCACAAAAATAGAACTCGTACCCTCAATAAATTCAAAAGCAAAAGATCAAGTCTTTCCTAACACATGTTCCATGTCTTCAGAAGTGAATAGTTAGTTTCACCACCTTTTCATACATTGTTGGGCTGCTTTGGAAATTTTGAGTTCCTTGTTCCAATTCCTCGTTATCCTTTGGGTGGAATTCGGTGGGATTGACAAGTTGGTCATTGGTCGGGAAAGTCCCTTAATGCCAAAGGTAGAATCATGAGTAGAATGGTTCCTTTGGCTCTCATTTGGTGTTTTTTTTTTGGATAGAATAGGAGTTGGGTTAGAAACATGCTTTCTTCTTGAGCAAGATTTAGTATTTAGCCTCGAGGTCAAACATTTCGTCTCTGAACCTTTTGAGCAAAATCAATGTTAGTGCTTGTAATCTTGTTGGGGATGGTGTCTCTAATACTTTTTTATTTGTAGGAGACTCAATCCTTCGATGTATTTTTCTTTTTTCTTTACAGGTTGCTGGCTTGCTACTACTATAAATAGAAATAAGGAAGAAATATTGAGATGTTCTTTGGTACATTAGGTATTAGGGGCTCAAAAGGTGAGAGCAATGGGGAAGGCCTTTGCCTCGTAGTATCACTTTCCCATTAGTCCTTTAAGCATGGAAGGAGACTCTTTGAATGCCACTAAGCAAGCTTCTTCTGTTGCCAAGACTCAAGAATGGTGGAGTTTTGCATTGATCATCATCATCATCATAACCTTCTCCTAGATATCTGAGGTCAAGCTTTACAAATCTTACTTTGTTGATCATTCCCATTGAAGGTTCTTGATAAGTGAACAAGCCTCGATATCCCTTCTCATCACCTTGATCCAAGTCCTTTTAGGCCTTCGTCTTATCCTCTTTTCAAGTCCTTCAACCAAAAGGTTACACTCCATGCCTTGGTGCACATGACCAAACCATCTTAGTTTGTTATCCATCATTTTGTCTCTTATAGGACCCCTCATAGAGGGGTTCACATGAGTTGATTCTTAATATCATTTCATATCTAGTCATCTCGCACTTCCATCTCAACATTCTCATAGCTGCAACACTTATCCTGGACAGGCTACCTTCTAACTTCCAAACATTGCCCATATGCATTACATTGGTTGTATCATAACATTTCAGTCAAGTTTCATAGGCATACGAGCACTTTGAGGGACATCTCCACTTCATTTACTAGCTCTAGTTTTGTTGGAAACAAGGTGTTCAATAACAATAACGGTGGTTGTAATCAGTGTTCGAAATATCGGTATCGCGCAATGTATCGCACCCTTGGGATACAGATACGTATCGGTTATCGCACGGGATATATCGTTTGTATCGGGTAATTTATCACACTTTTTGGGAAACATGGGGAAACATTGAAAATTTTGTTGAATTTTTCAATGAAACTTTAGGGATTGTTAAAAAAAGACCCTAATACACACTTTTAAATAATAAAATCTCAAAAAAGAAGTGGACATAATAGGTTTCCTTTGTATAGGGTCCTCAACTATGCGTTGTTCGATTGAACTAAGACAACTATATTCAGTATCCACCCCGTCCATCCATTTTTTCATACCGTTGTAGGACATTATCCAAAAAATGAACCGGATCCAATAATCAGGTGGACCATACCATAGGAAACAATGGTGATTGACCATTAGTGGGCCACAAAAGTTTGTATCAAACCTATAATTGTTTTTTCTCTTCATTCAAACTTATGTGAAGTTATCAGCAGATTAGGTGCCTAATAAAATATAGGGAAAATCAAGGTACACCCTAAGAAGTTTTTAATGGTACCGTGATGAGGACATCAGTGGTGCACCCTTTAGAGTGTTCCAGAGGAGGAGGCGTCGCCGACAGAGTACCAGAGCAGAGGAGTTGATGTGGATGGACAATGGGTCCATCAGACCCACTTTTTAACGCGCTACGAGTGCAAGAGCGGTATGACCGCACCTCGACCATAGAATCATGGGTCGGATTTCACACCCTACCACATGGTTGTTCACCCTGACCATAGATACATGGGTCGGATTGCACACCATACGACATGGGTGTTTTAGTTTTAGACTTTTTTGTTCTTATTCTTATTTCAGGGGCTTTCTTGTAACTTTCTTTATTTTCGTCTTTTTATTAATTTTCTTGTTTACAGGGGCTTTAGTGCACTTTTACTTTTTCCATAGCTTATATATACATTGTGAGAAACCCTATTTTCATTATCATTGAATGAATAGAAATTCGTCTCTTTTCTTCCTCTTTATTCAAGAGATTAGGGTTTCAGGATTGGCCCTTGGGTGTTGAGGATTCCACCCTGATTTCAGGTTTCTTTCTTTCTAGATCTTCGAGGTGCAGCGAAAGGTAAGAATCATCTTCCTTCTTTTCTTTTGACGATAAATGGACCCGTACTTTCTTCATCTCGAATCCTTCGTTATTCACCCTTTTCATTCCTCTCTGGATACCTCTTTCTAGTTTGAACGGAAAAGAATGATGGTTAGTCAGTAGAATTAGATCCTAACTTAACCGTGGACCGACTTATGCTAGATCTGGGATATCCTCATATCCCTAGATCCTCCCTTTTTACTGTTTTACGTGATTTTATGCTAAGGGGTATGATCCTGATGAAATAACCTCATCTTTGTGTTGAGATTTACCTAATCCCTTTGATTGGAAATGGTTAGTTAATTGGTGTATTTATTTGAATATTCTTTAACCTGATTATATATGCATCTACGGTTAGGTCATTACACGTCCCTGCATCAAATTTGGTATTAGAGCTCAGTTTTAGCGTAGGTCAGTTTATTGTCAATCCGTCTTTGCAGTAAAAATTTTCTACAGAAACCCTCGACCCACATGACCGCTCTGCCTAGGGGGCATATTTTGTTGAGCTTAGTCAACCCTTTTTTTTATAGGTTTTGTTGAGTCCCCATATAGATCTAGGCCATATAGGGTAGTTGTATTGCATTGGTATCGTCGTTTTTACCCTTTCTCGCACATAGATCTAGGACTATTCACTCGTCGTTCCTGATGTATGGCCACGTGCACTGGTCGTGGGTTCGGTCTTCATTATACCATGGACTCCGATCAGTTTACCAAGGCTATGGAGGGCCTAACTAAGAGAATGGATCAACAGTTTCGAACCTTGAGGGATAATATCGCGCAATAGTTTGCGCATCAGGATGGTAGGTTCACGCGTCTAGAGGTTGGTATTCCAACCACCACTGTAGGTGGAGCCTAGGCAACCCCCGACACTGGGGTTGTTGATCAGTCCCAAGTTATGGGCCCTGATCCGCCTAGGGATGGTTTGGGCATAGACTAGGCCCGTGGGCCTGGTAACAGACACGATGGGGTATATCCATTACCACCCACACATAATCGTGATCCTGTTCTTCCCGCCCAATGGGAGGGCCATGATGGGGTGCATTGTCAGCACCCCTAGAGATATCATGAGCACGAGGACCCTGTTTCTAGGGTCATGAAGGGAATCAAGGTTGACGCCCCCAGTTTTGATGGGAGATTAGACCCTAAAGTTTTTTTCGACTGGTTAGCAAACATGGACCACTTCTTTGAGTGGCAAGGTCTACCAGACCCACGACGAGTCGGATTTGCCAAGATGAAATTGGTGGGCCAAGTAAAACTATATTGGGGAAATGTGGAGCGTTGTTGTGAGCGATCTGGAGAGGGGCCAGTTCTCTTTTGGATTGAGATGAAAGAGTTATTGTGAGAGAAGTATGTTTCCCTTTCTTATAGGCAAAGGTTGTTGGATCAATGGCACATTTTGTGCCAAGGATCCATGACGGTGACGGAATACATCGCCAAGTTTGATGAATAAATGATGAGGTACGATGTGGACAAGGACCCTGTTGTGGTTCTCTCCCGTTTCCGTATGGGCCTCAGGTCTGAGCTTCAGCGGGAGCTCACGCTTCACATGGTCATCCATCTGGAACATGCTTACTAGGTGGTTTAGGAACTGGAGCACTGTGTGTGCCAGTCCAATGTGAGGGGGATTGATTTTCGACCTTCTATGCCTGGAGTAGCTCCGCAGGGAGCAAGACCCTAGGTCAGAATTCAACCCAAATCTCAACCAGGTACCCAGCCAGTCAATAAAAATTGAAGTAATAATATGGTTGGACCAAGTACTAGGCCCGCGATGCCAGGGCAGTGCTACCGCTGTGGTGGCATGGGTCACATCGCTGCCGAGTGTTCAAATAAGGGTGGGCGCATTTGCCTTTCTTTTCGAACACCCCACAAAAGAAGAAGTGGCAGATAAAGTTGATGGTGACCAGGGTGATGAGGAGATCATTATCCCCTCCCTTGACCAGGCTAGTGATGCCGAGGATGATATTGTGGGGACTGTCCCACTTGCAGTGGTGAGGTGTGCCTTGACCCAGATGAAGGAAAGTGAAGATTGGCGCAGAACCACCATTTTCCACACTTATGCCAAGCGCGGAGAAAAGAGCTACGAAGTGATCATAGACAGAGGGAGCTGTGAGAATGTAGTTTCCCCAGTTACTTTGAGTTGCCCAGGGTTGAAGCCAGTCCCTCACCTCAACCCATATAGAGTTTCTTGGGTGGATGCGACATCCCTCCTTGTGACCCAGCGATGCCTTGTTCCGGTTGAGTTTTGGACCATACAAGGACGAGTTGTGGTGTGATGTGGTCACGATGGACGTTGGCCATATCATCTTGGGAAGGCCATGGCTCTATAACAAAGATGTCACAATATTCAGGCGTACAAATAATTGTGTATTTAAGCATGAAGGAAAGAAGCTTGTCTTGAGCCCGCTCCCTCCCAAATCGTCAATAGGAGCGAGAGATGTTGCGTCCCCAGGCGATCCTAAGAGTCAAACGACGCCTCAGTCGAAGTCTCTCCACATCATAGATGCTAAGGAGTTTGAGAGAGACTAAGGCGGGGACTATGGCGTACGGTCTACTGGATAGGGAGAGTATACTTAAGGTTGCTATAGGGATACCCCAGGAGGCTCGTCCTATCCTAGAGGAGTTTTGGGATGTCTTTCCTGAGGACCTTCCAGACGAGCTTCTACCGATGCGAGACATTCAACATGCGATAGATCTCGTCATAGGGGCTACCTTACCAAACCTCCCTCACCACAGAATGAACCCCACCGAGCATGCCGAGTTGAAGAGGCAGGTGGATGAATTGCTTAAAAAGGGAATCATTCGTGAGAGTCTGAGCCCTTGCGCCGTGCTCGCGTTTCTTACGCCCAAGAAAGACGGCACGTGGCGCATGTGTGATGATAGTAGAGCCATAAACAAGATCACTGTTAAGTATCGGTTTCCCATCCTGAGGTTTGATGACATGCTTGACATGATGGCCACCTCTACTATCTTTTCGAAAATTGACCTCAAGAGTGGTTATCACCAAATTCGTGTTCGTCCGTGAGATGAATGGAAAACTGTCTTCAAGATGAAGGATGGGCTGTACGAGTGGTTGGTTATGCCTTTCGGGTTAACCAATGCCCCAAGTACGTTTAAGAGGGTGATGACCTAGGTGCTGCGACCCTTTATGGGCAAGTTTTTAGTTGTGTACGTTGATGATATCCTCTTCTATAGTACGTCCCCTAGCCAATACATTGAGCACTTGAGGCATGTCTGCAACGCCTTGTGCGCAGAAAAGCTCTATGCGAACTTCAAGAAGTGTTCCTTCTTGACCTCCCGTGTTATCTTCCTAGGGTTTGTTGTATCGTCAGAGGGTATGTCTGCAGACCCTGAGAAAGTCAAGGCCATTGTCAATTGGCTTGAGCCGCGTACCATACATGACGTGCGAAGCTTTCACGGCCTAGCTACGTTTTATCGGCGGTTCATCCGTGGATTAGCTCAATTATGACTCCTATCACATATTGCATACGAAAAGAGGAGTTACAATGGACTAAAGCCGCGGCACGGGCTTTTTCGAAAATTAAAAAGAAGATGATGGAAGCGCCAGTCATGCGTCTACCTAACTTTACCAAAGCCTTTGAGGTAGCGTGTGTCGCGTTAGGAATTGTCATGGGCGGAGTGTTAAGCCAAGAGGGACATCCTGTGGCCTTTTTCAGTGAGAAGTTGAATGAGGCTAAACAACGCTACTCCACTTATGACAAGTTCTATACGGTTGTGCAATCATTGCGCCATTGGTAACATTATTTATTATCGCAAGAATTCGTCCTGTTCTCTGATCATGAGGCGTTGAAATATTTGAGCTCTCAAAAGAAGTTGAGCCCTAGGCATGCCAAGTGCGCACAATTTCTTCAAGATTAAACGTTTGTGCTTAAGCACAAGGCCGGAAAAGAAAATAAGGTTGCTGACGTGCTTAGCCGTCGTATCATGGCGCTGCAGTCCAGGAGTATTGAAGTTATAGGCTTTGAGCAACTCAAGGGTGAGTACTCAAACTGTCCTGATTTTGGGATCATTTATGGGTCATTGTCTAGTGACCCGTCCTCGAGGACTGCGGAGTTCGTCCTTACAGATGGATATCGTTTTAGAGGGGACAAGCTCTGTATCTCACGAACATCCCTCCGCGATTTTTTAGTTTGAGAGCTGTATGCTGGAGGGATGACAGGTCACTTTGGTCGAGATAAAACAGTTGCCCTTGTGTCTGATCGTTTCTATTGGCCTAATCTCCAGCGAGATGTGGCTAAAATTGTAGGGTAGTGTCGGACATGTCAATTGGTGAAGCAAAGGAAGTAAAATATAGGTTTATATACTCCTTTGCCAGTTCCACATGCCCCATGGCAAGATGTCAGTATGGACTTCGTGCTTGGGCTTCCCAAGACTATTCGTAAGCACGACTTCATACTCGTGCTTGTTGATCGATTTTCTAAGATGACCCATTTCCTACTTTGTTATAAGACCTCAGATGCTTACCATGTTGCTAAGTTATTCTTTCAGGAGGTTGTGCGACTCCATGGAGTACCTAGATGCATCGTGTCTGGTAGAGATACTAGGCTCACTAGTTATTTTTGGAAGACTATTTGGCATCTTTTGGGTACGAGGCTCTAGTTTTCTTCAGCATATCATCCCCAGTCAGATGGTCAAACAGAGGTAGTGAACCGTAGCCTAGGGAATTTGTTAAGATGTCTGGTTGGAGACCACCGCAGGATCTGAGACACTGTTCTTCCCACTGCTGAGTTCGCGTATAATTCTTCAGTGAACAGGTCCACAGGAATGAGCCTGTTTGAAATTGTTTTAGGTCTTAGACCCCGAGCCCCCATAAATTTGATCCCCATAGCGTCCGTCAGAGTTAGGAGAGTCCTTCACCCAACATATATACATGCATTGCATAGTGAGATCAGGAGGAAGATTAATTCAAGTAATGAATATTATAAACTTTTTGATGACACTCACAGGAGATTTAGGGAATTTCAACTGAGAGATGACGTCATGGTTCGTATTAGGTCTGATCGATTTCCACCTGGATCCATGAAGAAGCTTCATGCCCGTATCATAGGCCCACATAAAATTGTGAAAAGGTTGGGGTCTAATGCTTATGTTGTTGATATCCCTGCTACCATGGGCATTAGTTTCACATTTAATGTGGAAGATCTAGTTCCCTTTCATGAGCCATTACCTCTATCCACTGGTTTCCCTGTTTCTTCTCAGACCCCCCCATATATGGACCTTGGCCACCACCCGATCTTCCTGTACCCATCTTACCTTTTCTTCCACCAGCACCGAGAAGAGACGAGATTGAGGAAATTTTAGACTTCGAGGCGGTTTCCACTCGCTCCGGGGGTTTCTAGAAATTCCTAGTCAAATGGAGGAACAGGCCCATTACAGATTAACTCTTGGATCACAGAGGCAGAGCTGCAGCGCATCGACCCCGATTTGCTTGAGAGATACCGGAGTTCAATTTTGCCAGTGATGAATTCTTCCTACCCGGGGAGAATTGATGCAGACATCAGTGGTGCACCCTTTAGAGTGTACTAGAGGAGGTGTTGCCAACAGAGTATTAGAGCGGAGGAGTTGATGTAGATGGACGATGGGTCCATCGGACCCACTTTTTGACGCGCTACGAGTGCAGGAGCGATATGACCGCACCCCGACCATAGATCCATGGGTTGGATTTCACACCCTACCATTGTGGTCAAATGCAATCGCATATGCGCATATGCGATCGCATATGCGTATACCGTGGATCGAATCGCATAAGCCATGATGGCATATGTGATCCTGGCAAGTATGCCATGACATACTTTTATATGCGATAAATATGTGATCGCATATTTCCTAATAATCAGAGTGGAAGCAATTTTTTTTATTTTTTATTTTTTCAATTTGGAGAACTTTTGCCTATGAATAGACACTCATATCCCCTCCATTTTCACTATTCTCTACTTCGAAGCTCTAAATCTATTACTCTCTCTCTTACTCTAATCTTTCTACAATTACTTCAAGTATGTTTATTTTTTGTATTTTATAAGTTGTGCTTACTTTTTGTAAATGAAGTTGTAAATTATAACTTGTAAGTTGTTTCAAGTTATCCATTTATCAGTAAAATTTGTTTGCTCGAAGTTTATAATAATTATTTCTCTTTTAATGTAGCTTGATTGTTTTGTTAAAATTTATATAATATAATATAAGTAATTAAATATATAACTTAATGAAACACTCAAACTATAATGAAATAAGTAAAATAACTCAATCAAATCATGTGTACTAATTAGGCAAGTTTCTCCTATTTTTTTAGATTTTTTTTTTCATTAATTTTTTTTTTCATTTTTAAATTTTTTATTATTTTATAAAAAATATGCCATGGCATATGCGATTGTGCGATCGCATATGCGAACAGCATATGCTGATCGCATACAATGGCATATGCGATTTGACAACATTGCACCCTACCACGCGAGCATTTTACTTTTAGACTTTTTTGTTCTTTTTCTTGTTTTAAGGGCTTTATTTCGACTTTCTTTATTTTTCGTCTTTTTGTTATTTTTCTTGTTTCCAAGGGCTTTAGTGCACTTTTACTTTTTCCATAGCTTATATATACGTTGTGAGAAACCCTATTTTCATTATTATTGAATGAATAAAAATTCGTCTATTTTCTTCCTCTTTATTCAAGAGATTAGGGTTTCAGGATTGGCCTTTGGGTGTTGAAGATTCCACCCCGATTTCAGGTTTCCTTCTTTCTAGATTTTCAAGGTGCAAGGAAAGGTAAAAATCATCTTCCTTCTTTTCTTTTGACGACAAAAGGACCCATACTTTCTTCATCTCAAATCATTCGTTCTTCACTCTTTTCGTTCTTCTCTGGATACCCCCTTTCTAGTTTGAACGGAAAAGAGGGATGGTTAGTCAGTAGAATCATATTGTGGACTGACTTATGCTAGATCTGGGATATCCTCATATCCGTAGATCCTCAATTTTTACTGTTTTATGTGATTTTATGATAAGGGGTGTGATCCTGAAGGAATAACCTCATCTTTGTGTTGAGATTTACCTAATCCCGTTGATTGGAAACAGTTAGTTAATTGGTATATTTATTTGAATATTTTTAACCTGATTATACATGCATCTAGGGTTAGGTCATCACATGTACCTGCATCATACCGTGTTCAACCACCACTGTTTCCTTGAGTATAGTCCACCTAATAATTGGATCTTCTTAATTATTGGGATCATGCTGGAAGATGATATGAAAAAATGGATGGACGGAATGGATACAGAATACACACATCAAGTTGGGCCCCATGGTAGGGGTTGTACGTTCTTGGGTGAGGCTGGGGTCTCACCTAATCTACTCCCGCCACCACATTGGATCTTATCATACTGAGTAAACTCTGTTGGGCCCACCATAAATGTACGTGGTTTATCTACACCTTCCATTCATTTGTTCAAATCATTTTAGGGGTTGAGCACAAATTTGAAATGTATTCAAAGCTCAAATGGACCACACCGCAGGAAACAGTAGTAATACCGATTTCCACCGTCGAAACCTTCCTAGGGCCTAAAGTGTTTCATCCAACCTGTTCATAATATCACAAAGACATGGATGAAGGAAAAGAGCGAATATCAGCTTGATCCAAAACTTCTTTGCCCCCAATGATTTTTCAACGATGGACGTTCAATTCACACTGTTTTTTGTGGTGTGGTCCACTTGAGCTTTGGATATGCTCCATTTTTTGGGCTAAAATCATAAATTATTTGGTAAAATAGATGGATGGAGTGGATAAAATACATTAATTACGGTGGCCCCCACAGATTTTACTTAGTATCCTATAATTAGCAATCCGCTTCCCACCACACTGGCAAGACGAGGGACGCGGATTTCCTACGGAAGGCTTCCTGCGCAAGGATGCTGGGTGGGGCCCACTATAATGTGTGTTAGAAATCCATTCCGTCCATCCATTTTGCGAGCTCATTTTAGGATGTGCGATCAAAACTGAGGTGGATACAAAACTCAAGTGGGTCACACGCGAGGGAAAATTAGGGAAAGAAATTCCTACCGTTGAAACCTTTCTAGGCTCCACCTTGATGTTTATATGCTATCCAAACCGTTTATAAGGTCATTACTAATGGGATGAAGTGAAAACATCAAAAAGATAACCATATAAAACTTTGTTGGCCATAAGAATGCTTCAACCGTGCTCACTGAATGCCCACTTTTTCCTCTCGTGTGGCCCGCTTGAATGTTGGATACACCTCATTTTTGGTCGCACGTCCTAAAATCAGCTTGTAAAACATATGGATGGGGTGGATTTCTCACAAACATCTTGGTGGGCCCCACCCAGCATCCTTGCGCAGGAAGTTCTAGCAAAAGGCTTTCGCAGGAAATCTGCGTCCCAACCCAATACTAGCTCCACTCTCGGAGCTCGAGTTGTACGAATGGTTCAAAGTTATATGGCCCCCACAATAATGTATTTATTATATCCACACCGTTCAATCATTTGGAGAGATCATTTTAGATTATGAGCCAAAAACTGAGTCATATCCAAATCTCAAGTGGACCACACCACAAATAGTAGTGGGGACAATGATTCTCACCGTTAAAACATTCATAGGGCCCTCCATAACTTTAATTTTCCATCCAATCTATTCATGAGGGCACACATACCTGGATGAAGAGGAAAAACAAATATCATATTGATCCAAAACTTCCGTGACCTCCAAAGGGTTTCAATGATAGACGTTCAATCTCCCACCGCTGGTTGCAGTGTGGTCCACTTGATCTTTGAATTTGTCTTATTTTTCGGTTCAAGCCTTAACGACGAGCTTGACAAATGGACGAACGGTTTGGATATAATGCATACCTTATGATGGGACCCACAGACCTTGGTGACGTCAACACACCAGTTAGCTCGGTGGTGTGCGATACACCGGCCAACCCAAATCCCATTAAAAAGGGCCCGAATGCCCTTTTTTTCGACGCAGATAGGGTTCTGGCATTCCAGAACCCTAAAATATCTCCCAAATCGACGATTTCTCCGGATCTCGGGATGATTTCTTCGGATTTCGGAGAGGATTTCTTCGGATTTCACCCAAATCCAGTCGAAAGCTACTCTCTTAGGCAGATTAAATAGGTAAGAGATTTTTTTTTTTTTTTTCTATATTTTTGGATGGGATGCGGATGAGATGTCGCTGGAAAATCTGCAATATCAGGCATTATCGTCCGATATATCGGCGATATCTCACGATATTTTGTGATATATCGCACAATAAATGGAAGTTTGGCAATTTTTCAGTATTTTTCTGTATTTATTGAGGGTTTTGTATCGCTGACTGCCGATATCGATATTATTGGCCAATATATCAACCGATATTATGAACACTGGCTGTAATAGCCACCATCATTACCACTATAATACGAGCAGTAATGGTTGTTTTGGTCAAATAGAAAAAAAAACCCTATAATGGCCCCATAATGGATGTTATAGGTCATTTTTTTCCTGTAACAGCTGTTACATCCCCGCAATGCATAATTGTATTTTACCCACCATTATCGTTACGTAACGGCTATTACAGCCGTTGTGTAACCATTTTTGGATACCATGGTTGGAAACATTTTCATCAAGAATAATAAAGCAAATGTTTTCTTTAAAATAATCATAGCTATAATAATTTTTTTAAAGAATATTACAGCTAATAATGTCGTAGCAATAATAATAACGAAAATAATATTAGTAGCACTAATGTTATTATAATAATAATAAAAATAAAGCTGTTGGATAAAATAAATAGTTTGAAATAATTGTTTAGAGCAAGTTTTGCCAAAACAGTTACGCAACGGCTGCAATGGCCGTTATGTAACAGTATCGACACACCCCATTAAGCAGTTTAGGGTAAAAACGACACCATAACAACTGTTACAAGGAGTAACGGCCAATCCTCTCCCCCCTGCTACTTGTTCCTTTATTTTTTAGAGATAGCAAAACAATTTATTAAGGAACCCGCCCAAAGGCGTGAAAAGAATACAACTCTCCACTAAAACATGGAAGCAAACAAGGAAATAATAGCCTTAGCTACTGTGACATAAGGGGCCTAAGCCAAAACGAAACCCTTGTCAAGAAAAAAAAAACTCCAGTTGATGCAGGACAGTCTAAACTAGAATGCATGTGTGAGCACAAAAATGATCTAGCAAAATAAACTAAGCAAATCAATTGAAATATTCACATTCTACATCATAGTAAAGATAATAATAAAGGGAACATGCAATGGTTGTAGACCATCATCACAATCCTGGGGTACCGTATTCAAATCATGCGTGGATTGGATCCAGCGAGGGATGAGACCTCCCGATCTTGCATGGTTTCAATCCAACAATCAATGCAGCTTCTCTAGTCCAGGAAATCAAAGGATTTTTGGAATAGGGATGGTTGGAAAATCTGAGAGAGGGTTGGGATCAATTCTGAAAATTTCAGGGTCAATAGCAACCCAAAAAAAGAAAGACTAGGCATAGGAAGAGAAGAAGGTTGGAGGGCTAGAAATAGAGGTTAGAAGAAGAGGAGATTAGGGGAAGAGAACTTACCACTGAGAGAAAGGGGAAGGAGGCACCAAGCTTTCATTAAAAAAATATTATTAGGTTTAGGGTAGAGAGCACCCTATTTATAAAATTCGGATTTAAAAGGAAATGACTAAAATACCCCTATAACAAAAGTAAAAAATAAACGCTCAAAACAAAGCTTTATAAAAATAAAATAAAATAATGCGTAATAGATCAGTCTTCTAACTCATCCTACACGTGTGCCCTCCCAATGCGGGGCCTTCAATTAATCCAAGGACACGTGTAAGGTCTTCAAAATCATTCTTAGTTTTGCAATTAACCAGATCTACAAAATCATCATTTAGTTGTGCAATTAAACATTCTTCAAAATCATCATCAGTTGTGCCATGAACCATCATCGAGCCATAAAGATGTATTCGTCGGCCGCCTTTGTCTTTGATAAACTTTGAAGGGTCTGATGTCTGCATCACCGGTCCTTGTTTTTTTGTTGTTCAGGAAAAAGTGTACTTGGGTCTAGGATGGAGTCTCTTCTTCTTCTTTCTTCTCCTCTGCTAACAATGTCTCTGTCTGTCTGTCTCTCTCTCTCTCCTCTCCTCTTCTTCTCGGGTGCAAGTGCACCCCATCGTCTCTCTCTCTCTAAGGCATGCTGCAACATGGCTTCCTTATGTCCAAGCTTTTTAAACAAAAGGTCCAATGGGTTGGATTATAAGTTAGGGTTCACTAACAGATAACTTCCAATCTTTTATGTGTGAGAAATTCAATCCATACATTAGACTGGCCTTATCACGAGGATCACCTTTTGCAAAACACAAGTCATATCCACTCATCGAGTAGACCACACTTGTTTTTTTTTTTTTTTTTTGCTATTTATCAATGAAAATTTTGTTTACGGTGTGGCCCACTTGATGAGTAGATATGGATGATTTTTGCGGGGTGGACCATAGTTGGTGGTCCAACCATTTTGACTTGAGACGTCTTTTCACCTTATGCTAATACAATAGTCTGTTGCCTTATGAAGTTGATACACTTGCACTAAAAAATTTGTACACGTGCCATGTATTAAATCAAACTAGGCCGATTAAAATGTGGGGTCTACTATTATTAAGTCACAATCCCAAAATCAGATTGTCTGAATGATGCTAACCATTGATTTGCGGACACTTGTTTGTTGAAATAGGACCACTGGATATTTTTAATTCTTCATTGTCCACCAATTTGATAGTGATGATGAAATAAGTGTAATTTGGGCCAATTGCATTAGTGGGATGAGTGTCATAGATTGCATGGATTTCGGGTCGATTTAGGGGCATTCAAGTGGTCCCCCAAATTGGCGACACTATCCATCCAAATTAAATTGGTATAGAAAAGAGAAAAGCAGAAGAAAAGAGGATAAGAAAAGAAAAATGAGAGCTAGGGCTCTCGTTCCCACTTTTCTCTTATATTATTTATAAATGGATGAAATTACAAAAGTGCCCTTAAGTAAATAAAAGCTAAAATGCCCTTGATACAAAAACTATGTTCCCAACACATCCCAAGACTAAGTGGGCCATAGGCCCATAGCTACTACTATTAACACTCGCCCTCAAGCTGGAGCATAGATGTCTTGGAAACTAGTTTGTCGAACTAAGATTTTCCGAGAGTCTCGGTGAATAAATTTGCAACTTGATCGTGGGAAGAAATATAAGGTGTATGGATCTCTCCTTGTTATATCTTGTCTTGAATGAAACGACAATCAACCTCTATATGCTTTGTTGTCTCATGAAACACTGGATTATTGGCAATATGTATCACGGATTGATTGTCGCAGTGTAAAGACATTGGAACCTGAACTCCAAATCCCAATTCTTCGAGAAGAGACTTTAACCGTATAAGTTCACAAGTTGTATGTACCATTGCTCCGTATTCAGCTTCAACACTTGATTTGGAAACTAAATTTTATTTCTTACTTCTCCAAGTAACCACATTACCACCTAGGAAGGTGCAGTAACTGGTAATCAACCTTCTATCACATCTCGACCCTGCATAATCTGCATTTGAATAACCGGCTACTTGGAGATGGCTACGAGGTCTGTATAAAATAACCTTCCCAAGTGAACATTTCAAATACATGAGGATTCTTATAACTGTTGCAAGATGTGATGTCCTTGGATTTTGCTTGAACTGGCTCACCACACTGATTGGGAATGTGATATCAAGCCTGGTGATGGTCAAATAAATGAGCTTGCCAACAAGTCTCTTATACATACCAGGGTCTTCTAACACTTCTCCTTCATGTTCAAGCTTGAGGTAAGGGTCCATTGCTGTATCAATCGGTCTGGCACCCGACGTACCTATCTCGTTCAACAAGTCACAAACATACTCTCGATCTTGCCACTTCAATGCCCACAAAATATTGAAGAAGACCAAAATCTTTGATTTGAAACTGAGTTTGAAGATATGACTTCAACTTCTCAATGCCCTCAAGTTGTCACCGGTCACTATCATATCATCCGCATAGACAACAAGTGGTTGGAGGTAAAATGTCTTGAGAAAACTTAGTGATATACCTTCTTTTTAAGCAAAACGACATAGCCACACTATTTAACTTCTCAAACCAGGTCCATGGTGATTGTTTCAGTCCATATACATATTTGTTTAACCTGCATACCCCATAACCCCCCCCTACAACGAGTCAATTCTCAATGCGATGCTTCTATCCGTTCGATGATCCTACTTCCATACCTCTTTTTCAATCTGTAAGAAATCAGGATGGTCAGCCCAATCATTGAAAAAGTGAAAAGGCGATCTTAGCCGAGGCATCTCCGCCCCCTTGACTACTAGAGGAGAGTGGTTTGAAACTCCCGCTGTCAGGAAGGTGGCATGCGAACCTGAGAATATATTCTCCCACTTTGTCTTAACCTTATGGCCTGGGATTATGCAGAGCTGCCGCAGGCTGATCATCAATTGCACCACGGAGAAGCCTGTCAAGAACGGGCAACATTCCTTCGAACATAAGTGTGAGTGACAGGTAATGTTGCACGCTCAGAAGGCGAAGACGAGGGAGATGATGACGAAGTCTCAGGAAAAAAAGGAAGCAAGGGAACAGATGACTCCGAAGATCCTGAAGAGGAGGATGCATAAAAAGCAAACGAACGTGAGCTGCTATACCGAATCCCTCGCTGGCCATCAGGGACCGAGTGGTAAGGCCATGATCTGCAGGGGAACGGATCACTCATTCTTCCATTGGGGACAGGTGCACGAACGACAACTCCAAACGTCACACATCCGCTGCCTACCTACCGTTTAGGTGGCACCAGCGAGATCCAGCTAAGGTAAGGAACTTCGTGTCGCGGCTGCTCCGCTTCGCTGCGGTCTCTTGAACTAAACTTCGTTGCCTTCCCGCGCGCGAAGCGAATGGGCGTTGTGTCGTGGGTTAGTTTCGGGGCGGGGGGTAAAGAGAGACCAGAAGAATGATTCATTTGGATCGACGAGCCATTTCGTGAATCAATGGAATGTCTGTCTATCCATAAACATCTATTCTATATGTATATCTAGGGGATCTCTCTATCCATATATGACGTCTTATATGGCATGATATGATCGCCTAGCCGTAGCCGCATATCAGCTGCGCTCAATATGCGTTTCTGTTTGATCAGATCTTTCGCTTTGACGGAGAAGCCCGAGTGGGAGTTCTTTCTGGCTTCGTCGACTGAGAACATAGCCCCCCCCCGGCCACTGAGGGGGTGCAAGGTATAGGAGGATTAGGGGTTCAAAAGAGAATCCCTTCTTAGAGCTTTTCAGTGAAGCGAGGAAGTACTGTGAACCCCCGAGCAACATGCCCAGGAGGTTGCTCCATTTAGACTTCCTCGTGTAAATCTCCATGCATGAATGTGTTCTTCACATCTCTAACTGAAAAAGTGGCCAATCGTGATTTGTTGCTATTGATAGAAGAACCTGAATCGAATTAAGTTTAGCCACTAGTGAAAACGTATGAAGATAATCTACTCTATAAATTTGTGTATACCTCTTGGCGACCAATTTGACTTTGTAACGATCAATTGCTTCATCAGGCAGGAACTTGACTGTGTACACCCATATACACTTTGCTGGAGTCTTACCTAATGGAAGATTAGTTAGAGTCCATGTATCATTGGAATGCATGTGATGAAGACATCAGAGGACCTACTCGGGTGTACCAGAAATGGAGATGACCACCTACATCAGTGCAACTTTCTTTGTGGATGGAAGACGAGTTCCAGATAGGGCCCGCCGGGCCATTTTGAAGACCCCACATGCATCGGACATGCATCAAGAAGACCCCACCTTGGGATGATGCACGTGGGCTGCTTAGGAGATAATTTTAGTCATAGTATTTCTATTTTGTGTCATCTGACTGTTGGATCTTGTAGATCAGGCCATCGGGCCACCAGATCCTTTTGATTTGGGCCCCTTGGACTCTGTTCTTGCTTTCTTTATGTTTTTTTTTTTTTTTTTTTTTTTTTTAAAAAAAAAATATTATTTTTAGGAGTTATTTGATGGTTGAGGTTGATAATATATGTTTTAGTTTTCTTATTTTGGATAATGGGCCACTTAAGTGAGTGGCATAGTTGTAATTATGATGGATTTAATTCCGAATTTTTAATTATAAAAGCACAGGGAGGGTGGAGTTCCAACCCTAGTGGAGATTTGAGAAGAAAAATAAAGAAGAGTGGAGCTCTCTTGTGTGAAGGAATTTTCATCCTTATTTTCTAGGTTTTTTTTTAAAAAAATTAACCCCCCCCCCCCAATTAAATTGTGGAAGCATAGAAGCTTGCTTGGTGGTGGATTCCAAGGTACATCCTTCATCTTCCTCTTCTTCAAAAGGTATTCTTTGTCTTACATCCTTCCTCTCCTCTTCGAATGGTATTCTCTTCTTGTCTTGTCTTCCTCTTTTTCATTCCATTATAACCTTCTAAACCTTAGATCTTCAATTTCTTATTTTTTCCAATTTCTAAAAACCCTAATTCCAAAATCCCCAATTCCCAGAAACCCTAATACTCCATATTTCAGATTTTCCCCGTCCTAACCCGAATCATAAAACCTACTAGTCATTCCCTTGAGTGTGAAACGTGCCTACGCTAGATTGGAAGTCCCTACTTCCAACTGGGCCACTCTTGAACTATTTTATATTTTCATACACCGTGTATGTGAAAACCTAGGATCTTCATGTTATAAATCTGATTTTTTTAATATATTATGAGGATATGCTTGATTTTACATATTGATTGCTGAAATTAATGTGTAATTGATCTCTAATCATGCATCCTAGGATAGTTTCCATCATCCTACATCAAATTTGGTATCAAAGCCAAGGTCTAGCGTAGGGTAGGTGTTTGACAAAATCCTCAATTCCTATGAACCCCAATTCTCCATATTTCAGATTTTCCCCTTCCTAACCCTAATCATAAAACCTACAAATATGTCCCTAGAGTGTGGAACGTGCATATGTTAAATTGGAAATTCTATCCTTCCATCGGTCCTACTGGTAATTGATTTATGTGAATTCTTAGCATGCGGGTATGTGATTTAGGTTAAATCAAATGTTATTTCCTATTGTTTACTCTTAATTAATTGGTAGGTCAGCATATTTTGTTAATTGAATTACTTTATGGACTCTTTCGTAATCTCCACGTTGTATGCTAGCATTAAATCATGTGTCCTGCATCAGATTTGGCATCAGAGAATAAGTTTAGCATAGGATTTTTGTGTTGCATCTAGGTTGGAGTCACATCTAGGGTTAGTAGAACATTCATTGCATATAGAATCATATTGCTGATTTTTATTTATTATTTATTATTATATTTTTTTTTCGGAGTATCATATTGCTGAATTTTCTGGTAGCGTTTCCACTTATACCATTGCTGAATTTTCAGCATAGAAATCTCAGGGTATCACATTGCTGAATTTTCAGTTTGACACCCTTAGATTACTACCCTGCTGAATTTTCAACATAATATTTGAGGGTAGTGGTTTGCTGAATTTTCTGGTTGGTGTGTCCAGCTTGATCTCTAGGTTAGTTTTATCATTGTCCTAACATTGTCCTAGGACCTAGAGTTTCCCTTTTGGAGTTACCTTGTGTATGCCCCCACTCATTCTGGACGTGGCTTTGGTCTACATCCCAATATGAATCTAGAGCAGATTGACGAGGCCCTTAACGCTATCAACAACTGTCTGACGGCTATTGAAGCGCACAATAGGACCACCACAACTCAATTGACCGTGATCAATGCGCGTGTTAATCGGCTTGAAGCCTCCCTTTAGGCAAACCTCGACACTCGGGAAGACATCCAATCACAAGTCAGGGAACAAGTTGAGACTGTGCCACTTGCAATTATTAGCCGCGCCTTAAGCCAAATTGTAGAAAGTGAGGATTGGCGCAGGGATTCAATTTTCCAAACTTATGCCAAGTATGGTGGCAAAAACTGCAAGATGATCATTGATAGTGGCAGTTGCATCAATGTGGTATCTACTCGACCGTGGACTGCTTAGGTATGCTAGTCGTTCCTCACCCTTGGCCCTATCGATTCTCATTGGTTGATACATCTTCAATTCTGGTTTTTCAGCGTTGTCCTATTCCCATCCAATTTTGTTCCTATACGGACATGTTGTGGTATGATGTTTTGCCTATGGATATAGGCCACATCATTTTGGGCAGGCCTTGGTTGTATGACATGGACACTACATTATTCGGTCGCTTGAATACGTGTTCGTTTCTGTATGAAGGTAAAAAGATTGTCTTGAAGTCTCTCCTGCCAAAACGAATCCCTAAAAAGGAGGATGTCAAGACATGTGGTCCTGAAGATGTAACGAAACTCCAGCTTGGGTCTCTTCCTATAGTTAATGCCAAAGAGTCTAAAAGAGAGACTAAAACTGATTTGGCATTGTATGCACATGTGGCAAGTGAGGTCACACCTAAGATTATTATGGAGATGCTATCTGAGGTTACACCCGAGGGTAGTGTAGAGTTACCATCTGAGGTGAGTCCGGTATTGGAGGAGTCCAATATTGTTATTCCAAAGGGCATACTGGATGAGTTTACACCCGTGCAGGACATTCACGCATTGACTCTACAAAACCTTCATCACGATCAAATGAGTACTGGGGAGGACATGGATTTGGAAAGACAAGTAGATGAGCCTAGGACCTCTATAGATTGCATACCCACGTCTGTGTTCCATAGGCCTTCAGAGTCTGCATATGCATCTACACAACACACGAATGACTTGCATGGGGAGATTAGAAAAAGAGTCATTATAAGATGAAACATACAAAATGATTGCTGACTCACACCATAGGTTTAAAGAGTTTGTTATGGGTGATGAAGTCATGATTAAAATACGTCCAAAAAGGTTTCCACAGAGAACCATAAAAAATTTACAAACCCGTAGCGCTGGACCATATAAAATCTTGAAAAGACTAGGTTCGAATGCTTACTTGATAGATCTTCCACCTAACATGGGTATTAGTTCCACATTTAATGTGGAAGATCTTGTACCGTTTCATGGACATTCCCCTAACCCTCACATGAACTTTGATGATGATGCCCCTGACCTGTCCCAATATCCATGGCCATTACCTGACCCCTCTTCTCAACCTTTACCATTTGTACTATCCATACCTATGAGAAGAGAGGAGATGGAGGATATCTTAGATGAAGAAGCGGTTTCCACACAACATGACGGTTACCAGGAGTACCTTGTCAAATGGAAGGGCAGACCAAAATCAAACAGTACGTGGATCATAGAGTCAAAGCTTCATCGACGAGACCCGAATCTCCTCGAGCATCACCGCAGCTTTATTTTGCCAGAGGTGAAATCTCCTTAGCCGAGGGGAATTGATGGGGACATTAGAGGACCTACTCGGGTGTACTAGAGATGGAGACGACCACCCATATCAGCGCAGCTTTCTTTGTAGATGAGAGACGAGTTCCAGATGGGGCCCACCAAGCCATTTTGAAGACCCCATATGCATTGGATGTGCATTAGGAAGACCTCACCTTGGGATGACGCATGTGGGCTGCTTAGGAGATCATTTTAGTTATAGGATTTTTATTTCGTGTCGATTCGACTGTTGGATCTTGTCAATTAGGCTATCGGGCCACCAGATCTTTTAGATCTGGGCCCCTTGGACTCTGATCTTGCTTTCTTTATGTTTTTTTTTTGTTATTTTTAGGAGTTATTTGATGGTTGAGATTGATAATATATGTTTTAGTTTTCTTATTTTGGATAATGGGCCACTTCACTTAAGTGAGTGACATAGTTGTAATTATGTTGGATTTAATTCTGAATTTTTAATTATAAAAGTACAAAGGGGGTGGAGTTCCAACCCTATCGGTGTTATTGAGAAGAAAAAAAGAAGAAGAGTGAAGCTCTCTTGTGTGAAGGAATTTTCTTCCTTATTTTCTAGGGTTTTTTTATTTATTAAAAAAAAACTCTCCATTCCAATTAAATTGTAGAAGGATAGAAGCTTGTTTGGTGGTGGATTCCAAGGTACATCCTTCTTCTTCCTCTTCTTCAAAAGGTATTCTTCGTCTTACATCCTTCCTCTCTCCTCTTCGAAAGGTATTTTCTTCTTCTCTCGTCTTCCTCTTTTCCCTTCCATTACAACCTTCTAAACCCAAGATCTTCAATTTCTTATTTTTTCTAATTTTTAAAAACTCTAATTCCAAAATCCCCAATTCCCATGAACCATAATTTTCCTAATTTCAGATTTTTTCCTTTCCTAACCCTAATCATAAAACCTACGAATCTGTCCATTGAGTATGGAACGTGCCTATGCTAAATTGGAACTTCTATCCTTCCATCAGTCTTAGTTTTAATTGATTTATGTGATTTCTTAGCATACGGGAATGTGATTTAGGTTAAATCAGATTTTATTTCCTATTGTTTATTCTTAATTACTTGGTAGGTTAGCATATTTTGTTAATTGAATTATTTTATAGACTCTTTCATAATCTCCATGTTGCATGCTAGCATTAAATCACGTATCTTGCATCATGCTCATTAAAGTGTTTGGCAGAGAGTAGATTCAACAGAGAAAAAAGGCTGAATACCAAGTCTCAGAAAATAACAAATTTTTTTTTTCTAGGATGGTTTCAAACATGGAAACACTTGACTCACATGCCTGTACTTTGGAGAGAGGAATAATATTGATTTTTATTGAAAGGAATGAGATTGGCCATGCTAGGTAGAAGCTGAAATATGCTAACATGAGAATATAGACGCGGAAATGTAACGTATAATCTGATCACATATACACTGGACATGCAAGAGTATTCTAATTATCTCATGATGTAATTAGTTTCACATCTTTCCAAGTTCAAAATTTTATTCACATTCTCTTCTTTTGGATTCCTTGAAGGTTTGCAGTGAAGTTGTGGTCATGTAACTTCAATTCACAGCTTGCAAATGCTTTGGTAATTGAAGGAGACTATCGAGGCTCTATATCTGCTTTAGAACATGGATATATGTGCGCTACTGAAATAGGTTATCCTGAGCTTCAGGTTTGTCGACATGAGCATTTACTTATTTTACTAGTGGATTAGGAGTTATTTTTATCAATCATGATGTGATTCAAGCTCTTTTAATGGATATCTTATGCTGGTGAACTAGATGTTTTTTGCAACTTCGACGCTACATGTTCATCTAATGCAATGGGAAGACGTAAGTTTGGTTGATAAGGCTGTCGAAAAGTGCAACAGTATTTGGGAGTCCATCCAAACAGATCGAGTAAGTTCTTTTATCTGTATAATCCATTTTATTTTTATTGTTTTCAAGTCTTATGGATATCCTTAGAGAAGCATTACTGTGAGTAGGAATAGAAAACAATGGTCTTTGAGAAGCTTCTGTAGCAAAGTTAATATGAGAATCTTTTCATGTACCCATTTTATAACATTGTAGTTCTTAAAATCAGTTAAATTCTTCTCTTTTTTATTTTGCACAAATACATGATGTTTAAGGAATTGGAAATTTTATTTGTTACCCTTTTGTGATGGCCTAGAGAATTCTTCAATGGACTTTTCAATAGAATAGGTCACCTATTTATGAGTATCGTATGTTACACCCGATGCATGCTTTAGGATTCTTCAAACCAGCACAAAAATGTCTCCACCTTCCAAGCAAAAAAGGAATAAAGAAAGAAAGAAAGAAAGTAGTGTAACTTGTTAAGTAGAAAGGTAGGAGATATCTCCCTTTTGCATTCATTAGCTCTTTGCTGACAATTTCAACAAAGTGGCTGGGTGGATCTTTTCTTGAGATGATAAAGGAGTAATTTGTGATTAGGGAGCTAGGAACAAGGATTGAAAAACTGGTTTCACGGTGTGGCTGCTGCAGTTAGGAACGAAGTTGTACAACCCAACAAATTGAAAAAACTGGTGCGACTCATCTAAAATTGAAAGAGTCTTGTGACAAAACCCAACAAATAACAAGGGTGTTTTTATCTTGTCTATACTATATATAACATAGTGGCTATGGACACTTTTAACCACACAATTAATCTTCTATGAGTCTTGATCTTTGGGTTGTAGAAGGGCATTGTAAGGAACTTCAAACATAGGGTAGGGTGTTAAGGTCATTTGGATGTCTGTCTTTGATCAGTGGCATTTCTGGCATTTTAATTTTTTTGATGCAACTAGCTCCTCCCTTTCAAGGTCAAGACTCACAGAAGTCTAATTGTGCGGGTAAAAATAAAATAGTCCGTGGCTACTCGTGTTATTTAGCATAGACAAGATAAAAGTTCCCTTGTTATTTGTTGGGTTTATTCACACAACTCCATTTTGGACAAGTCACACAGGTTTCAATTGTGTGCAGAGAGAGGGTGGTGGAGAGGAGAGGGTGGGCTGCTCGCATCGAAAAATTAAAATGAGGAAGATCATTTGGTGCTTTGAGGTGGTTTTGGGTTTGAGAATCGATATTTCCAAAAGAGAAATGTTGGGTATTGGAATTGAAGTAGGCAATTTGGTAGGTACATGCAGTGTTCGCAATATCGATACTATCGGCCGATATATCGGCCTATAATATCGTTATCGCATGCAAGCGATACGAAACCCCCAGAAATCACTCGGAAATTTAAAAAGATACAATCACATTTTGATGATAAAAGGGTCTGAGATACTGAAAAATTGAGGTTTTAATTTTTTTTTTTTTTTTATAAATTGATGTGAAGGGGGGGGGGGGGGGGGGGGGTCGGACCACTCCATCGATCAACAGCCGTGCACCGTAATTGCATTTTCCTTTTTTCTTTTTCTTCCAGGCGAGAAATCCACAAAAATCGTTGAGATTTGAGGTTTCGGAAGGACCGGAACCCTCTTTTCTTCGAAAACGGCGATGGAAACGGAGAAATTTCAGGGAGATTTGGGGTTCTAGAAGGACCGGAACCCTCTTTTCTTCGAAAATGGTTTCCGCTGGTCTTCGTAGTAGGGAAATCCGATCCCTTTTAACACGTGATGTATCTAGTTTATCCATGCCGTCCGGTCTCTTTAAATGGGAAATCCGATCCCTCTTTAACAACAAGTTTGGGCCCATCGTGAATGTACGTGGTTTATCCACACCGTCCATCAATTTTTCCAGCTCGTTTAAATGGTTGAGCCCAAAACTCAAGCATATCCAAAGCTTAAGTGGACCATATCACAGGAAACAGTGGGAATAACGATTTCCACCATTGAAACCTTGCTAGGGCCCACAATGATGTTTATTTGTCATCCAACTTTTCATAATACCACAATAACATGGATGAAGGGAAAACACAAATGTAAGCTTGATCCAAAACTTCTGTGAACCTTAGGAATTTTTCAATGGTGGATATTCAATTCACACTGTTTTCCGTGGTGTGGTCCATTTGAGCTTTGGATATGCTTTATTTTTGGTTCAAGCCCTAAAATTATATGGTAAAATGGATGGAATGAGTGGATAAAATATATAAATCACGGTGGACCCCACAGAGTTTACTCAGTACACTAGCGCAATGAGTTACACCGGATGGACGTGGATTCGGAAGCCTTTTGCATGGATTTCCTAGCTGGAAACCTAAGTGGGGCAATGTGATGTTTGTGAGAAATCCATACCGTCCATCCGTTTTATGAGCTCATTTTACCATATAAAGCCCAAAAGTGAGCAGGATCCAAGACTCAAGTGGTCCGTACTAAAGGAAAACATGGTTAGGGAAATTCCTACCGTTGAAAGCTTTCCTAGGCCCCATTTTGATGTTTTTTTCCATCCAATCTATTCATAAGGTCTGATAGACATAGATGAAGGGAAAACATAAACATTAGCTTGATCCAAAACTTTTGTAGCCCCTAAATTTTTTTTAATGGTGGCCATTCAATGACCACGTTTTCGTGTGGTGTGGTCCACCTCATTTTTGGATTTGCCTCATTTTTTGGCACATTCCCTAAAATAATATGCCAAAATGAATTGACGATGTATATACACCATATTACGTCGAGGTGGCCCCACAGTCAAGGTCCCGCCATATTAGCTACATCCTCTGATGTGGTCCACGTGATCTCTGGATCTGCCCCATTTTTTTTTCTAAGGCTTTAAAATGATCTAAAAAAATGAATGGACGACATGGATACAATGCATGGGGCCCACAATCTGCCTCATTTTTTGAGCTCAAAAAGTAAAGATATCAACGTCAGGAATTGGAGAGCAGATTAGGTGAGATCGAATACTCACCCAAGATGGTGCGACCCTTAATGTGGGGCCCGCCTTAATGTATGCATTCTGTATCCATGTCGTTCATCCGTTTTTCCAAATCATTTTAGTGTATTCTCTAAAAAACGAAGCACATCCAATTAATAGGTGGACCATACCAAAGGAAAAAGTTGTGATTGACTATTAATGGGCCACAAAAGTTCTGGATCAATCTGATATTTGTTTTTTTCCTTTCATCCAGGCTTATGTGAACTTATCAACATATTGGATGGTAAATAAACACTACGAAAACATTAAGATGAGTTGAGCCCTAAGAAGGTTTTAATGGTATGGCCTTCAATCAATACTGTTTCCTATGGCATGGTCCACTTGATAATTGAATATGCTTCATTTTTGGTATGTTGCCGTAAATTAAGGTGGCAAAACAGATGGACGGTGTGGATATACATGTCTTGATGCATTTATAAATGTTATGCAACATATTTGAATATAGTTGTTTTAGTTCAATCAGACAGCGCATAACTTAGTACCCTATACAAAGGAAACCTATTATGTGCACTTTTTTTTTTTTTTTTTTTTTTTTTTTTTTTTTTTTTTTTTTTTTTTTGAGATTTTATGATTTAAAAGTGTGTATTAAGGTCATTTTTAATAATCCCTGAAGTTTCATTGAAAAATTCAAACATTTTTCCAATGTTTCCCTATGTTTCCCAAAAAGTGCGATAAATTATGCGATACAAACGATATATCCCGTGCGATAACCGATACGTATCTGTATACCAATGGTGCGATACATTGCGTGATACCGATATTTCGAACACTGGGTACATGTGGATGTAGAGTTGGGAGCTTCCCATCATCATATTCGAACCTTTTGTTATGCATCGGCAAACCAGCCAAACACTTGTTGGGACGAGGTTATTAAGAGAATTGAAAGTAAACTCTCAAGGAAGAGTCAACATTTATCTGTAGGGGGGTAAAATTATGCTTATTAAGTCAACTGTCTAACATGTCGGTTTATTATATGTTGCTATTCCAATGCTTAATGGAAGTGATAAACAGGCTGGAAAGAATTAGGCATGATATCCTATGGCAAGGGGTGGAAGAGCGGAAGACAAACACAAAATTCACTTGCTTAAGTGGAAGAAAGTATGCAAATCGATCAAGGTATCCCAAATCGGTTACGTATCGGCTGTAACGGCCGATACGTAACGGTAACGGTGGGACCCGTTACGCGATACGGGGTCGAAACGGCCGTTACGGATTTCTGTGACCGTAACGGCCGTTACGGACCCGTAATGGCTGTTACGGTCCATAACCCTAAAGAAAAATGAAAAAAAAAAGGTTTAAAAAAAAAGAAATAACATTCCTTTTTTTTCTCTTCTTCTTCTTCTTACAATGGGGCTGTGGAGCTGCTGCGGCTGCGGCGCCAGCCCTTCTTCTTCTCTCTCTCTCTCTCTCTCTCTCTCTCTCTCTCTCTCTCTCGGTTCGGTCCCCTCTCTGTTTTCCCTCTTTTCTTTTCATTTCCCTTTCTTTTCTTTTCTTTTTCCAGAAAAACCGAACGGAATGGCTTGGCTGTTTCACAGCCACGCAGTTTTTTTTTTTTTTTTTTTTTTTTTTTTTTTTTTTTTTGTATAATCTGCAGTGCACGCTGCATAGTGCACACTCACTATTTTATTGCGTGAGGTGGGGCCCACCTTGATTTATGTATGGTAAATCCATGCCATTCATAATTTTTCAAGTTTATTTTAAAGCATGATCCTTGAAATGAAGGGATCAAAATCTCAATTGGACCACGCAGTTGGGATTGAATGCCCACCGTTAAAATCTTCTTAAGGCCCATTTTGTGATCTATCTAAGATTTGGATCAGCCTCATTTTTTGGTCCATGCCCTGAAATAAGTGGGCAAAAAAGGATAGACCACATGGATATACAACAAATGCATTGAGGTGGGCCCCACTTTTAAAGGCATGCTCACTAGTGGTCCACTGAAGATTTAAATCTACTTGAATTTTTGGACCATGTCTTAAAATGAGTTGGCAAAATGGATTGACGACATGGATATACAAATATATCGAGGTGGCCCACCTAGCCCACTAGTGGTCCACCTAAGATCTGGATTTACTTATTTTTTTCCAATACCTTAAATTTTTATTAGGGTCCACTGTAATGTTTATTTTTCCTGTTAATAGGGTCACACTGACTTGTATGAAGGGAAAACACACATCTCAGCTTAATCTAAAACTTTTGTAGCCCCCAATAAATTTTTAATGGTGGACGTTTAATTATTGTTGTTTCTTATGATGCGGTCCACCTGAGCTTTGGATCTGCCTCATTTTTGGGCCCATGCCCTAAAATTATTTGGCAAAATGGATGGATGGTGTGGATATAACACATTCATCACGGGTGGGGCCCAAAAAACTTTGACACTCGTGTGCTACACTTTACAATCCGAGTCCCACCTAATTCGGGCCCTTAAAAAATTGTACACACATATGTATTAACTTAAAATTTACCAATTAAATTATGGACTGTAATTGCTAACTCACAATGCCAAAATCAAGTTGTTTGAATAGTTTTAATTGTTAATTTGTGGACTTATTTTTTAAAATAGGGCCTTTTGATTTTTTTCATGATTCACTATCCAATAAATGTCCACCAATTCATAAGTGGGATAATGTCAATAAATTGCATGAATTTGATGCTGATTTGGGGCATGGATTGGTCCTCCAAGTCAGCCCCAAATTGGCAACGCCATCTACCTGAATTTAATTTCATTTTTTTAAAGAACTATTAGGAGAAATGATATTAAATTGTTAAGTACATAAATTAGATATTTAGAAAATTAAATATATGAATTTTGTAGTCAAATTCAGGTTATCTGGTTCATAAATTCATCAGACAGCCCGATACAACTTCTCACCAAAGAGTGGACCGTTACACCACCATAAACATGTTCCAATTTATAAATGAATGCATATTTGAAATGCTTAGAATATTCCGGATTTAATCCATATTTTTTTAGAAAAAAAAAAATTGCACCGTTACGGGCCGTTACGCCCCCGTATCGCCGTTACAACCCCGTATCCGTATTGGTATCGGAGGGCACCGTTACGCCAACCAATACTGATACGGGATACCTTGAAATCGATTGCAGAGGGAAGTGCAAAGCTAGGGAGTTGAGATCCATGAACTCAACACTCTTAGGTAAATGGTTGTGGAGGTTTTGAAGAAAATAAGTCTTTGGAAAGAGGTGTTTGCTAGTAAATATGCAACAGAAGTTGGGGGGTGGTTTACCAAAGAAACTTCAACTTATAGGGTGTGTTTGATTTGGAAGGCGGTCATGAGAATAGCGAGGAATTTTATCGAAGGCATGGTTCACGTGCAACGACGACTCTCACATCAGACTTTGGGAGGATGTGTTGTGCGATGACAAACAGTTAAATATGGTTTTCTCTATATTGGCCAGGTTAGCTCTAGATTCAAATATCCTTGTGTCCTTTTGCAATGCTTTAGGAACAACATCATAGTTTGTACACACCATGCAAGAGAGACTTGTCTAAGGAAGAAAGAGGACATGATAGGTTTGATGTCCTTGCTTTAGTCTCAAAGTTTGTCTTCTCATGACAAGGATGGGTGGAAATGGAGATTAAAAAAGTCAAGAAAATTCTGTTTGTTCCTTCTATTGGGCCATCTATGCTTCGGGGGAAAGGTATGTGGAAGTGCGTAGCAAGTTCATATGGTTATATGGTGGACCTTCGAAGGTTGCTGCTGCTTTTGCCTAGCTTGTGGGCAGAAACAAAATTCTCACGATTGACAATCTCCAAAAAAGACAATTGATTATTCCGAACATTTGTGTAATGTGCATGTGGGATACTAAGTCGGTTGACCACCTCTTCATCCATTGTGCTTTTGCTAAGGTTACATGGAATAAGTTTTGGTCTATTTCAGATGTATTGGGTGATGACTTGGCACGTCAGAAGTCACAGAAACGCGAATAAAGCGGGAAGGAAGCGGTGGAGGCTATCTTCTAATTGATCCATCGGCAATATGGGTAGAGAGGAATGAGAGATGTTTCTGAAATAGTGGCAAGTGGCCATTGTTCTAAATATCGCTATCGTATTGGTCGATGCAGGTGTGTCGTATCCATATCAACACAAGATGGTATGCGATACAGGGTCAATTCGATCCAATGAAAAATAAAAAGGAAAAAAGGAAGGAAAGAAAGAAAGAAAAATAAATAAAATCCTTTATTGGCCGATACAATCACGTATTGTCACCGTTACATCGTTACATATATCGACCGGACTGATATGGACTTAAAACCCTCTAATTGGCTCTCTACTCCTTTCGAACTTTTTGCTGTTAGAAATTGTTTGAATTGATGATCAAAACATGGTTTTTTTAATCAAATCGAAGGAACGGAAGGGCATCTTATTTAGGAAAAATCGAAAAGAAAGGCAAAGAGTCTATTTTCTCATTTATTATTATTGAAATCAAGTTGAACAACATTATAAATCCAAATCAAAGGAATCATACTTGATTTGTTTTTTTTTTTTTTTTGGTTGCATTTTTTTATTTTTTATTCTATGTTGTAATTTTTTTTGGAAATTTTATAAAATTTTTAAACTTTTTTCAATTAAATGTTGTAATGATGCATGGGTAGTCTTTTAATACTACAGCTCTACACATTTCACACATGCATTGATCAAATATGTGTGTGTGTGTGTGTGTTGTGTGTGTGTGTGTGTGTGTGTGTGTTTTCAAGTTAATTTTTCGGCATTTTCTGAAAATTTTATTTTTTTTGAAAATATTTTTAGAGAAATGAATATAACGATATATATATATATATATATATATATATATATATATATATATATATATATATATATATGTAAATCTATGTTTGTTTTCAACATAGATGTACCATTCGATGCAGATACAAATTATTTCTATTTTTAGGCCATTTTAGGCATTTTTATTTTTATTTTGTTTTTCCAATTTCTTTAGGGGAAAATGATGGATTTATTTTGTCTTGGGCCTGTTTGGTAAAACTTAATTCCAGCACATTTATCTGAAATTGGCTTTTTTCAGTTATTTTCCTTAATTAAGATCGTTTGGTAAATTCAAAAGTTTAAGACTTAATGTGGATTTTCACTGAAAAAATGGATTCATTTTAAAACTTTCCTCCTTTGGCTTAATGCTTAAGACAGAATGCGGTAAGTGATTTTGAGTTAAAAACATTTTCTTATATGACAACTCTACGCTATATTACTTTTGTACCGGCTTTCAACGCTAACTGCCTAAAAGCTAGGTTGACGTGGCAAAGATCTTTGGGCCCATCATGATATATGTATCATATCCACTCCATCCATTGATTTCGCCACGTCATTTTAGGGCGTGAGCCAAAAACTGAGGTAGATACCACACCATAAAAAGTTGTGGGGGCAATGAGGTCCACAGTTGAAACTTTCCTAGGGCCCACCATGATGTTTATTTGCCATTTAATCTGTTTATAAGGTCACATAGACCTGGATGAAGGGAAAACACAAATATTAGCTTGATCCAAAACTTCTGGGGCCCCTAAGAAGTTTTCAATTATAGGCGTTCAATCTCCACTAATTTCTATGGTGATCCACTTTAGCTTTGGATTTGCCTCATTTTTTGGTTCATGCCTTAAAATGATTGGACAACATAGATGGGCGGTGTGGATATAACACATACATCATGGTGGGGCCCACATAACTTTGCCATGTCAACACAAAACCCACTTGTGCGTAGTTCTTACGGCACAGTCCCGGTGTGGATGGGTTGTTACCAGGTAAGACGATAGTGGGTGTTGCCCTAACCGTGGCGCACCTCGTTGTATGTGTTGTATATCCAAGCCTTCTATCAATTTTTCTAGATCATTCTAGGCACATGGTCCCAAAAATGAAGTATATCCAAATCTCAAGTGACCACACGATAGGAAACAATGGTGATTGAACGCCCACCATTAGAAACTTCTTGAAGGCCACAAGTTTTGTATCAAGCAGATATTTATGTTTTCCCTTCACCCAGGTCTGTGTGACCTAATCATTGGCTAGATGGCAAATTAATATTACAAAGGGCCCTGAGAAGTTTTTAATGGTGGGTGTCAATCACCACTGTTTCCTGTGGTGTGGTCCACCTAAGATTTGGGTCTACCTCATTTTTAAGTTCATGCCCTAAAACGACCTGAAATAATGGATGGACGGTGTGGATATAACACATACATCATAGTGGGGTCTATGGAACTTTGTCATGTCAATCCATACCAATCTAGGCAATGCAATCCTCATCAATGTTCCCATTGTCGACGAAATGTCGATATTATCGCCGATAATATCGATGTCACTGGTCTAGTGACACCGAAACCCCAATTTTTCGTTTCTCTTCGGATTATCGACGAAATATCGGTGAAAATCTTGGATTATCGCCAACAATATCGACTGTAGCCACCAACCACGATACTTATCACGGGAAAACTGTAGCCAACAACCTGTATTTTCAATAAATAGGTAAGAAAACCCCTCTTTTAAAAAATCGGAAAAAATATCGGAACTAGGAAGATCTCCTACTTGGTTGATCGGAACTCGGAGCTCGAAAGAACACCTCGATTAACAGCGCCGATCTTCAAACATTGCAGACATTCCGTTCCGATTTGCAGGTAATAAAATCCCACTTTCTTCGGCGACAACCTCCCTTCAACGGAATTTTAGGGTTTATATTTATTTTTTATTATTATTATAACTTCGAGGCTTGGAAGATATAGACGGAATGCGGGACACGGTTTGGCTAGTGACGCTTTCAGGTAGCTAGTGGTCGGTGCTACGTGGGCCCCACCATGATCTGTGTTTTATCCACACCGTCCATTCATTTTTACACATCATTTTAATCATTTGTCCCATAAACGAGACAAATTAAAATCTTAGCTGGACCACACCATGGGAAAACAGTAATGATTGAACGTCTACGATTAAAAACCTCCTAGGGCCCACTGTAACATTTATTTGACATCCAACCTGTAGATTAGGTCATACGGACCTGGATGAAGGCAAAAAACAAATAACAGCTTGATCCAAAACTTTTATGGCCCCAAGAAGTTTTTAATTGTGAGAGTTCACTTGATTTTCATCTACCGTAGTTTTGGATTCATACCATAAAAATATCTGGAAAAATGGATTAGACGGCATGGATGAGACACATACATCATGTTGAGGTCCACAGAGCACCGACCACTAGCCATTGGCTAGTGGCAGGAGAGTATCCAATTCGTTCGAGGACGCGGATTTCCTGCGTAAGCCTTTCGTAGGAAGTTCCTGCTACATAGGGCCCACCATGATGTTGATGAAAAATCCACCTTGTTCATCCATTTTTTCATATCATTGTAGGGGATGAGACCAAAAATCAGGTGGATCCAAAACTCAAGGTGGCCATACGAGATTGAAAACTGGAGAAAGATTTTTCTGCTGTTGAAACCTCCCTAGGCACCATCTTGATGTTTATATGCCATCCAAACTGTTTATAAGTTCATTTCCACTGTGATGAAGTGAAAACACAAAACTAGTAACCTTATACTACACTTTTGTGGCCAGACAAATGTTAAACGATAGTCACTGAATCTCCACTATTTCCTCTCGTGCGGTTGCCATGAGTTTTGGATCCACATGATTTTGTCTAATGTCCTAAAATGATCTAAAAAAACGGATGGATGGGGTGGATTTTTTAGAACATCATGGTGGGCCCCACGTAGCATCCCGGTGTAGGAAAGGAATGCACGTCCGGACGCGGATTAGCTACGGAAGGGACGCGGATTAGTTGCTAACAGGTTGAGTAGCGAGACTCGCTACTGAAGTGATGTCACCAAGTTCTGTAGGCCCCACCATGATGTATGTGTTGTATCCTCACCATCCATCTATTTGGAGAGATCATTTTAGGGCATTATACAGAATGAGGAAGATCAAAAGCTGGAGTAGACCCCACCATATAAAATAGTAGGGAGAGTGGGAAACAGATTGGCTACTCCCCCTGCCATCGGCCAATGGCTGGTGGTTGGTGCTCTGTGGGCCCCACCATGATGTATGTGTTTCATCCATGCCGTCCATCTATTTTTCTAGATCATTTTAGGGTATGAGACAAAAAATGAGGTATATCCCAATCTCAAGTGGACCACATTACAGGAAACAATGTTGAATGAACGTCGACCATTAAAAGCTTTTCGGAGCCCATAAAAGTTTTGGATCAAGCTGATCTTTGTTTTTTCCCTTCATCTAGGTCTGTATGACCTAATCAACAGATTGGATGTCAAATAAACAGTACAGTGTGCCTTAAGAGGATTTTAATGGTGGATATCCAATCACTATTGTTTTCCCGTGGTGTCGTCCACCTGAGATTTATATCCCTTTAATTTGTGGGATCAAGCCCTAAAATGATCTGTAAAAATGGATGAACAACATGGATGAAACACATACACATGGTGGGGCCCACAGAGCACCGACCACCAACCATCAGGCTAGTGGCAGGGGGAGTAGCCAATCTGTTTCCTGGAGAGTGATGTCCACCGTTGAAACCTTCCTAAGGTCCACCAGGATGTTTATTTGAGATCCAACCTGTTCATAAGTTAAAAAATACATGAAATAAAGGAAAGCATAAATATTAGCTTGATCGAAAACTTTTGTGGCCCTCGGAAGTTTTTAACGGCGGGCATCACTCTCCCCATTGTTTTCTGTGGTGGGGGTCCACTAAAGCTTTGGATCTGACTCATTCTTTGCCTCATGCACCAAAATGATATCTGCAAATGGTTGGACGGTATGGATACGAAACATACACCATGGTGGGACCCACAGAACCCGTTGACGTCACTTCAGTAACAAGTCTCGCTACTCAACATGTCAGTAGCTAATCCGCGTCCCTACGGAAGCGGGTACGTGTCGTGTGAAGATGAGCGCCGACACTCCTCGAGCTCCTAGTTGTATGAACAGTTCAAGGGAGATCAAAGTTACATGGGCCCCACCATGATATATGTGACATATCCACGCCATCCATCCATCTTATCAAAACATTTTGGGGAATGAGCCAAAAAATGAGGCAGGTCCAAGGCTCAAGTGGCCCACACCAAAGGAAACAGTGGCATAGTGGATGGACGTGCACACATTATCTGTGGGTGCTTCTTAGGGAGTGATCATGTGTATGGGTGCTGATGGCCATGCTCTTCCTGAATGTTATATGCGCTTCATCACTGATTGATGGTCAAGATCATCCCACAAGTATGATATGTAGGCCATTACCTGGCCCATTGATTGAATTGTTCGGCTTATGTGGTATGAAGTCTGGGGCCACTAGAATACATCCCACTGCATCTAATACACTCGTGTGGGAGCTGATCATATCCACACATTATAATGTGATCACGTGTGCGGGATCTAAGCTTTCCTTGAAGTGATGTACACCAAATAAGGTAGGTCCACTATTTCCTATGGCGTGGTCCACTTGAGCTTTGGATCTGCCTCATTTTTTGGCTCCTGCCCTAAAATCAGTTCGCATAGTGGATGGACGGTATGGATAGGGAACATACATCACACTGGCCCCACATTTATTTGACAAATGTCCTCATTTTGGTGTTGAAAAAGTAGGTGTCAACCTCAGCATAGGGAGTGATGCGGTAATTACTTAGGTAAGTAATTATTACCTATTTACAGTGCATTTACAGGGTGATTGGAAAATCAAACAGGCCCTTGAGGTTTGGATATGCTTCCTTTTTTACAATAAGCCTTAAAATTATATGTTAAAATGGATGGACGGAGTAGATGAAGTACATAAATCACAAAAGGCCCCACGAAGTTTACTCAGTACGCAATCTGTGGACTCTTTCCTCAATTGTAACTTATATGGAATTTTGATTTGATTTAACATCTTAGCCCTTCGATTGATTAGGGCTTATTACACTAAATACGAGCCGATGCTCTTTTTTGTCGATTATTGCAAATTTGTATGCTTCTAGGGAGCAAAATGTCGTCTGGATGAGGAAAAGGAGGAGCAAGGGACATTGGGTGGAAACATGGACGGTCAGTGGAGGGGAATAAATATGGAGTTATATGCAACTACTGTGGCCAAGTGATACGGAGTGGGGGAGTGTCTAGGCTGAAGGAACATTTGGCAGGGGGATACAAGAATGTGAAAGACTGCCTGAGTGTAACAAAGCCGATGAGAGGAGATGAGAAGAGTGTTGGCTGGTGCGAAGTCACACAAGCTGCAACAGAAGGATTGGGAGAGGGATCTAAGGGAGGAGCTACGAGGCATTGGACGAGGCCTAGGTGTTATTGATGAGCAAAATGATGACGAGGAAAGGATTGCATACCGATAATTGTGTTACGGCTCGGTATATGAGGGCATTTAAAAAAGTGATTCATGAGTCTCGGGCATCAGAGTGGGATGGAGAGCAAAGAAGACGGTTTGATGAGAGTAGATCGTCGTTTGGGACGTCCCGACATGAGGATGGTGGGAGCAGCAGATGGTTTGAGGGAGGCAGTATGGGTGGTAGTGGTTTTGGTGGGCATGACCTACAACTCACGCAAAGCGCTCATGTCACTAATGCACCAATTGCAGGTGTTAATCAAAAGAGATTAAAAAAATATGTGGAACAAGGGGCTCAGGGAGAAAGTGGGAGGCGTTATATCTAGGTAGTTCATCTTGAGCCATGTACCAGCAAATGTAGCAGCCAGTCTTCACTTCAAAAATATGATTGAGGAGGTGTAGCGTGCCGGGTTCGGTGTGAAGCCTCCGACGCCACAGGAGATTCTTGGGGTCTACCTCGATCGGGAGTACGAGGAGACGTAGGCTTGGGTACGTGGACTCAAGCCAAATTAGAAGCAGTACGGGGTGACGATCATGTGTGATGGGTGGACGGGACCCACGAAATTGTCCATTATCAATTTCATGTTGTACTGTAGAGGGCAACCCATTTTCCTCAAATCCATTGATGTATCAGCCAACATAAAAGATCACAATTATATATATGACCTAAAATGAGTAATTAAAGATGTTGGGTCCTAGAATGTTGTACAAGTTGTGATAAACAATGGCAGTGTGTTCGTTAAGGCGGGAAGAAATTGAGGAGGAGGTACAATCTCTATCGGACCCCGTGCGTGGCACACTGCATTGATTTAATGCTCGAGGGGATATGCCAGAGGGATTCTGTCAGGAAGACCATCCAGGATGCGAGGAGAGTGACGAACTTTATATACAATCACTCATGGTTGTTGGCTATAATGCGTGAGTGTTGTGGAGGGGACATAGTTAGACCAAGGGCGACACGGTTCGCCACGAACTTCATTGCACTCAATAGCTTATACAGGCACCATGCGGGTCTCAAGAATTTGTTCAGATCTGAGAGATACTTGGAGTGGAATCAGAGGAAGACTGAGGGTGCAAGTAATGTTTTGAAGATGGTGCTTTCTGATTCCTTCTAGGATAGAGTTCACACCATCGTTTCTATCTTGCATCCGATGTATAAGGTCTTACGAGCCTTCATGGGGTCAATGTATGAGCTTATGAGAATTATGAGAGGGGATAAAAACTGCAATCCCCAATTTGCATCAGTGGGTGATCAATATCATCGATGAACGATGGACCAAGACCCTCGGGCGTCCACTCCACCAAGCTGGTAAGTTTGTTACGTTTACCTGTATTTTTTATTTTTTTTAATCATTTGCACTTGCACTTGCACTTTAAGCATTACTTCTGTTTGCATGTTAATGCAATTGAGTAATTAATATTTGGGTTTCAGCATACTACCCGAATCCCAAATTCCATCACAAACGCCGGCTCCATGAGAATAATGTTTTGACGATGGCCATCCACGAGGTGTTCGAACGATTGTTCCCAGTATCGACAGCGCAAGAAGAATTCGGTAACCATGTAATGCAATTTGAGCAAATTTTTCCAATGGTAATTGATCTAATAAATTTTCTTCCTTATAACCTCTAGAAATATGGGTGATTAAAAATAATGACTTGTGAATATGTTTACAATTGTTGCGGTTTAGGGATGCAAGAGGTGCGTTCTCATCCGCACTAGCAAAAGCATCGACAGAAAGGATGTTGTCGTGTGAGTATGTTAACATAATTAGGTAATTGCATTTTTCGTTTAAACTTGAAACTAAAACAAGCTCCTCATGGATGTATAGGTGAGTGGTGGGCGATGTACAGAGTCGACACGCCCGCACTGCAGTTATTGGTAGTCCGTGTTCTCGCATAGACTGTATCCCCTTCACCACGCGAGAGGAATTGGAGTACATGGTCACTTATACACACCAACAAGAGGAATAGGTTGGCATATGAGAAGTCGCAGAAGCTTGTTTACTGCCATTACAATATGAAGTTAAGAGAGAGGCGGTTGCAGGTAGATTGAGACATGGAGGAAAATCATGACCCGCTCGACCTGTTGTCTATAGGTACCATGACACATATAGGTGACGATGATGAGGACTGTCTTTATGAGTGGGTCAAATCAGCTGATTTAGATGATGGGGAGGGAGGCCCTGCTCCACAGGTATCCGAGGGAGCAACGTCTTTTAGTATCGATGTTGATCAGGTAGTAAGCCAACAGAGGGCAAATACAGACTCCTTTGATCCTTTTGTGAGGAGTTAGACACGTTCTGATGAGGGTGAGAAAGCATCTTCACGGCCCCCTCCCCATCATCAAGTCATAGTGAGTGATGATGATGAGACTCAACCCTTACTCGACACTAGTCAACGACGACGACGATAACAGTGATGAGGGAGGGGACAGAGGCACCGACACTAGTATAAGTGAACTAGTGGGGGTGGAGGTGGCAGTGGTGGGGGATACACGACGGGTCGGAGCCAACAATCCGTTGTCCAGTTCACTGAGGAGCATAGCTTTGATCATGCCACTCAGGACGGGGATCATGAATCTCGTCCACCATCTAGGGTGGAGATAATAAGAGCCCACATATATGTTCGATTGTCATTCGAAGAAGAAAGCTGGACGCGCCGTGGCTGATGTTCTCACATGCAGCTTGTCATCTATGGACATAAGTTCAGAGCAGGAGAGCTCCACCTCCATCCCACCTTATGCTCATGGGGGATATCACGGGTATGGGCATGACAGCTCTGACATTCAGTCACACTCATCTACCCATGGGTATAGGCAGCCGACAGATAGTTCTTCAAGTCATGACCCTTTGACAGGAGGATATTCGGGGTACCTGTATGACTGACAGCAATACTATCAAGGAGTCGGGGTTGGACTTGATCTGTTCCCTTAGCACCCTACTTAGCAAATGCCGTCAATGTATGTCACGCAATACCCACGTCTAGGCATACTCGTACAGTTCGGGGAGGACGACTATCAGAGATACATAAGAGAGTTCCTCAATTGGTATGAGCAGAAGATGACCTAGGAACAATACGACCAACATGTTAGGCAACAATACCACTCTCAACTGCAACGGGATCCGGACAATGATTACGAGCCACCTCGTCACTCTATGTGGGGATGAAATATGGCCAGAAATGTGTATTTTTTTGAATTCATTTACTTTTACATGTCTTAATTATTGTAATCTTGCATTTGTATTATATAAACTCATTTTTGTTACTATTTGAGTGATTTCTTACAACAATGCATGCCTTTTGGCCCTCGTTAAATGGAAACCTATTATTTAATGCATTCTTTTTGTAATTTTTTAATTCCTGAATATGTAAATATGTGTATTTAGGCATGTCCTTAAGTTTCATTGAAAAATTCCACCATTTCTCCACGTTTCCACTTTTTTCCCCGCATTTCCGGTTATCGTCGCTATTATCGGCGATAACAATATTATATCTTTATCTCCAGCCAGCGAAACTTGTAGTGATACTGACAACTCGAACACTGATCCTTATAAAAAGAACTCATAGCTGTTCCCAGGTAACATGTTAGTGGGTGTTGTCCTGACCATGGGCTCACCTCGATGTATGTGCTATATATCGAAACCATATATTAGTTTTCTTAGATCATTCTGAGGCATGGTCCCAAGAATGAAGCAGATCCAAATCTCTTGTCGACCATACCATAGGAAAGAGTGGTGATTGAACACCCACCATTAAAAACTTCACAAGGACCACAAAAGTTCTAGATCAAGCTGATATTTATGTTTTCCCTTCACACAGGTCTATGTGACCTAATCAACATGGGTTTGATGGCAAATAAACAAGGCAGAGGGCCCTAAGAAATTTCTAATGGTGGGCGTTCAATCATCATTGTTTCCTGTGATGTGGTCCACCTGAGGTTTAGATCTGCCTCATTTTTAGGCTCATGCCCTAATATTAGCTCGCAAAATGGATGAACGGAGTGGATAAAACACATACATCACAGTGGGGCTAACAGAGTTATGATGTAAAGGCTACACATGTAAAAATATACAAAGTTATGATCTAAAGCCCACACGTGTAAGAATATACAAAGTTATGATCTAAAAAATTTCGGATGGATTAAAATCATGTAATCGTCATGATCTTTAAGTTATTTATTCATCTAAAATGGAGTCCATCAATGGTGTGCCCCTTTCACCAATGCACTTTGACCATAACTGAAGGCCACACATGTAGAAACACATCTAGAAATTGAAAATTTAAATATAAAGTGTATATCTTTGGGACAAGTATTGTCTACTTGCCGCCTTATACAATCAATTCATGTTACTACATGTGATAAACATAAAAAATCTAAACAATTCATCTATTTGACTTTATTTAGTGGAGTGAGTATTAAAATTTTATTGGATTGGGCAAAGGTATGACAAATTTGAAAACATGATAATAACAGCTTTGGTCTCATACTCTACAAAAGGTAGAATTTGGTTAATGGGGCAAATATGACAAATTTGCAATTTTCAGACATTTGTAGCTTTTGTTTACCAAACAAGTTTTATGAAAAAGTGCTTATTTTCAGATAAATTACCAAACAGATTTTCCAATACTTAATAAGCACTAAAATTCAGCACTTTACATTTTAACACTTAAATTAATTTTCAGACCTTATTTTCAGTTTATCAAATGGCACCGAAGCATAGATCTAAATTTTTTGAACACGGATCTACAATTTATATGTTGTAACATTATTTTTAATGTAGTTTTGCCTCTCTTTTTTTTTCTTTTTTTGGCAATTTTTAAAATTTCTTTCTTATTTTTCTTCAAAAATGAGATTGGGGAAATGAGTAATTAGCATTATTTGAACATAGATTTGCTATAACTGAGCTGTAATCTTATTTTTTATTTTCATTATTGGCCTGTTGGTTTTTCTTTTTTATCCTTTTTTTCTTCAAGTCAGTTTTTTCCCCCTTGTAAACACCGATCTGTTGTATTGGCTAGTTTAATTCACAAGGATGCTTGAAAACTCTGAAACCTTTCTCAACTCAATGATGAACTAGATCTGGTCAACTCGAACCAATTAGAAATTTAAATATTTATAGTATAAAATTCAGGGATTAACATGTAAATGTGTCAAAAGGTTGAAAAAAGTTGTGTAAATAAATGCTGCATTATGAAACTAAAGAATCACAAAATTGTCCTAACTCCAGAACAAGCAAATTTTCCCTAGTTACATTGGTTAAATTGCACTTCCAAACAGAGTCAACTCAAAAAGGTGACTTGACTTGAAATTCAACTTAGTTGAGTCTACTCGGCTGAGCTTCTAGTTGATTAGTTGAATTGATGAGGTCTCAAAGTATGGTATGAATACACCCCTCTTTTGTACTGGAAACCATGTACTGCAGACTGTTGCCATGGTTATTTTTTCTGTGTTGTATAATGTAAAAAGATAATTGCCATTTATGATGCTTGCAGTGCTGCACTGATTTCTTTGCCTTGCTGATGTAACTGCTTTTCCAGAGACAACAGTGCCTTGGCCTATTTTTTTACAGCGAACTGCTACATACATTTTATCGACTCAGAACATGTGACTACAAGAGTGCTGCTCAACACGTCGACAAGCTGGATGCTGCAATGAAAGATAGCTTGCAGCAAGACCAACGCATTCAAGAGTTGACATCTGAGATTGATGCCACAACTCAAAGTCTCTCCCAGGCTGATCTGCCACGTAGGCAAAAGTCAGCATTGAATGAGAAACTAAGTCAGCTTCAAGAGCAGCTGAAAACTGTTAGTGGACTGAATTTGGCTGGCAAGGAACCATCATATTTTGGAAATGCAAGACAGACATGGGGAAATAATCTAGAATTGGCACCTGCACCCGTAGATGGAGAATGGTTGCCAAAAAGTGCGGTGTATGCACTGGTTGATTTAATGGTTGTCATATTTGGGCGTCCAAAAGGGCTATTTAAGGAATGTGGGAGACGGATTCAGTCTGGACTGCATGTGATTCAAGGTGGGTGGGCGTATCATTCAGGGCTTATGGTTTTGTTTGCATGGCATTGGCAATCCTTCATGTATTTCCCCGATAATTTTAACTGCAGGTTTTGAAGAAATTGATGGAGTCCTAAAAAGTTATCTGGTTTACATAACCATCCATCATTTTCTGCAAATCCAGCAGTTAAGATAATCTGACAGCCACCAATTTTTTGTTACAATCATCTGTCATCTCCATGGTGGGGCCCTCTTGGCGAGCAGCTAGGACCTTGCACACCGTCAGGTCTGAGGGTAAGGTGATCTGAGCAAGGTTAACAAAACTCGTATTTCTGCCCTTTGGCTGTCTGGCTTGGTTTAACTGACAAGCTAGGGCAACACTGCTTGACTGAATTTAACTCAATACTAATGCAAATGTATAATTTACTGTCACAACCGGGCATACAAGTTTTTTCTGTCTCTAATGTTTAAAGTACATTTTGTATTCTAAGAGTTTGACCAGGACTGGGTGTAAATTTGTGTTTCATAGCTTTCCAGATTATGGGAAAGCATCGATTTGGCCTGGTTCTTTATCGGGGAGCGGATTAAGTGTTACCTGGGTAACACCTTAGTGGGTGTTACCCTTACTGTGTGGGGCCAACCGTGATGAACTTTTTGTATATCCACGCCGCCCATCCATTTTTTCAGCTCATTTTAGGACATCTTCCCAAAAATTAAACATATCCAAATCTCCGGTGGATCACAACACTGGAAAAAGTGGTGAATGATCATTAAAAACCTTTTGTAGGGCACAAAAGTTTGGGATCAAGCTGATCTTTGTATTGTCTCTTCATCTGGGTCCTTGCTCTTGCTCCGGTGGTAGACTCTCAGGAGTTTCAACACCGGGTCAAGGGTTCGAGTACCCATAGGTGGTGAAATTCCACTAGTGTGAGTGTGTGGGAGTGTGTGTGCGTGTGTGAAAAAAAAAAAAAAAAGGTTGGATGGCAGAAACATTTCGGATCTGGTTACAGTGGGCCCTGAGAAGTTTTTAATGGTGGGAGTTCATTCACCACTGTTTCCTGTGGTGTGGTCTACCTGATATTTGGAACTACATCCTAAAACGGGCTGGAAAAACAGATGGACAGCGTGGACATACAATATATTATCAAGGTGGGCCCCGCGGATATTTGGAACTACATCCTAACACCTAATCTGCTCCCTTCTTTATCTAGTTAGTGAAGAACATTGATTTCTGTAGCAAAAAAGATATGACTTGTTAATTCAGCTGTGGATTTAATGATCATCTGTGGATAAGAAGGCTAAATTATTGGTTTATGTGCAGATGAGCTAGTGAAGCTTGGAATTACTGATGGCATTAGAGGTGAGCTTTTGTCATTATTAGAAGTTATAATTGCACATGTAGTTTGTTTATGAAGAATGTCTCATTCATTTCCCCATTACTGGTGTTTCCTACTTATTGTGCTTCTATGAAGGCTACTCAATATAATTCAATTTCCAAATATCATTTGGCATATGTACTTGATAAATATCTAATGGGATAATGGTAACTAATCCCTTTTGGTTTCTGGCAATTGTAAACACCTTCCCCCTGGTTTTGAAATTATAAACGCCTGCCCTTTGGTTTGCAGATCCTATGTAGATTCCCCACCAAACAATCTTCTTCTAATTTAGCCATTATGGTTTTCTAATGACTATTATACCCCTTTCTGTAGTTTGAAAAAGGCAAACTTAGCTATGCCTCCATCCAAGGTAGGGCTCGCAAGTGCTTGCATCTCTCTAAGGTGGGCCCACGCATGCTTGTATGTATGTCTAAGGTGAGGCCCACATGTGCTTGTGAGTCCGTCCTAGATGGGGCCCTTAGTGGCTGTGCGTCCGTGAAGGTAGGGCCCACATGTGCCTGTGCACCAATGCCAACAAAGGCCCAAATCTACTGCTAGATCTACCAATATGGTGAGTCCCATCATATTAATGGCCCCAACGGTTTTGTAATGGCCGTAACAACTGTTATGTAACGGTAACGGTGGTAATTGTTACGTGTTACAAGGCCATAACGGCTGTTACGAAAAAAAAAAATGGTCTATAACAGCCATCACGGGGCTGATACTTTTTTTTTTTTCAAAAAAAATAATAATAAATGCCTTAATGGCTGTTAGGGGGCTATATTGTGATGGTAACGGCAGTGACCATTACAGTCATCATTACTTTTATGGAGTACCTTGCGGCCAATTTCATATGTTCCCTATGATCTGACCCACCTGTGTTTGGGTTGGGGCTGATTTTGTTATAATAGGCGAAATGTGAGGGTCTAACCTCACGGATGGTTGGATTTTGAACCTACATCACATTGGGCTTGTCACACCGTGTTATAGAATAAGCTGTACAAAAGTTGTAGAGAAACCTCTTTTTTTTTTTTTTTCAATTTTTTAATTAGAAAACTTTGATACTCTGGCGGAGTATGATGGATGATATGTAGGAACTTTGTACTTATTTAGAAAATGCAAATGTGCATACAAGTCCTATTAAACTGTCCAAATTATGGTTTCTAGTGTATCATGAAACCACAAATCATGTTTATTTGATAATCTGTGTATTGGATAGATGAACATTTATTGAATGGTTGAAAAAAAAAACTATCCAATTGTCCCATTTCAAATATAAATATATAACTCGGTGATTCTAATCTGTCTATGTAATAGACTATTAGATAATGCTTGATTGTAATGAACCTATGTAATCGTCTATTACATTGCACTTATGCGAGATTTATACTCTCATTGCAAGTCCCCAGCCTATATAAATGAAGGTCGCGTCAGGTTGGCAGTCCCTGTAACCGACACACTGCATCAAAACCCGGGTGTAGTGAGAAATGGGAAAGGGTTGGCTAGGGTGTCCCCTGGAAGCAATGCGCTACAACAACGCTCAATTGCTATGAGAAATCGGCAAGGATTTCGGTAGCCATTCTAGACATGTGTGGTAAAGAAGCTTGTCCAGGAGAATAAGATTCATCTTGCCCCAGGGAATATGGGAACATGACAGGTAAGAGTTTGGAGTAGCAGATACAATGAAATGAAGGAGAGTTAACATAGCCAGCGTTCAGAAGACCAAGTGGACAAGGCTAAAACTAAAGAAATTGATAGCTATAAGCTTTGGTATATAGGAAAGGAAAATCATAGAAATGAGGTACGGATAGCGATGGCTAAACATTTAATGGATAAAGTTGTAAATGTTAAGAGAGTAAATGATAAGATTTTATTAATAAAACTTGTGTTAGGGGAGGAGATAATCAATGCTATAATCTGAAGCGGCAAATTTTATCAGGATGTTGTAGCCAGTTGCTTTGCTGTTGGTTTCTGGTTTCCTCAGTGTTGTCTGAAATGCGTGTCTACTCAAATGGAGAATGTTATTGAAAATATCTAAGCACTCTTGCATAACTTCATGCATGTCAACATCACAGCAATATACATGTCAGCACTTAATCAGAACTCCGGAGACTGGTGTTGTAGCACTCAGCATTCATGTGCCCTTGTGTATGTCCTAGTGTTGAAACATTATTCATTTATATGTCTACAATAACTGGTTTAAATAATCAGAACATACCTCAAAATTAGGGAGATTCTGTGGGTTTTTTTTTTCAAAGGTTCTGATATCTAATTTTGGTTCATGGTTATGTGTTTGCATCTTTTAGTACTATACAAACTAACTTCCAGCCTAATTCCTCCATCAGATTATTCCTAGGGTTATTATTTCTGATACAGTTACAAGGATTGTCAGTTTATATTATCTTCATTACTTTATGTTACTAAGAAAGGATTTAGATCTTTCAACTATATCCATATGCATCCCCTTGTACCTTTTTTTGTTTCATTCTTTTGTTTTCTAGTATGAAAATCAATTAGCTTCACAGTCTCAGAACTTTTTTTTTTTCTTTTGAAAAGGTAGATAATTCATGAAATCTTATTTTTGCAGAAGTGGATTTGCAACACTCAGCCATCTGGATGGCAGGTGTTTACTTGATGCTTCTAATGCAGTTCCTGGAAAACAAAGTTGCAGTGGAGCTTACGCGGTCAGAATTTGTTGAAGCACAAGAGGTGATACGCCTGCTAATATCAATAACTTATGTTTATTTTCTTGACTTCATGTAATTTTCTAGAAATATTCTATAGCTATTAACATGAGGATAAATTGGAAAGGTGATTCACAGAACAGTTGCCAACATGATCACTTATAAAACCCACACCATTCATTAGGTGGGCCCACAGTGAACAGTGTCTGGCCCAAAATCAGGCCTGTCCTTTCATCATGTGGGCTGCATGTGTACAATGACTTGAAGCATTGGTCTTTTCACCATACCACCCATTCTCTCAAACATGTGGCCCAAGTGATAAGTTCCTCAAAAGCTTTGTACATTAGAATATACGAAACAACCTTCTTTTTTTATGAATATGAAAAGACCATTGTTGAATAGGCTTGACTTCAATTTAGTTCTACCAATATACTTTATGGCTTGAAATAAGGGTTGCAGATGACAAAGAAGAGGATGTAAAGTAATTGCAATGGAAAGAGCGAATCTTTGGGACCATATGGTTTTGTCGAAGTACTCTTCTTAAGCTTCTGGGAACATCATATGATTAGACTTGATAAGGATGGTGAATGAATTTGACAAATGAGATTAAGCAAAGAGTTGAATTTGACTTTAGTTTCTTTAGCACCAAAGAAAGGTCCATGTGTGATTGAGGAGGGCTCATCTAAATCCATTAAATTGAATAGTAACTTGTGTGCCTTCTATTGGAGGTTTGCCAATTGGGTCAAGAAGATTTGTGATATTTGCACCGCCATTCATGTTGTCTTTCTCATTTGCATTGTGAAGGCTAGTTAGATGTGGATTCTTTAGTCATTAAGGGGTTTCTAGACTTGAAGCATTTTTCTTTTCACCATACCACCCATTCTCTCAAACATGTGGCCCAAGTGATAAGTTCCTCAAAATCTTTGTACGTGAGAAGATATGAAACAACCTTCTTCTTCTTTTATGAATATGAAAAGACCATTGTTGAATAGGCTTGACTTCAATTTAGTTATAGTCTACCAATATACTTTATGGCTTGAAATAAAGGTTGAAGATGACAAAGAATAGGATGTAAAGTAAATGCGAAGGAAAGAGCCAAGCTTTGGGACCATATGGTTTTGTCGAAGTTCTCTTCTTAAGCTTTTGGGAACATCATATGATTAGACTTGATAAGGATGGTGAATGAATTTGACAAATGAGATTAAGCAAAGAGTTGAATATGACTTTAGTTTCTTTATCACCAAAGAAAGGTCCATGTGTGATTGAGGAGGGCTCATGTAAATCCATTAAATTGAGTAGTAACTTGGGTGCCTTTTATTGGAGGTTTGCCAATTGGGTCAAGAAGATTTGTGATATTTGCATTGCCATTCATGTTGTCTTTCTCATTTGCATCGTAAGGCAAGTTAAATGTGGATTCTTAGTCATTAAGGGTTTTCTAGACCCCCATGTGCTAGGCCTCTATTGTAAGTGTGATGCAACAACTTGAAGAACCAAATTGAATTAAATTTGAGAATATGAATCAATGTAGAACTCCCAATCTTCTCCTAGATGCCACAATTGATGTCGAATGGCTCCAAATTCAGCAAGAACAAAGGGAAAACCATTTAAAGGATGAATCGCTCCACACGAAATGACGAGGACATCAAGTCACGTACACCCTTACGTGCGTATCAGAGGAGGAAGCGGGCCGCGCCGATTTCCCTGTGGCTAGGCGAGTACCCGTGATTGTGTTGACGACCCTATGTGCATGTGCGAGCATCTGGAAGACCCCACACTAGGAAGACAGTTTGAGGCATTATTTCAAGAATCTTTGAGAAGGAAATTTAGGCTTTAGCAAGTTGTATAGGTGTAGGTGGAGCTTTTGTATCTAGAGGTAAGAGGGATAAGTTAATTTGGAAGGGAGACTCTACAATCTATATAAGGCAAACTGTTCTTCGTCTTCTTCTTCTTCTTCTTTTTTTTCCCCTAATGTCTTCACTGTGGTGGTGGAGAATCAATCTACTACCTTAGTAGGTTTCTATCCCTTCCTACATGGAGGCGTTTTGTTGGAGGGCAACCACAAACAACATACTTTGGAGAATCTCTCAAAGTAGCATCAAACTTTTCCAAACATATATATATATATTTTTTAAATGTGAAGGTTAAAGAGGACATGATCAATCACTTGTTCTTGCATTGCAAGATGACAAGGCAGTTATCGGATTTCTTTCTTAGCTTATTTGTTGTTTCGTACCTCTAAAAAAAAGCTTGTTCAACTTTTTAAGGGTTTGATGGGGACATCTCGCGCACACGTACGCCCCCTTTACGCACGCACGCAAGGAGGGCCCCACCTTGAATTTGAATCGATGACGACATCCATGGAGGGCCTCCTAGTTAGAGGACTGTGTTTTGGTTCCTTGGGGTGGACCCAATCATCATGTGGATCCCATCATTGGATCTCATGATCGTGACCCACTACCCTAGGTGACCTAGGACTTTGAGTTTTGCTTATTACCGTTATTAGGAACATTATGAACGGTTTAGATTGCATTGGTTAGTTATTTTTTATTACTTCGTCTTTAAGTAATAGTATACGCACATGGCGCGGCTTTTGGGGTATAGGTTTTTCTTATAAATAGGCAACCCCTTGTAGAGTTTTTTCATTGAAGAAGATTAATAAAATTCTGCGTTTTCCCGCTTCTCTAATTATCTGAGTTGTGGAAACCTAATTAGGCGCAAAACCCTCCCTTCTTCAAAGGGTTAACTACCGTGGTGCGAAGCCACACCCATCCCAAATCGCCCCCATCTCTACCCTCCATATTCCTCATCTCCTACAGTCATTCCCTCATCAAATCCACCCACGTTTGCAGCTAATCTTTCTCCTACAACAGATTTCCAAAATCTGGCCATGCAGGAGGGCTGAAACTTCGGCGGAGCACCATGTTCAAACCAATCATCCGTTTGGCCTGAAATTTGGAGGGAAGGTAGCCCATCCTCGCCGATCAGGCCCTAGCTGACCGATTCCAGATTCTTGGGCCCCACACACGTGCGGGCAGCCATCCACGCACGTGCGTCAAGCCGGTTTGTTGTCCACACGTGCGGGCTGATCACAGGTTCCCTCTCGTCTCTATTTCACTCTTCTTTCGCCTTGTTTCCATAACCCTAACCCTAGATCATATCAAATCCCCAAGTTCTATTCCACTTTTGAAACTCGAGGTTTTTCCGAATTGAAACGTGAGAATCCCTTGGATTGGGAAATAATCCTTTGCATGTGTGGATGAATTTACTATCCTTTGAGCATTGTTTGGTATATAATTTTTAATTGATTCAGCCCTAACATGTGTAGGCTTGGACCCTCGTAGATTCCCCTTGTTAAATGTTTGACTTTATGTGGGATGTGGAATTATTATGATTGCTTCTAAATTATTATGATCTAAAGCCTGAAATCTTGCACATCATTTCTAATTTTCATGTCCTGCATCATGGTTTTTAGAAGTACTATGGTGAAAGTAGTGGGAGGTTAGAAGGAGAGCCTCTAAAAACAAAAAGGAAAATGTTATGGAGAATGCTTTGTCTTCATGTGGAGCATTTGGGGAGAGGGGAAGGATAGGTTTTATAAAAAGGTGCCATGATCAATACCTATATCCCCCATTGCATGAGGGTGAAGAAGGAAGTCAAGGGTAACAATCTTATTAACTTAATGAGAGATTGGAGGGCCTTGGTTGAGAGTGAAGGTAGGAGGCAAAAGGACTCGAAGTTGAAATCTCATCCAAAGGAGTGAAACTCAATTTTGAAAGTATCTTCTGGAAGGATTGGAACAGTCGGTGTTTTCAGAACAAAGGATCTGCTGTTGAAGAGGTCATTTATTTAGTGAAAATTGTTGTTTCAGAATGGGCATCTTATGAGAAAGCAGTGAAGTCTGCTAATTTTCTTCTTTGTTTATGTCGTAGTGTTGGGTTGTATTCTTTTCCCGCCTTTTGGCGGGCCTCTTAATAAAATTTCAGTTCTCTCGAAAAAAAAAAAAAAAAAAAAAAGAAACTCTATTTTGATGGAAGCTGGTTGGCCTTTCCAAACTGGATAGGGTCATTATAAATGAGACTTGAGGGATCAAGGTCTTTTTGTGTGCATGCGCGCGCGCACGTTGTGTGTGGACTGGTGAGATGGGGGACTCTAATGAAGCTTAGGTGAAGGACTCTTAACAAGGTTTCTGCATTTTTATGGCAATCATGTGGAGGTGGATCATTAAGTGGGCCTCTATCTGTCTACTGGAGATTCAGAACCTAACTGTCTTGATTTCATCTTGGATTAGATTCTATTACATCCTTTCTAAATATATCATTTAAACATCTAGGAAGGGAAGCCAACGATATAGTGATACTCCAACAAAATGAGTTTCTAAGTCAGAATTTTGTGCTGGGTAATTGTTTCTACTTCCATGGTGTATTTCTTTTGTTTCTAATTGTTTGAGAAAATGACTATTTTTTGGTTATCTATGCGCATATATATATATATATATATATATATATATATATATATATATATATATATATATATCTCATATCATATCAATAACTGGGAAGTGTTATTTGTTGCAGGCATTGGTGCAAATGAAAAGTTGGTTCATTCGTTTCCCAACAATCTTACAAGGATGCGAAAGCGTTATTGAAATGCTTAGAGGACAATATGCTCATTCTCTTGGATGCTTTAATGAAGGAGCTTTTCATTTCATTGAAGCAGCAAAGGTTCGCCTCTTTGGGTCTCCATGCCTTCCCAATTGAATGTGAAAAGGACTGAATCTTAGATCTAATTTGTTTTTCTTTTCCAATTTTTACTATCCAAATGCTAAATTTGAAATAGTTGTTTATTATTACCCTGTCTGAATGTAACATTGGATAACACGGGATCATTCACAAGGAAGCGAGTTTATTCTAAGAGTGCGTTATGGTGAGATCCATACTCAACATTTGCTTCTTTAGCTGGAGCTTATAATTTAAGCAAGTTGACATGGAAAAGGCTTACAATCATGTTGACTGGCACTTCTAGATTGCATGTTTGGAAGAATGGGCTTCAAGGAGATTTTTTTTTTTTTTTGGGGGGGGGGGGGGGGGGGGGGGGGGGGGGGGGCGATGAAGGATTGCTTGTCATTGGTATACTCTTCCATTTTGATCAATGATGCATCAAAATGATTTTTCATAAGTTCAAGGGGTTTGAGACAATGAATCCACTGTTGTCTCATTTCTTTTTTCTTTTTTTACTTTTTTTTTTTCCTATTGAAAATTCCAGACTGTAATGAATTCCTGAGGATCCCCTATAAGATATTATCAAGTTTTTATATAAAAAAGTGAAATTCTATAACTAGAATTACCTCTTGATTAATGCTGCCAAAATTGAATGAAGATTCGATGCCGATCCTCCCAAGTAGGTCATTCCCCAATATATCCCAGATACAGGAGAATGATGCGAGCCAACACACCAACGTAGAGTAGGGTTAGGCTGGCGTAAGAGAGCAAAGTAATTCGGACTTCGTCGTGGAATGTGTGCAAGGAGGAACAAGTGGGATCTCTCTCCCCCTCTATTGGTGAGTTCCTAAGGGGGTAGGGACATCCAAGCTCTTCCCAACCCTCTGGGATATGGTCTATTTATAAGGGGTTAAGGTTATAGAAGAAACCAATATGGTGCTTACCACCCTATCTTTTCGTATACCCTACGTCCCTACCTCATCGAAAGTCTATGATCCTACCTTATCCATATAACTAAATTGACCCACTCCCTCTACTATCCGTTGGCATCCACCCTCATCCAATTCTCATTCAACCAAGTAGTGGACTACAAGATCTCAATTGCCAAAATTACCATCAAGTACGATAAAGCATTTTAATGGTTGAAGTAGAAGATCAACAATTGAAAACATTTATAAAACCATTTAAAACCTTTTGAATGCCAGGTCCGATGAAGAACCACTTGATGAGATACTTACATTGGAGGATCACTTCAAGTTTTTGGACCCAGAGGCCCATTATGCTTGGTCCAAATCAACTTTTCTATATACTAGCTTCGACTAATCCGTAGACTTGAGGACATTATCACTCCCATGTTGGGTAGGTCAAAGGCACCGACTCATCGTCGAGCTCGATTGTGGAAACCTTCCATCCCGACTCATCATCGGTCCCCTCACTCAAGGTGACCAAGTAAGAATAACCACAAGTTCGTCCTTGAACCTGTTGGGTGGTCATGGACTAATAGTGTATTGAGATCCATGGAAAACAACTAACCCCTTGGCCAGTGGCCATTGTGTCCAAACTCAAGTTCCCAAGGAGAACAGAGGAAACCCTCTCATATATGTTTAAGGTAATTCCACAAATTAATCATAGCATTAATAAAATGTCAACTCGGGACCCATAGTCACTATTATCTACAACCAAGATCATCAATATCAATGGTCACGAAACTAATCATATTCAGTCCAAGGGATCTGAACCATATCATTAGATGGATTGTGGTCAATGGTATGATTGGAGATCAAAGACTCCCTTGCTTCTATATACGTATAATGAGCACTTTGTTTGGTAATTGAAAATGGTTTGCCATGAAGCTTCCGACAAGTATCAACAAAATGATTCCTTTGCTTACAGCAGTACAAAACTGTTGTCTTTTACCATGACCTATACCATGCCCCTTCATGTCAATGCTAAAATTATGATCTCAACCCAAGGGCCCTTTGGAGATAAGAGCTTGTTTTTCTTTGGTAGGGACCAAAGTTTTCATCACTTTCTTACGTCATTCGTCTTAAGGAGAAGGGCAAATGGGTTCAAACTCATGATTCAATCTAGCTAATAGTTCAAATATCCTTTGTTTTCAGTTAACTTTTTCTTTGATTCAACATCTTTCGAATAAGAAGTTTTGTATAATATTATACAATTGATTTCTCCCCTTGGTGATATAGAGAGTGTTAGTGTATTGTGTATGTGGTTAGTGGCTTTTTTAATGTCAGTGCATGTGCACACTTTCCTCTTCTCCTGCGGTGTACTATATGCTCTATTCTAATAAAACATTGTGTTAGAGCATGTTAGCCTAACACAACGTTTTTCCCCAAACTCTCCTCTTTCTTCTTCTCTCTCACTCCTCTTTTCTCCACACTATAATCATCAAACCTTTTTCTACTTGGTATTAGAGCTTAGATCCAAGCATTCTGCATCCAATAGGTTGAGAGGCGACACATCACCTTGCTGACGTCAGCAGCCGCACGACTGACGTTAGCGTTGTACGGACGCATGGACTCCTTTTGAGCTAAAAGTTTAGGAGTTTGATAGATCTTTATTTTAGAAGATTTGTCATGTTTTTTTTTTCTTTTTTTGGAATTTATTGGACCTCCTTTCATTGTGTTTTGGGCGAATAGAGAATTCGAAAATCGGCCCCTCATCCTTTTTTCTTCGATCTACCTTAAATCGGTAAGCTTTTCTTTGATTTCTTTGCTCAAGATGACTGAAATCATCCTCCCAAGCTACTCATGGAGGATTTTTTTAAAACCTAAGATCCATGTTTGAGTGGGTTTTAACCTCAAATGGACGTGCGACTATGCCGTTTTTCACTCGGGTGCGTCAGATCTTACTGGGTTTCTTGTTATTTTAGACGATTGCTATTTGTTTGAGGTTTATCTCTTATTCACTTGAAGGATTGAGTGAGAAAGAGTTGTTTGAATCAATCCTTCTTACTTGGAGTCTCCTATGGCTGACAAAGGGCCCTCATCTCTTACCATGGGGTCTCTTGAATCCAACCTCTTGCAGATTACCTCCACTAAGTTGAATGGTGACATCTTCAATGGGCGCAATGATGTGGACATTCACGTGCACACGCACGTCCCCCTACGCACTTACGCAAGAGGACCCCACTGTCGATATGGATCGATGACGACGT